>JAUMJL010000161.1:1940000-2452257 GCA_033558185.1 Dromococcyx pavoninus
ATTATTAATGTACTGTAGAACTTAGCTTTTATATTGCAATTTATATTGCAATTACCTTCTTTGTGATATAAAGCAGAACAATACAGAGGAAGAACTTCTTTATTAATGCCTAATAGCATGGTAATTTAAAATATTCGGGTTTTTTTAATAAGGTGCCGTATGAAATGTTACCTAATTTGACAAGATTAATTATACAATTAATTTGAGACTGCTCTCAATTAAATTAGTAAAAATTCTTAAGAATACAGGAACCTAACATGAAGTGAGATACCTATTAAACAGGATATTAATTAGACAGAGATGAAATAATGCACGCTTTGTTAACATAAAGGGCATTGAAGAGTTGGTAAAGATGTATTATTTCATTACTTTAATAAAATAAAAGTAGTCCAGGCACAAAACAATTTCAGAGTCTCCTTCGGAGGACTGTGGAATAGAAGCCAACATTAGCTCTGCTGCAAGGACAGAGGGGCCTGGTTCTCACCTCAAGCCAGATTTATTCCAAGTCATTCAATCCTGTGGATCCTGCAGGGGACATTCACGTGCAGTCCCAAAGAAGCAGTGGGAGCAGGAGCTGGAGGCCAGTCCTGGAGTAGAAAATATGCTCCAACAACATTTGTATAAAAAGAAAAATGGAAAAAATGGTGCACCACGACATCATGAGTTCATAAAAAGAGGTGGGGCAGCATTCAAGATGCTGGCAGGAGGGCAGACTTTGTTCAGGAGCCTGCTTGGGAGCATCCCACAGGACATAGTCCCTGAAAGAAGAGGGGACCAGGAGAGCTGACTGTGTTTTCAAGGATCACCTCCTCCAAGATCTAGAACAGCCCATCCTTCCCTGCCATGCAAAGGTGGATGAATAAGGAGCTCCTGACAAACATAAATACAATAGATGGAACAATAGATGGAAAACAGGGGTCAGGCAATTCAGGAGAGAGACAGACGGTGTCTGAGTGTGCAGGTCAGGAAAAGCCAAAGCACACTGGGAGCTCAATCCAGCAAAGGAAATGAAGGGCAAAAAGAAGAGCTGATAGAGGTACAACAGCTCCAAGAGGAAGATAAGGAAAACGTGAGCTTGCTGCTGATTCAGAATGGGGTTTCCTTGTGAAACAAACCTTTTTAACTACATAAGCATCAACAGGTTTTAAAAACTAATCCTCTCTGGGTCATCTAAATAGAAAGTTAGATAAATAAGTCCCCTCACAACTTCCTTTGCATCCATCACAAAAAAAGCTCTTGTGAGACAGAGAAGCTCTATTAAACATTCTTCCTTTCAGGGAAACTGACTTCATATGATCTGTGTGAGGTCAAAGAAATCTACAACTTCACTTGACCTCAGCCCTGCCGAGTGCCTGGCTCTCACCCATCACCAGAGAGTTGTTCCTCTGCTCTCCATTATTGCTTTAAAGATATTTTAAGGAATTGCTGTGTATGTGCTGAGCTACTTAACCATATCAATTAGACTTAGACTGCACTACACAATTAAACAAAATTAAGGAGATTTGAAAATCTCAGGGATCCAAGTCTACCTCAAAATTTCTCATTTGTAGCAACGTACATTTGAAGTGTCTTCTCTGAAGCAAGTGTTTAATTAGCAGAAACATGCAATGCTTTGTGATCTTAGAACATATCCACTCTGCTCACTCATCCAGGCTGAGCCCTTATGACACATCAGATGCATCCAAAGCACTGCGTTCCGCTCTTAAGAACAATGAGAATTTATTTCTGATAAAGGCAATTGTTCTATTTCTTAGCAAAGAAGTTTTGCTGCTACATGATTTGCTGTAGTGCTTTGACAGATAGCCCATCACCACAGCTTCAGCCTTTCTAATGGGACACCTAGCAGGTGCAGAGAAAATATTGGGAAGACAGTCATTTCTCTGTGCATCGTGCCAGGAATTCCCATTCCTATTAGTGTCTGCTGAGTGCCTAGATATATATGTCAGCTGAGCACGGTGCTCCTAAGAAGTGTCTTCAAAACCATAAAAGATACCCTGCAAAGCTCCATCTCTTTGATCTGATTGCAAGAAACCTTGTGCAGATGATTGAAGAGGGCATGGCTAGAGGCAAACCTTCAAACCAATTGTTCTGCTGTGTCAGAACAAGGGCAGAAGGGATGACACATTCAAAGTATCCATTTTGAAACTGAATATCTCAACATTTCAACAACACAAGGTAAGAATCCAAGTTTTTCTACTTTCCTAAAGCAGTAATATTTATCCATGCCGCTCAAAAAAGAAAACTACAAAGAAAGGAGCACTTTTTGCACTCCACAACTTTCCAGGGCCTTGTGCTTCTTCATCATCTTTATCTGGTTCTGTAGGGAAGAGACTCTGCATGAGAACATTTAGGTTTAGATTAGATATCAGGAAGAGGTTCTTCCCCCAGCGGGTGGTGGAGCACTGGAACAGCTCCCCAGGGCAGCAGTCCCAGCACCCACTCTGCCAGCATTCCAGCAGCATTTGGCCAATGCCCTCAGTCACAGGGGGTGAGTGTTGGGAGTGTCCTGTGCAGGGACAGGAGTTGGACTGATGGTCCTTGTGGGTCCCTTCCAGCTCAGGTGTTTCTCTGAGTCTATGATTCTATGAACATATCAGTTTGTTGTATTTTGACCTGAAATGCCAGATCTCTGGCTTTCACAAACCTGCTAAAGACAGCCACAGGCTCTGTTTGCTCTGCTCTTGTGTGGAACACTTCACTAGACCTTTCTGCTCACTGCAGTGAATGTGCAAGTGAAGCAGAAAGCTCGTGTGTCCAGACCCACACCAGCAGAACAAGAGAACAACCAGAATTTGCTTCAAAGTCATCAATCAGAGGTGAGAGCAGTTCTCAACTGAATGAGAACTTACCAACCATAACCGAGCCATGCAAATGGGGAATGTGCTTCAAAAGAACCCACTTAAACATCAGAGCTCTCCTCCTGGCACATCAGTGTCTTTCAGTTGCCATGTAGTGCCTTTCCCTCTCCATATAAGCCTCACTCCTTCACCTTCCTCCAGTTCAGTAAAGATCAATTGGCCACAAGCCCACCCCAGAACCATAGAATCGTTTGATTGGAAAAGACCTCTGAGATCATCGAGTCCAACCACCCCTGTCCACTACTGAACCATCCCTGAGCCCCTCATCTGCCCCTCTGTTAAACCCCTCCAGGGATGGGGACTCCACCCCCTCCCTGGGCACCCTCTGCCAGGGCCTGACCACCCTTTCCATGAAGGAATGTTTCCCAATGTCCAATCTCAGCCTCTCCTGGTGCATTTCCTCTTGTCCTATCACTTGTCACTTGAGAGAAGAGCCCAGCACCCCCCTCCCCACAGCCTCCTTTCAGGCAATTGCAGACAGTGATGAGGTCTCCCCTCAGCCTCCAAAGCTGTGATTTACTCATTCCTACATTTCTACACGTTACCTCTAGCCTTAAATTTGCCTCAAACAGCTGTCACTCCAGAGAAATGTGTGAACAGAACCAGGCTGTATCTCCAACTGCAGTTTATAGAGTAAAACAAACACCACTGCAGCACTCATCTTCCTACTCTAACGTGTAGTTAATGAAGTGCAAGCCAAAAATCTTGCTGTAAGTTGCTTTATAAATATCCTATACTACTTCATTTCAAAACAGAGATTTGCTTGCAGGGAAAACTTCCACTTGGGAATGTTTTGCCAGTCAGCCTAGCATCCTGCCCCTCCACCTGAAGCAAGTGCTGGTCTCCAAAGGCAGCACTTTGGGACTGTCTGTCAACAAAGGCAGCACTTTGGGACTGTCTGTCAAAACAGCAACATCCTGTTCAAGAGACAAAGTGTTAAAGTCATCTCAGGTGTTTTACAGAGGTGTGTTCAAGCTAAGACTTTTGTTTTAATGAAGTTTGCTGATCAAGGTTATCAAGTCAGGTAGTCAACAGGACTGAACCTTTTTATCAGCTCTTCTTGATAATTATACATTATTCGCCATTAAACATTATGCTGATTCTTAGACTCCTACAAAGAGCTTAATCAATTGAGTGCATTTTATTATTTTCTAGTCTAAACATCGTGGACTCATCACATAAACTATCCAATAACTCTAAATTATTCCAGATAGTTAAACTGCTGTTACACCAATTAGAAATTTTATTTGAATTTATTAGTCTTCCTGCATTATTTAGGCAGCACAACGAGAACAACAGAAACAAAATACAACCAAGAGGTGACATGCAAACTGACTGAGGAATGAGGCTCTGAAGTTACTATACAGAAAAATGAAACAAAAGGCAAGACTAACTTCCAGGAGAGAGAGGGTAAAAAAGATGCAACAGGCAGCTCTGTGCCAGGTATTCTCCTTTGGGACAATTATTGCTAATTTGGACCTGCACAGGTGTGTTCATCCCCAGGAACACTTCTCCATCTGATGGTTTCTGCACACTTCAAGACCTTTCTAACTTTTGTCTTGAAGTTTTAGGAACAAATCCAACCAAGGTACCTGATACTTGTCCAAAGACAGGCATTTGAATTCAGACATCCAATCCCAAAAATGCTACCTTTCTCCTCTCCTCTCCTCTCCTCTCCTCTCCTCTCCTCTCCTCTCCTCTCCTCTCCTCTCCTCTCCTCTCCTCTCCTCTCCTCTCCTCTCCTCTCCTCTCCTCTCCTCTCCTCTCCTCTCCTCTCCTCTCCTCTCCTCTCCTCTCCTCTCCTCTCCTCTCCTCTCCTCTCCTCTCCTCTCCTCTCCTCTCCTCTCCTCTCCTCTCCTCTCCTCTCCTCTCCTCTCCTCTCCTCCTGTAAGCTGTAAATGACCTAACAAACCCTTTCCCCTTGGAATATCTGTTACAAAAACAATCACTAGCCCGGGTAGCTGACCCCTAACTAAGTATTTTCTCACAGACACACTAACCCCTCCTTTAAGTTACCTCTGCTTGGTACAGCTGGCCCAAAGCACTCCTCTAGCTCCTCATGCCAGTAGATTATAGGTGTTATTGTGAACTACAACTGAAAGTATTTTCTACAACTCTGGCCTTCCCATGAAACCTTGGCATCGTGACATAGGAATTATGATGTTGAAGATGTTGAATTCCTTCTGGAGTCCTTATTATTCTCCTGCCAAAAGCCTGCTCAGACTTCAAAAAGAAAAAAAAAACAAAACCAAACCACTAAACCTTCAAAGGTCCAAAAAAGGGCATTTGTTTAAATCGTGTGCAATAGCAGTGTACAATCCTTCACCTTCACCTTTTTGCCTGCATTAGTAGAGCCTCTGAAGCAGGAAGCGTTTTGGCATAAGTAGATACTGCCTTAAAAAAGGAATCTCCCACACAGGAAAAGAGTCATTTTGGGCTACCAGAGCCAGCTACCCCTCTGGAGAGAAGTGCCCTTTAATTTAGGCTGAGGCTACTTTTAGCTGCTGTATGTGTAATTTAAGACTGCATTTTCTTTCAAGTGAGTCGCAAAGTGTTCTTTTAACTGGACAATGGATAAGGCTACAGTCTTCCACTGCTGAGGTGTGGCTCTAAATAAAACTAAAAGAACTGCCCTACGAGGGCAGAGCAGAGGTTCATTTAACTTAATATCCTGTCTCCATCACCTGCCAGTAACCACTGCCCTGTTAAAGAACCTAAAACTATAGCAGAAAGGGCTGAATGATTCCCTTCTCTGTGGATTGTCCCGGCTCCTGGCAACCAGCAGCTTAAAACTCCTGCTGAAATTAACCAGCAAACTCGACTCTGACACATAAATTTCAGATCCAGAGGCCTTTTCCAAAGTTGTTCCCACCTATAACATTTGTCAAGTAGCAAACTAACTCCTCCACCCCCCGTCACAGACTTGAGAGAAGGTGGAGTGAAAGTAAAATGGTGTTGATAACCCCATCATCCAACACTCCACAGAGAGTGTCCTGCATAGGAGAAGCAAAGTGGTAAAAGCAGGCCAGGCAAATCTAAATCTTTAGGTAATAAGGGAAAATATGCATAATTCACTGGAAATACCTATAAAATATACAGCAAGTGCTTCTGTTATTGCCTGTTATTTAAATGTCTGTGTTCTGCAGTTTTGTAGCAAAGACTCTTTATCCAATCAATGCATTTGAGCATCTTATTTGTTGCTATTCTGAATGCATGCATGCATGCTTATACCTTAAGAACTTTACATTAGTTTTGTTTTAATATGGACTGAAGTTATTGAGGAACACTTTTTGCAGCATTGGCAAAGAAATAAACACGGATGACCCCAGATTTGCTCAGAAATTCCTGTCCAAAACTGGTTTGCTTTACTTTCCCTGCTAGCAAAGTTTAAACAGCACTGTAAGAATCAATCCTGCACACCTCTGTCACACTGCTGGCTGAACAATTCTCGTTGGCCACAGCTCCTTAAGAGGAGTTTCTCCACTCTTTGCAGTGACACACATAATGCAGCCAGCCAAAGGCTCCCTACGCAGACACTAATGCACCGTAGCATTGTTGTTATTTTTATTTACTTACAGAATGCCAAGCTTGATACAAGACTAAATAAAATGGACATGGTCCTGCCTCAAGGAATTGCTATGCTTTCAGCTCTACCAGCTCTGGTGCCACGGAATGACTTAAGCCTCTACAGCTCCCTTGAAGTTTCTGTTTCTACTTCAGGTGACAAGTTCACCCAGCAGAGTCTGTGCCAATATGAGACAGTGTTACCCTACAGCTCCCTATTGCTGTCCTTCTGCTGGCACAGACTGGCTGAACATTTCTCAGTGAGTTTAGTGGCAAAACCAGCTGTAAAACCCACCCTGGGAAGCTGGCCAGGCATATGCAGCAAAGGTAAGTGGTAGGGCTGAGATTTTAGAGGTTATTTAGCTCAAGTGGTTTCCACACAACGTGTGAAAAAACATTGTCATTAACCTAGGAGAAGGTGTGCACTTCCTTTTCCAAAATCAGCCTATTTTGAGTCTTAGACCACTGTAATTGTCAGCAAATGGATTCCAAACAGTCTACAAAAAAAAAAAAGAAACACTTCAAAAATTAGGCTGACTTTTAGGAGAGAACTGAGACTGTTTCTGGTTGCTAAGGAGTGATAAAAATTAGAAGTAGTGCTTAAAGATGCAACACGTGTTTCCCTGATGTCAGCTGGAGGAGGGACAGGTCTCTATGTCCCCTCCATGTGGTCTGTGTGCACACAGAAGTGGAGCTAGCGATGAGGAAAGTTGTAAACTCTCATAATACCCCAAATTCTCCCCCTCTCTCTGCCTTTGAAATGCAGCACAGGGACTCAGAAATAATCTGCAGCATTGCTTTGGGAAAATGTGTGCTGTGGATGCTGTGAAAGGGAAGCGGGAGTCAGGGGCCAAGGGAGAGGAGGATGAAGTTCTCTTTCTATCCCTCACAGTTCTGCACCCACCAGAGGGGAATGGACTTGCAGAGGGAGCACAACTGAAGAAGCAGGCAGCTTGCAAAACACACCACAAAAGGAATGCATTGCATTCACATAAGCTTCATCACGTAGCACGTGAACAATTGCACCTTCAAAGCAAGTACCTAAACATGGAAAGACTGATAGCTTTTCCTTGGCTGGAGTTTGACTGCAGATGATTAAAACTAATACCAGATTTTGGTATTTAGAAAGCAAAAGTTAAGAGACAGGCATCAGCTAAATATTAAAGTTCAGGTTGTGGGGATTAAAAGGCTGCTATACAGCTGCTTATAACACCTCTGCTAACAATAAGTCTTATTTCTTGGGTGTACATTCAGTTGCTATGAAGAAGAACCAGACTAGGGAGCAGTTCTTTAGATGATGTTAGTGAAGACAGAGGTGGGAGTGCAGCAAGATTCCATAAAGATGTTGCAGAAAACCCTTGAACATGAGAGCACTTAGCTTTGACATCCATCTCTACAGGCTGCTGCTGAGATCTCTCAGGCTGCAGGACACTATTTATGCTGGGCTGTGCTGGACAGACATAGAGCTGCAATGAAGTTTTGGTTAATCCAGCAGGATGGGAAAAGAAAAGTCTTTCCTCTCATGAGTCAAATTCTTGATGGATATCAAATACCAGACAAAACATTACAGAGAATAATGAAATTCCAACTAGTGATAGTTCTGGAGTAGGTTTTTTAATATAAATAATAAAGACAAAATCCTGTGGATTTGAAGGAATGATTTTTGCCTTTTTTTTTCTCAGAAATCTTAATAAAAGTGGTATCTTGGACACCAGCTCTTCCCTCAGTGACACAGTGTGATGTGAACACCACTCTCATGGCTATGGCATTCTCACCTGCTGTGCAGTGAGAAGGGAGACTCATCACTGACATTAAGCAAATGGGGCTTCTCCTCTAGCATTGAGGAAAATCCTGCCCCTCCACAACATGACACCTCCTTGTCCTTTGTACAATTACAGACACTTGTTCAGTCTGGTTTTAGCCCCCCTGTAGTGGTTTGCATTACCAATAAAGTATGCACACATCTGTTATGTTCTCTATCTCCTCACACCACTGGGAGCTGGATAGTCATTAATGTCCCTATCTTAGAGAGAGAGAAAAAACAATGGATGTAGAATATCAACTTGCATAACTCCTGGCTCTTCACCCCTTGTTTATGCCAGCAAGCCATAACACTACTTTTTTTACATACAATTGCAATTTTTCTTTATTCTGGTTATTCATGAATGCTGCTTTAGGCAGTCAATAGCAATTATATTTGGTGAAAAGAACACACAATACAAATTAGAGCAATATAGATTTCCCCCCCTGTAACTTTAATGTTTGGTTACCCTGTTAGATTTAAACTGAGTACATAATGTTTAATAAATTGCTTTCACTAAAACCCATTAACTGACACTTAGAAATAGCATTTTAATCCAAAGGAGTGCAGAAAAAAACATTACTGCAATTAATAGGTACGTTGGAGCAGTGAAAAATCCACTCTAAAACAAAGTGTATCCATGGTGTCAGGCTGTTTGTATCCAATACTTAAAAGCATCTTGAAAACTGAGGGCAAGATCCTCAGCCAGCTCCAGTGAACCCCCATTTACATTCAATGAGGGCTTGGCCTTGTGATTTAAAACCATATTTCATTGTCTTGACAGAACTCACTGCCTTGCTGCAGCTGGGCATGGTATGAAGAAGGCCAAAGGATTTATGGAGCTGTGTGCCAGGCAGCTGAGGGGCAGGAGGAGCTGGCTACAGCTTCTGCTCACCTCTTAAACCAGAGGTGGGCAACTCAGTAGCTGTCCAATGCATTTTTCCCTCCCAGTTCCTGAACATTTGCCCTGTTTATCCAAAACACATTTCTTATTAGGCAAACCCCTTCAGATACAGAGGTTTTACTCTTATCTTGTAGTAACCCTAAAATGTTAGCAGGAGCATAGTTTTCTTCATCAGATTTTCCTTCTTAGCTGTTTTGCTTTCTCTTCCCTTGGTTCAGTTGCATATCCCCACATTAGCATATATTAGACAAATTTATAGTTTATAATGATTTGTAATAGCTTGGGATGGAAGGACCATCTAGTCAAGGGCTGCCTAACTCCCAGCCCATGGGCTGAATCTGGCCCTCCACCTCATTTCTCCCCGTTGGCATCACTGAGCTCCTTGTCCCTGTGCTCCTGCCAGCGCTGGGCACATGTGTGGGAGCAGCAGCACGAGCACAGTGGGAGCCAGGAGCTTTACACCCCTGATCTAGCCCAACACCCCTGCAGTGAGCAGAGACATCTTCAGCTCAATCAGGTTGCTCAGAGCCCCATCCAACCTGACCTTGAACGTTTCCAGAGATGGGGCACTGCCACCTCCCTGGGCAACCTGGGCCAGTCTTTCAGCACCTTCATTGCACGATATTCTTACTTACATCCAGTCTAAATCTACCCTCTTTTAGTTTAAAGCCACTGCTCCTACAGGCCCTGTGAAAAGTTTGTCCCCATTTTCCTTATAAGCCCTCTTTAAATAGTGGAAGGCTGAAACAAGGTCTCCCTGGAGCTTTCTCTTCTCCAGGCTGAACCATACATCCCTCTTTGGCTGCCACTGAGGAAACACCTATGTTTAAACAGCAGCACAAAGAGACTTTTTGTCATCTGCCATTTCTATATTGAAAGTCCATGCAGTGCCAGTAAAAAAACTGAAGAAAACTTTTCTGCTGAGAGCATCTGCTAAAAAAAAGGCTGAATATTGCTTGCCAAGAAACATGGATAACGATATTATACAATTTTAAATAAAAACACAATAGTCACATTTTATATCAGAAATTCTAATCTGTAATACAAACTTGGTAGTTCAGCAGAAACACATTCTATAGAATTTTTTGGTGGCATCAGTAAAGGGACTATTTTTCAATGTAAGGATTCATCCATCATTTTGTTTCTCTTGAGGAATTTTTTTTTTATGAATGTGCCAGAAGTGCAAAAAAAATATGAGAGTGTCTCATTGCAATCAGGTGGAGGAAGAAAGATAATACAGCATATGTTTTATTAATGCCCCAAAAGTTCTTGAATCCATATCCTGTAAGCAGGGGTCAGCTGTGGCATGTTCATTCCTGGGACACTTTGCAGTCCCCAAAATAATGTGGGAAGTTTTACAGGGACTACAAAATGAAACAGCCAAATACAGTCCCAGCAACATCCCAGAGGAGGCTGTAGATCACAAATGATCCTGGGGCTGCTGGAGCTAGCCCAGAATGACTTCAGTGATCTCTAATCTTAAATAGGATCTTAAAAAGTCTTCAGCTAGGTAAGAGACTGCTGGAAGGATGGGAGAGGATGAATTTGGTCAATAAAATGTCTCTTCTTTCCACAACTGCAGACTATATGAGGAGGCTATGTTGTGGTGGAAGGTTTCAGCTAGGGAGAGTTCAAGGAGAAAGAGAGTGCCTGGGGCCATTGGCAGGGTGGGAGAAGGCAGGAGCACTTTTATTTTCACACTCTAATTTTCAAAGGAAATGGCTGTGGTTTTCCTCTGCTTGAGGAAGATTCAGAAAATCCCTATTTGATCAACTCAAAGACAGAGGTGTCCACTATAAATGAAAACCACATCAACTACCTTCAGGTAGTTAGAGGACTCATAATTTGCCTCACACTGGTGAGGAATTAGGCTGGGTGTTTCAACCTCACATGATGAAAGTCTTTGTGTGTAATGAGTGATGTGTCTCTGACAGAATTCTGAGAACATCTATGGACACTGTTTCTCTGGACATCTTTTTAAAGAGGCTTTATATTTACTTCATTAATCATGTAATCTATTTAGCCTTGTAACACGTGTCCAGAAGCAGGAAAGACATTTTCTGGCACTTATAAATTACAGTTGAGTGACAGCCACTCTGTTTGTGCTTGAACCAGTGTTTGCACTAAGGAAAAAACCCCAAATCAGTAGGAATTTCTTCAATAGCTGGGATGACCAACTTCATGACATTTTCATAGAGGATAAACTCGTGTCTGTTCAGACTGAGAAGCTCAACATTTAGGTTGATATAATGAGATCAGGATCTCACAGGAGCTGGCCACAATGATGTAGGCTGAAGGATTTGAGATCAGCTATGCTTGGACGGTTTTTATGAACCACTTTTAAAGGATGATGAAGATACTTACCCAGAACAATGGTTGTTATACCCCCAGAAGGCAGTCCACCTACACTAAAAGTTTATCCTTCCTCTAAAAATCAAGTCTCATCTCCTGACTCATTTGGCATTTGCACTGTTAGGCATTTATTTTAAAGCATGGAACTTTATATAGCAACTAATCTCTGTGTGGCCTGGCAGAGGTGGTTGATTGTCACAGATAATTGGCTGATTTGGACAGTATTCAAGCTAGTGGCCTTCTGTGTCCAAGATAATCTCTCTTCAGAATGTACTGTGCACTCTTTCAAAGGTAGCATGGAAAGACCATCATCATTAGCAGTTTTGCTGAAGAGTAATATTTAATAACTGACTAACAGGCCATTACTGGAATTGCCTACCTCTGTCATTTCAGCACTGCTATAATAGGAATTCCCTCTTCCAGAACACAAGAGGCTTGTAATCAACTATTTGTGCAAGTCTGGGGGCATGTAGGCATCATGAATTAGAATTACCTGGTTGGAAAAGACCTCTGAGATCATTGAGTCCAACTGTACCTGTCCCCTTACTAAACCCTGTCCCTAAAAAACTCATCTACCTGTCTTTTAAACACCTCCAGGGATGTTACTCAACCCCCTCCCTGGGCAGCTGTGCCAGGGCCTGACCACCCTTTCAGTGAAGATATTTTTCCTGATGTCCAGTCTGAACCTGCCCTGGTGCAACTTGAGGCCATTTCCTCTCATTCTATGTCACTTGAGAGAAGAGACCAACCCCCCCCTCCCCACAGCCTCCTTTCAGGCAGTTGTAGACAGTGATGAGGTCTCCCCTCAGCCTGTTTTCCAAATAAAGAAAATGTGTAATTAGTGCCAGTAAACTTGTACAAAAAAAACCCCAAGGTTCTCCTGGCTACATCTCCACTCAACAGAACCCCTTTCAATCTGGACAGACCTCTACTGAGAGTGGATGGCAGACATTTATCCAGCCTGCCCCATGCAAGACAAGCTGTGGGCAAATAGTGTATTGATGTCTTACCTTTGTTTATGCTCACTTGTTTCTCCAAAACAAATAATGGAAAGCTTAATTTCTGTCCAAAAGAGAGTTCAGATCATCTTTTTGTCCTGGTAGTGAGTGGCAGCCAATAAAGCAAAGCTCAGTCCATAACTAGTGTTCCTCATCACATCTGCACACATCAGTAATAACAGTAGCAGCCCCGTTATTCCTGCACTTACTCATTTCCAAACATCTGGAAATACCTTCTGATCTTTATATGTTTTGCCAGCACTTCATGAGAAGTTGCAACGTTATTCAGTGCAACAACTGCAAGGACTTAATTGGAGAGTAAGGGGATAAAACCTCCTGTGGCAACTTTTGGTGAGAAGAATGCAGTTTGATGGCATTGGAACACATCTTCAGCCACTACAACCCTCCAATGAACTACCTTGTATTACACCAGGTGAAGGTCCAGCCCGGAGCCATTTAGGTGAATTTTACAGAGGTCAGCAAGGAAATTTTACTGAGGTCTCTAATTTTTATTGATATCAGCTAGATAATTTTAATGAAATCTGTTAAAAGGGAAGGTGAATCAGTGCCAGCTCTGCCAGGCCCTTCGTGTTGTCTCTGTAGCTGCAAAGTGTGGGGGTGATGACATGCAATGGCTAAGGGACCTGCAGAGTGGTTCAAGTCACATATTCCTTCAAAAATACAAAATATCCCACATATCTTGGAGTTTTGCAGTGCCTGAGCAAAATCTGCCTCCAGACTGCAAGCCATCACTGAGGCCAACAGAGAGACAGGGAAGGAAAGAATGCCAGCCCAAAGATCAGCAATTAGTGCTTGCATTCCCTTCAAAGCTCCAACTGTCAAATATTTTAGGGGTTTCTATTAGCAAAGGATCATTAATCCTCAGCTCCTAATCATTGCAGTAATTAACGTGCAGTAAGCACAATGTATTTGGTTTTTTAAGCGTGGTTGTGTGTTATTTTGGAATCATTCTCATCAATTTTGGAAATAAGTATTTTGCAGGACCCACCTTTGTTAGACATGTCATGGATCTAGGAGTCAACAGCCCATCATTCAATATTTTCCATATATAAGTCATTGATTTCAAAGGACAACACTGACTCCATCTCGTGCCCTCTGCTCATACTCCATACCAAAGAGACATTAAAAACACGATCCAAAACGTTCATAAAATAGGTTCTTTAAGAAGCTGGTTTAATCACTGCAAATTTCTACAGACCCAAAGGCACTACCTGACATTCAGCCAAATTGCAGTTAACTATTAGGCCATTCTTCAGTTTTACTGAGCTCCTTTCAAACTGAGTTAAACAAGGAGTGACTGACAACAATACCGACTCCCACAGCATCAGCACTGCTGCTCTCTTGCTGCATTAGGAAAGGCCTGGCACAGCTCCTGCTGGCATCACCATACCCACCTGCAGCTTCTGCTACACAGACAGCTGGCACAAAACCTCTCAAAAACACAGGCAAAGCCAACAGGACCAAAACCAAGCTGCTCCCAAAATGAGAGAGGTACTGCTGAGAGTAGAAGAGCTGAGGTTTGGAGAAAGACCTTGAAAAGCCAGGTAGCTGTTCCTCCTGTGTGGGGGTGGAGGACAGGTGAGGACAAGCCCCCCCCCCAGCTCCTGGGCTGCCAGCCCTGGTCGCAGCTGGCCGCCACCAGCCCCGTGCCCTCGCGGACAGCGGGAGCCTGCCTGGCCCTCCCAGGTTCTGCTGAAGGAAACGTGGTTGATTTCACTGCCCACAGCAGCTGTGATGGGTAATACCACGCTGCAGAACTCCAAGCCTGTCAAGGCTGTGAGGTGGCTACGGAGAAGAGCACCCACACCCTGCTCGTATCTCCGTGGGGTGGGTTTGAGGGGCAGCTGGGTGCCCCATCCATGAAGCCGGGCACTGTCTCTCCCACAGCTGCCCACGTCTCCTCCCCTACCTGCTCCTTCTTGAATCAGAATGGCAAAGGTTTAGACTAGACATCAGGAAAAAATTCTTCATTGCTTGAATGTTTAACAATTTAGCTTTGAGTGTTTCACTTGCTAAAATTTAAGATCCTCTCAGCTCAGACCCCGAACAGTATCATCCTTCTGACACTCCCTTCAGATGTGAAAACTCAGGTTCAAGTGTCTGTTCAGAAGGCTTGGAGCAAACAGGCACTCCATCTGTAAATGGATGGAAAGAGGGGACCTGTGTACAGAGGGAAAGTGTCAGCTGAAAGAGAAATAGCCTAGACATGAGGAGATATTTGCAGCAAATGAGAAGATTTCAGAGCGTGGTTCTCAAGCAAGTTTCCTGCTGGCATAGCAAGGACCAGATGTAAAAGGGAGTCTTGATGAATTTATGAAAGACTATAAATGGCAGCACTAGCAGCAGACTGGATTGATGATAAAGCCAGGTCTTTTATGACCTATCTCCAGCAAGTCAAGCAAAAATGTATATGAATTCAGCTTGTGTGGCTATAAAGGTCCATCCTCAGATGGTACACAGTGCTAACCAATTATAAGAAATAACACATAGAGAAAATATCTCCTGACATGCCAAATACACCCTACCTTGCCCACATGTCCCAAAAAGCACATAGTTGTTGTCGAAAGCAGCTCTTCCTCACTGGCTTTCTTAGAATGTGAGCTTTGTACCTTATCCTTGGCTCAGTGTTGCTTCCTCAGTGGTTACCTTCTGGTTTTTAAACATCCTGTTTATTGCTACAGGCTACATTTGCTAGTGTTTAGTCAAAGAGTTTATGTCTCAACCATAAACATAGAGCACCAACAGGCTCCTAGAAAGCCACATGAGTGTTCAAACAGGCAGATGCTGAAAGCATTTCTGTAGCATCTTAAAAAGACAGTTTGAAAGTTCACTAAAAATTACAATTCTCATTCGCTTCCAAAATCAAGACCACGTCCTGAAGCAGAAGCTTTGAGGAAGCAAAGAGAATTTAACCAGGAGAGTGCTGAAATCCACTGAGATGTGTAACAGTTGAGCTACCCTGGAGGGCAAAATGGCAATGGCAGCGGGGTGGGTCTGACACCAAGCCACCAGCTGGCAGTGCAAGCAGCCTGGGTTCTGGTGTAAAACTTCTTTTTTCATTCAGCCTCCAAGAAATTTCTCACTTACCCACACATAATTACAGACTCTGGAGTTCTTTTTTTTATCTTTGTAGCTACTTTCTTCTCCTTTTGCCTCTTGTGCTCTCTCTTTTTGAGTTCTTCTCTTCAAAACAAATGTCCTCCCAGTGTAGCCAGGATGATCCTTCCTCCTCCAGCTGGAGGGTGCCAGGAGTTGCTTTTCCAGGATGCTGAGAGGAACTGACAGCAGAGGAGCACAGAGAGGAAGGAACCTGACTGTGGAGTTGGAAGTTCACCAGCCACCACATGCTACAGATATCAGAACACATCTCCCTCTACCTTCTCTGCTCCGCCAAAAATAGAGGCTAGAGGTAGAACTCTGGTCTCCAGTCCATTTGATTGCCCTCTGCTGTGACTCAGGGACAAACATTTGCCTTTTAAGCAGCAGGAAAAAAAATCTACAAAGGGATAAAGTTCATCTACCAGTGAAATAACTTCAGCACAAGCAGGCAAATAAAGCTGGTCGGCACTTGGAGGCTTCAAACCATCTGAGATTTCCACAATCTGGGGTTTGTTTTCATTCCAAATTCCAAATAGGAAAATAAGATTTTTCTAACATAACAAGAAAAAGAAGAATCATGATTTCAGGTGAATCACAATTACTCAATTTTATTAAAGTAAAAAATATCGTGTCCTAATTTTGATTTTTTTTTAATTTCACAGTATGGAAACACAAGAGGAAGCTGTCATGAGTGCCTTGCTCTAGTATAAATGGTACATTGAATTAGATAAATTTCACAAACCAATAAAGTGGTTTGTCTCAGCAGGATAACTATGTGGTGCTTAGACTTTAGATGCTCTTTCATGAAAAAAAAAATCATAATTGGCATTTTTCACTAGAAACATTTAGATTTGGGTGAAACGGGATATTGGGGTGTTTTAATCTTGGGGTTAGAATCTTCAGGCATGACTCAAAGCCTGGAGAATCAGTGGGCAGAGAGGATGCTGATCACCTGGTGACTGCACTGTTACCAACAGAGCACAACCCTGCTGGAAACCAGGTCATTCCAGTAATTAAACTCATTTACAAAACTTTGAACGGGAGGGTTGTTCTGAAAGGATCACAGCAATATTGACTAAAAAGTCAATGAGATGCTGGGGAAATTAAGGTTGCACACTTGATACACTTAGAAATGCCATTAGCTGGGGACTCAGCTAATCCTACAGAACAGGGGCACGGAGATAGTGGGAGTTCAGACCAAAGAATGCACTCAACAAGGTGGGTGAGTGAGTGGTACAGCAGCCACGATGCACGGACACTGAGGCAGTCTGGCCATGAGCCCCACGTTCACACTGTGATTTCTGTAGAGAACAAAGCAAGCAACTGGAGAACTCACTGTTTAAAAAGAAATGATTGGAGGGAGCATTGATTGCTCTCAGCTTTACTTGACAATGCTGTTATTTTCTCCAATCTCCTGATACATTTCTATGAAGATGTGTACCTAGACAACAACCCCTTACAAAAACAAGCTTAGGAACAAAGAAACTGTCCCCACTTTTGCTTTTCCTTTTTTCTTTCTACCTTTTTTTTTTCCTTCTATTTCTCTTTTTTTTAATTTATTTTTTTTTTAACTGGAAGTCCTTCTCAGGAAAAGCAATTTCATAAACTATTGTCTTTGAGTTTATAACTGATCTCAGGAGATGTGTGGGATCTAATATATCAACTGATCAGGAAAAAACTGTAACCAAACAATACAATATTAATCCATTCTCCATCAGAAAAAGAATTTCAAGATAAAAAAAACCCCTTTCACTCATTTTAAATACTGATCAGTGATGGAGGCAAAACTAAAGATATTGAGCTTATAATGCACACCACAAATCTAACTGCTGGAGCATGAAGAAGGGCACTGACTTTATGCAGTGACTGCATACACATGGGATGATTTTTCTGTAGTGATTTCATGTAGGGAGTTTGGGCCAAGATGGATCCCTCTCAGTTTATTCGTAGGTCAGCTGTCAATATTTTGTCTTTGGAGTCGCTCCTCTCACCTTGTGCTGTTCCAGCCTTCTGTCTTTCCTCTGCAGCACAATTATTCTTGTGTCAGGGCAGTCAACAAGCTGAGCCACTGCAATTTTTTTTCTGAGCCTCTCTGTTCTCTCATTTTCTGACATTCCTAGCATGAATAGGTGCACTGAGATAATTACACTAATCCATCTATCAAAACACCCAACTTACACATTTGAAGCTAATTAGATAAACTTCAAAATGGGTCATTTTTCAGCCCCTCAGCCCCCGCCTGCTTATGAGCATTACCCCTGAGGGAACTCTTTCTCAATCAGGTAGACATTCCTGGGAATGAAATCTAATGAATCCCTTTACCTGCTGAACTGAAAACTTCTTTTCATTGAGACTTAAGCAACCGAGGACAAATTCAGACATGGCAGGAGCTCTCCCAAGGCAACAGTGCTGCTTCTTTCTGCCTAAATTAGGATTGACCCAATCTACTGACAGAAGGCCAAAACCTTTCTGTGAGCAGAAGTGTCACAGGGTCCGTTCTTCTCTAGCAAAGAAAAGCAAGGTAAAACTATAGCAACCAGTTCCCCTTGCTGACATCAGTGTTACATGCAGATAAGACCTTACACATGAAGAGCAAAGAGCCTTGCCAGAAATGGGTCTACTCTCTGGGTCCTGAACCTAGATTGAATTTCACTAGTAGCAGGGCCTTTTTTTTCTCCTAGACTTTTCAAAATGTTTCAGCCTGGTGCTGTCAAACTAATGCTTTGTGCTCTTTCAATGTGAAAAGCTATTTTGTGTTTTTATAAATTATGAAAAAATATTTTTAAATACATATTATTTTTCTTTTTTCCATTAATGGGGCCTTGACCACGGTGTTTTTATTGATTTCCAACTGGAGTTGAATTCCTGTAAACCCTTGCCAAGTGCCTGGAAAGGAACAATTCTGACCTCTGCAGAACGTGCTGCTTAACTGAGAGAGACCAACAAAAGGCAGCAGGGGAAACAGAAGCACTGAGTTGCAGCAGGTTGGACAAAATCAAACAGCAACTCAGTGACAAGCTTAGGATTCAGTCAAAACATTTAAATGACTCAGTCATGCTTCTCCTTTTACACCAGCAACACTACAACAGAGATGATTACCACAGTATGGTTTCAGGCTTTTGACAAAGAAAGGAGTGTCTAAGTATACAGCATCTGGGGGCATCAGCTGTGAAAAAAATACAGGTAAAAAGGACAAAACAGGCACAAATATGAAGCATTACCCGTAGCAAATGTCACTGGTGAATATACAGGCACAAACCTGTGCTGCTCTGTGTTTCCTGGGTTTTGTGGCCTCTGCCAACTTAATGAGAAGACAACGAATCCACTCGCTGAAAATGGTTTCTTACGCCAATGTGGTGCTAAGTACATTTCCCAAGCACTAAGTGTGAGTCTTACCAGGGAGCCCTACTTCATTAGTTAAGATGGGAGATGTGTTATGCCTGGCCTCAAAACCCCTCAGCTAAAGCAGACTTGCTTTATTCTTCCAGACCTTCCCACAGCTCTGAAGCAGAGGAGAGGGGATGGTGCCCTGGACCTGCACCGTGTGGAGCTCAGCCATTGATCAACAGGGAGCTGTGAGGCTCTGGCCAGGCTGCAGAGGAGCCAGCCTTGCTTCTGCTGCTGCCCTGGAACAGATTTGTCATAAAGTTGGATGTGGAAGGCAAAAAAAAATCATTGAACCAGTGAAAGTGACACCAGGTTTTTGCCTTCTCTCACTCCAGAAGAAGAAGGTCACCCGTGCCGGCTGTATGTGACCCGCTGAGGCTCCCTTGCTCCCCGGGACAAGAACACAGACAAGCTTCCCTCATTGCTTCCCTGCAACTCTTTTCCTGTTATGCTGCTGTAATTTTAGAGGTGGAAGCAGATGAAAAGGATTTTTCCATTGTAACACAAGGTCTTTTCTTCTGTTGCCTGCCACAAGCGTAATGCCTTGTTATTTTCAGTTCCTTTTCCTCCCAGAACGAGCCCTGATGGAGCTCCCTAATGATAACAAACCATCACTGCAGTAATATTGATACCTGTTGTAATCACTGGCATTCTGGCTTTTCAGTTTTCACTATTTGCCTTGGATCAAGCAGCTCTGTGCTAATGCAACAGAAGGTCACAAGATGAAGGGGTTGATAACAGAGAGGGACTGTTCTACTTAACATGCATGGAGTATTATGCTTTTCAGTCGTCCTCCAGCTAATCTTTCAAGTTGTCCTTTTTTGACTTTCTCAGTTTAATCAGTTTAATCTCATCTTCCCTCTTTCCTGATTACAAGGATTTTCTGTAGAAACCTTGCCTCCACAATAAGGACCACGTGGCAATTTATTCTTATATTGATTTCAACATCTCTTTCCCACTACCAGGGCTCTGATGCAAGGGGGGATGGTGGGAGTCAGAAGGGTAGCAGAGGGTCCCTCTAGTGCCTCCTGCCTAGAAAATGCTCACACTTTTGTTATCTGGAAATAGGAATGAAATCAGAAAATGAAGTCAGAACTGGCAGCCAGATTGGAAATACTCAACTGAGATTAAAAGTTAGAGGAGACAGTAAGAACGATAAAACATAATCACAAGATGAGCTAAATCTGGGGCACCAGTAATCAAACTATTCAGACCACATTTTCCAAGGGGCTCTTTCATGGTTGCCATCACAACTGCTCACCCAGCAGAACACAGCATTTCTTGCCCCACAGGTGAGGAAACCAGATGCAAGGCTCAGGGAGGGAGGCAGAGGGGCCAGTCTGCACGGGCTGGTTTGTGTAGGCATCAGCACAGGCCTTTGTGCGTGCAGATTGGGCTGCACAGCCAAACTTCTCCTGTACTTTTGTGTATCTCTCCAGGACAGGAAGAATTCCCATAACTATTGATTTTTACAGGTAGGAGGTGTGAAGAATGCTTAGCACTGCATTGACATTTTACCTTTTATGTCTGCAATGTGTAGTAAGAACAGAGAAAAGAAAGCAAGGGGTAAAATGTTTTTCCACTGTACACACTATCTAACCTTTGGGTCGGGATGCTCAGGCAGCTACAGGGAATGCCAAGCAGGCAGCCCCACTCCAAGAACAAGCTGACTCTGTCCAAAAAGCAAGGAAGAGGTCCCAGAGATGATTGCCACCTTGCCATTGCACCATATGAGTAAGGGAAGATTTCTCCCAACCTCCCACCCATTTAGTTGCTTCTGCTTTAGACACCACCTCTTCATCAAGTCTTTGTAGTCTCTCATTTCACAGACATCTGAAATGCTTATCTGTAGTCTCACTTTCCCCCAGACAAACACACTTCTTGACTCGTGAGTAACTCAACAGCCACAAGATGAGGTCTGATGGAACGGGCTGGTGTACCTGTTTAGTCCTGTAAGCCTGCTCTATTTTTCCTGCAAGTAATGAAGGATTTTACTTCCTCTTCAGGGTTCCTGGGGATAATGATATACCATAGCCAGCAGAGGGGAACATCTGTATTAAGAACTGTGAACTTACAGAGACCATTTGTCTATCTGATCTTCCTTTCCTGTGTTTCAGTGCACCCTATCCATTACTCTGTTAATTAAATAGATGTGAAATCACTAAACCACTGGGTCGAAGAAACAATTAAACAACAACTGAAATACAAAAAGTGGAAGGGAGGAGACTCTCCTTTCTTCTTTCACTCTCAGCTGATACTGTGTGGTAGAAATTGCCCTGCTTTTGACCGTGCCCCTTCTATTCCTTTCACGGAAAGAAAATTTAGAAGACGAATGTCATCACTCTGAACACTTCCCCCTTCCTCCCTCTTCCCTTCTCTTCAATATGCTGAGTATGAAGTCACATGGTGAGGAATATCCCTGTGGTGAGCTGGGGTCTGCTGTCCCAGCTGTGTCCCCTCTCAGCTTCTTGGAATCACAGAATCATGGGGTTGGGAAAGACCTTTGAGATCATCGAGTCCAACTGTACCTGTCCCCTTACTAAACCATGTACCTAAGAAACTTGTCTACCCACCCTTTAAACACCTCCAGGGATGGGGATTCAACCACCTCTCTGGGCAGCTGTGCCAGGGCCTGACCACCCTTTCAGTGAAGACATTTTTCCTGATGTCTAATCTGAACCTTCCCTGGCACAACTTACGGCCATTTCTTGTGCACCCCCAGCCTGCCCACTGGTGGGGTGGGGTGAGAAGAAGAAAAGGCATTGGTACTGTGCAAACGCTGCTGAGGAGTAACTAAAACATCCCTGTGTTACCAAATATGAACCATGGCCCATACCAGGTACTATGAAGAGAATCATCCCTATCCCAGCCAAAACCAGCACAAGGGCACCTAATGCCAAGAGGGTCAAGTTAACCCAAGAGAAAAAAGCATCCCATTAATGTGCTCATGTTTAATTGGTAAGTACAGTATGGGACTGGCATTTCATTGTAAATGCATGATATTTGAATTGGTTGCTGTTTGATTGATGCACCTGGCACACATGCTCATACCCTAAAAAAAACAGAGTGAGAGAAAGCAACAAGAAGTTATGAATATTTTATTTCTTTTTAACATTACTTTTAGCAGCTATAGCCAAAAAATAATAAGCATGAAGCTACTGTCATCAGCCTGTGCACATGCTGTCTGAGGAGGAAAGATTGCCCCTTGCCTGCCTTGCCCAGCACCCTGCAGCAGCCTGGAGCTGGGGAGATGGGAGCTGTAGGATGTGGAGGAGCAGGGAATCACCACCGCAGTGCACCCAGCTTACCCTGCCCTCCTTTGCACATAAGCACGTGGGCAGTCACAAACTCTCCTGGGAAATTAGCAAGGAAAGAAGGAAACCTTTCACCCACCCAGTGTCCCCACTGCACCTCTGCTCTCTGCCCTGGGGGACAAGGAGCAGCAGGCACAGCAGGGCAGCACCAGGACCCGAAGGTTTCCCAGGAATGGCAGCAGGGAGCAAGGGTGGGAAGCGTGAAGACTGGTGAGAGGCGATGTGCTACTGCATTGCAGAGATGGGCAGAAGTAGAATCACAAGGACACCCTGGTCACTACAGTCAGGAGAGCAGACCAGGGTTGCTTTCCAGAACAGTGGAGGGCAAGAAACATATTTTTGTTTCCCTAGTTGTACTCAGCTTTAAACAACACTGGAGGACGCAGCATGGCTTTATAGGAAGTTGAAAATCACCCTTTCATAAAGCAGAGCTCACCTTCCCCTACAGGCACGAGAAAAGGAAAGACTGCTGGAATACAAGATATTTGGCAACCCAATAGAGAATCACAAGACTAGAAGATTGCCTGTATGAAATTACTTCCCACAAACCAACAAACTTCTTTCTAAAAACTGACTATCTTTGCTAAAAAGTGGCAAGGAAAAGTGAAAAAAGCTTTTTTCTTGTGTCCTACCTACCCTACTGCCACCACCCCTCTGTATCATCCACACATAAAAAGGTTAAATTTACCCTTCCAGAAACCTCTTTACTAAATGTAAATATGATTAGTTCTTGAGTCTTCTGACCAAATTATTTTTCCTACCCCAACACTAGCCCTTGTGTGGATACCACAGTCACAATCTGTGAAATGAAGAGGGCTTGTTATAGTTATGATAAATAATCTTATCACATGGATATTGCAGAAATTGTCCCACTTTTCTACATCCACAGCACAGCCAATCTATCCCTTATCTGGAAAAGACCAGAAGATTTCCAGATGCCGCTTTCACGCTGTGAATTTAAAAGCAGTGTTTTGCACCTGGAGACTGGAAGGGAGGGTGGAGGTGGGAGAAACACAGGGATGCACCTTGTGTACAGCAGGAACAGTACAGAAATATAGGTGATAGTTTGGAAAGGAGACAGCAGGAGAGAATGAGGTGGAGCAATCAGAGCACAAATGACCTCTTTCTGTTGTTATTATTGCTTCCTGAATTGTCTGGCAGATGTCCTCTGTACCTAAACACTTTGAGCAAGACTTGCACACTTTTTTTGGTTGGATCTTTACCTTTTCAAGTGAGATCTCCCCCTCTACTAAGCTGAAAGGGTCAAGAGAAGGTATCCATAAGCCTACAGCAGCTGCAACCCCGAAGACCCCAACGGGAGAGAGCAGTGCCCCATGCATCGCGAGAAGTGAGAGCAGAGGGCTGCGTGCAGACAGCAGCACGGTGGCTTTGCAAGGGAAAGGACCAGGGGACTGTTGAATTGCTGAGCATGAACTAGGTTTTTTTTCCAGAAAACTGGATTACAAATAATCCTGCCTGTAAAATTACTAGGAAAAAAAATAAATAAAACAGCTGACCTCAGTTCATTTCTCCTTTTTGAGGAGAAAAAGAGCCTGGAACAGTTCTGAGACATGCATTTCTATTCACAAAATGTCCTGATGTAACATCTGCACCAGTGGCCAATCTGGATTTTCATGTGAAATCAGCTTTGGGGTCCGTTTGTGCACTCACAATATTGGCAAATCAAGGCAATATCGTGTAACACAAAGCCATACACTTTTCCCTAGTTGCCTTAATTGTATTCTGCTGTTAAATGATCGTCATGCAAATGCTAAAAGGGGAAGAACTTGCATGGTAATGGAAATCCTTTCTGTTCCTGTAATCTATTTATTGAGGCTGTTCCAATTATTTTTATATTAAAAAGAAAAGAGTAAGAAATATGAGTACAAAGAAAGTACAGAGAAAAGGCATCTGTGATTGGATTAGTGAATCTAGAACAAAATCATCAATAGATGTCTTTATTATTAAAATAGAGTAGTGATTTTGGCTTAATGATTAGCCAAAGTTTCAAAGCCTTGCAGAGTTCTTTCTATTAGCATAAGAAATCAGCAGTGTAAGTCAATTGTACTCTTGGCATAATCTTAAAATAATCTTGTTTACTTCCTCCCCCCAAAAAAAAGAGGAAATAATTCACCCAAGGCCCATTTTCCTGAATAAAAGCGAAAGCATCAGCAAAGACTGTTACTCTCCCTCAGGAATTCCCAGGTCTGCCACCCTAGAGAGCTCCATACCCGAGTCCTGCCAGCTGACTGCTCCCTCTCCACAGCACATGGCCAACACTTCTTGCAAGACTTCTGTTCTCTCACCAGAAGGTTTCAGCCAAACCCCACTGGGTCTACGGAAATGAGCTGCTCATGTCATTGCCTTAGATTCGATAAACCCTGCGGAGAGGGACCTGGGGGTTCTGGTGGACAGCAAGTTGGCCATGAGCCAACCGTGAGTCCTGGCAGCCAAGAGGACAACCGTGTCCTGGGGGGACATCCAGCAGGGCATCGCCAGCCAGGAGAGGGAGGGGATTGTCCCGCTCTGCTCTGCACTGGGGAGGCCCCACCTCGAGCACTGGGGGCAGTTTGGGTGCCACAGGATAAAAAGGACATCAAAGTACTGGAGAGTGTCCAGAGGAGGCCACAAGGCTGGGGAAGGCTCTGGAGGGGAAGGCGTGTGAGGAGAGGCTGAAGTCCCTTGGTCTGTTCAGCTGGAGAAGAGGAGACTGAGAGGGGATCTCAGAGCTGTTCACTGCCTTCTCCCAAGGGAGGGAGGGCAAACAGGGGCTGAGCTCTGCTCTCTGGTGACCTGGGACAGGACTGGAGGGAATGGCAGGAAGATGTGCCAGGGCAGGGTTAGACTGGATATCAGGAAGAGGTTCTTCCCCCAGCGGGTGGTGGAGCACTGGAACAGCTCCCCAGGGCAGCAGTCCCAGCACCCACTCTGCCAGCATTCCAGCAGCATTTGGCCAATGCCCTCAGTCACAGGGTGTGAGTGTTGGGAGTGTCCTGTGCAGGGACAGGAGTTGGACTCGATGGTCCTTTTGGGTCCATTTCAACTCGAGTAATTCCATGATTCTATGACACCATAGTTCTTCATGGCACTGGTTCTCCACCAGGAGAGACCCAATAACTCACAAAGAACTCTGAAAGGCATTACAGGCTCTCTTGTGTCTGCAGTTTGGGGGAGTGGGGAGGACCAGAGACCAGGCAGGCAACGGTATTTAGCTTGAGAAGGACACAAAAGTTGTCAACAGCAGAGGTGATTCACTGCAGGCTTTGCTTGGTTGCTATCAAGTCCTTCTCTCACCGACAGAAAGGCTCCAAGGTTTGCCTGTGCCATAGCACTTCAGCAATGTCATCACCAGGCTGATAAATGAGCATTTCACCTGGGGATCCCTCTGTGTTCACAGTGGATCTGCTACTCTTTACATCTCCAGTCCGTTGGGACTGCGCCTTTCCTCGTGTCTCACATTGCTTCACTGATGTCTCCCAGTGGAGGTTTGTTAATCTCTTATTTCCAAAAACATGGATAAGGCATAAGATTTTTACAGGCTCCATCTCTTAACTTGCCTCCTCACCATTTATTTATTTTTTCTTTCTTTTTCCTGAAGTAAGATCACCACATAAAACTTCTTCTGCCACAGCACAGCAATTGGGTGCAACCTCTTACTCAGATTTGTCATATTAAATGTTGTGAAGACCTGTCAATTCCATTTATTGAACATCTTTAAAATCTGTGCATGGTTAATAACTGAGGCAACTAAAACTCTAGTGCACGCCTTGGTTCTTCCCCAGCTTGAATATTTAAATGGATTTCTTGCTGGTTTTAGTGCATTTATTCTATCTAAATTGCAATCTGTGCAGTCTATTTGCCTGGCTCAATGTCTTTCCTTTCCCTTTCCCTTTCCCTTTCCCTTTCCCTTCCCCTTCCCCTTCCCCTTCCCCTTCCCCTTCCCCTTCCCCTTCCCTTTCCCTTTCCCTTTCCCTTTCCCTTTCCCTTCCTTTCCTTTCCTTTCCTTTCCTTTCCTTTCCTTTCCTTTCCTTTCCTTTCCTTTCCTTTTCTTTCTCTCTCTCTTTCTCTCTCTCTCTCTTTCTCTCTCTCTTTCTCTCTCTCTTTCTCTCTCTCTCTCTCTCTCTCTCTTTCTCTCTCTCTTTCTCTCTCTCTCTCTTTCTCTCTCTCTTTCTCTTTCTCTCTTTCTCTCTCTTTCTCTCTCTCTCTCTCTCTCTTTCTCTCTCTCTTTCTCTCTCTCTCTCTCTCTCTCTCTCTCTCTCTCTTTCTCTCTCTCTCTCTCTCTTTCTTTCTTTCTTTCTTTCTTTCTTTCTTTCCTCTTGTAACTTTGCTACTTGGGTCACTCCAGTGTTATTATTCTTATTTTGGATATTCTATTTAAAATGTTGACACAGGCTTTGTTTTATTCAAAATACTTTCTTATAGGGTCTGGGGAGGAGACATTTGTGTGAGGACAGGGTGAAGGTCTAACACCACAACCCCTTTGTCTCCTGAACCGACCTAAGCTTTGTCTGTCACTTCTCACACTGTCCTGATGGTTATCCAAAGATTTCATCTCAGAATAGAAGTCAGAGATCTAAATAGTTGCAAGGGACAAATCACGTGCAATAAGATGCAACCTGACACAATCCATGGATGTGTGTCTTAACATGTCTAACATGCCCCAAAATAAGCCACTTTGCAGCAGGTGCTACCAGGTGTCTGCTGAAAGCTGCAGAATACATACTGGGAAATCCTGCTGCTGGTACAACTCTGATGCATCTTTATTTCCTGCTCCACTCTTCCTACGAAGGCATTCTTTACGCTAGATATATTAAACCATACCTCCTCATTACAACAGCAGTACTTTTCCATCACCTTTAATTATGTCAGATGCAGCACGCAGCTCAAGCTCACCTCCATTTACCTGATGCATTACTGTCATTTTGAAGGGCAGATGTTCTTACATCCCATGCTTCAACAAGTTTTCTATCGCTTTGCGGAGACGTGGCTCCAACGAGAGGCACCGCTCGCACGTCGCACGACTGCTGGGTCTGTGCTCCACACCACCATGCACACAGCTGCTTCCCTTAAACTGCTGCAGTTTGTCACCATTCTGCTCCAACACACCCACTGTACATTGGTTTTACAGCCCTACTTGGGATTGCTATTGCAATATTCTGGAGTATTTATCTCGGGCTTTGTAAGGGAAATACTCATAAAGCACCGCTATCTGGAGCCCTGCAATTCCAGCTCATAAGCTTTCAAACTTGTTTTCATTCTGTAATGGAGTGAAAAGCCCATCTTTTGAGAGTCTTCACAGGCTCGTATTTTGCAAGATTCTCCACTTGCAGAATGAAGAAACCCCCACACTTTGGCTTAGAAACTGGAGATTTTTACACCTTTGAAAGATAAGGAATCTTGGCCTTCAAAAGTGCACTTCTTCCCACACTCCTTCCAACGGGTACACCTTGGTGAAGCATTTCTGGGAGAAGGACAAAGCACCTTTAATTAAAATCAAAATAAGCTCTCTTCATGCTCTTTATGCTCCAGACCTCAGCCCCTCATGATGCCCTTCAAAATCTGTTTAGCACGTGGCGTGGTTTTCAGCCTCCGTGTTTGCTCTCAGCTGGTCAAGCGGGCAACAGCAGAAGGCAATGCAAGCGTCATCAATCTTTAAAACACCTGATAAAACTTTTAAGGCAGTTCCTACCTCCTCAGCAGCCCAGCAGAAGGTGTGACAGGGGATGGGTGATTGTTGTGGTAAAGTCACACCATCCCTCCAGTGACTGTAACAGCAAGGTGTCAACACAACACGCCTCAGCGGCTTCATCATCACCCTCAGATGCAGAGAGGGAGATGGCAATATTATCTCCAGTAATTCTCACCTCTGCTGGCATCCAGATCCTCTGGGAGCAGGGGTGGCTCAAAGGCTGGCCCTTTCACTTCTTCCTATGAGAGCAAAGGAAATATTTTCCTTTTCTCAGATCTCTAAAGAAAGTTTACACCTTTATTTCTGAAACACCAGGGAAGGAAGGTTTTAAATAATGCATTTCCAGAGTGTCTTGTGTGCAAGTGTCAGGGATGGATGAACTCATTTGAACCATTGGGAAAATGGTATTCGAACAGCCCACCTGAAGTCAGCTGTGAAACCACTCTGCTACTACAAAAAAAGCCACCAAAGAACAGGAGGTGCCTTGGGAAGGGAACCACCACCACTGGCAGCTTCCAGTCACAGTGCCCAAAACTCCTGTACCTGGTGAGAGACACAACTGCTGGCAGAGGGAGAAGTGCAAGAGCTACATTCCTCTCATTCCTTGAACACAAAGAAGCAAGTAGCAGTTTGTTTAAAAGAACCAAGACCACAGCAGCCCTTTGACTGATTATTGGCAAGGAATTAATGAGTTACAGGTAATTTTGATGAATTTGAAGAGAAAGTGATCACAATGATATGCTGAGAAGGGTTGGCAGTTTTGCAACAGAACTGTTAGGTTACATTATATCTGCAGTAGTGCCCTGAAGAAGACTATCCACAATATTTTTCCTTTTTACCTATTGCAAGTGAAAAAAAGATGAAGTGTTTATGAGTCTAGGCACAGAGGAAAAGAAAGATGAGAGATCAGGGAAGCTAGGATTACACTTTGCTTATAGATGGGAAAATAAAAGACCTTCTTAAGTGACCATGTGGAAGGAAACAAGACCACTTGCAAACCTGATCCCAGGCTAGAACCTGAAGCTTGTATTTTCCTAAGTCCTTGGGACATGATAGCTGTTCAGGCATCAGAGAAGGCAGTTAAATAAGGAAACATCCCTTCTCGTTGTTCTCTGTGGGAATTATTGTTGCTCACCATTCTGAAATGATACCCTTAATATGCTGATTTCAGAGCACTTACACCCTGCAGGAGTTTTGTCCTCTGGCTGTGTCAACTCTAACTATAGTGGATGGCAAACTGAGTGAGTTGTAATTGCTTTTATCAACTGGACAGCAGAAAAAGATGGATTAAAACAAAAATCACAGATGATCTTTATCAAAAATTGTCATGCTTTACAGCATTCTGGGACTACATGGACCTCTCTGGGACCATATGTGTCTTCTCTAGACCTACAAGGCAATAAAAGTCTAATGTGCTCAAATATTGCAGGCTGATCCTGTACATCAAAAAAATGAATAGAAAAATTCAATTCCCTTTCAGAATCTTTCTCAATATACCAGAGCATCTGCAGCTTAAGCATAACAATGCCAACAAAACCAACCAGATCTGTTTACTCCTCCCTGAAAGTTACTGTTTCTACACTGTTATCACCACAGAGGGAAAAATTCAGCATCTGACGATACTCTGGAGTGAGGTATCTCGATGATTTTCAGAAGAAATCACACCCTACATGATCAAATGCCTTTCTGTTGTGGTTGAGATTATTAATACTGGCAATTTTGGGTCAAAATAATGTGACTTCGGGGTTTTGCTTTCCATTTGCTGCTCTCTCTAAGTTAAATGCTACTAGAATTTAAAACTCTCTATCTTTCATGTTTTCTTAAAATTCAAGCAAGATACAGTCCTTAGATGAGGTCATTATGACCACTGCTATCATTTAGGGAGCAGTAGTTTTCCACTTCTATGTTGTCAGATTTTTGGGGGGGAACTATTTTCTCTTAATTCTGTTGCAACTACTTTCCACTGACATTGTCTAAGCTAATAATAACAACCAAGAACTTGGCTTAACTTTACAGCTTAAGATTTTGGAGCATCTTCTTCTCATAATATGCTTTTTAAATCAGTCCCTTCCCTTCTCAGTCTGTCCAACTGAAAATAATCCCCTCAAGATCAAGAGAATGTTCAGAAACCTGGGAATTTCACCATTCTTATCACAGATTTCTCAACACAATTTTAACATGGAAAAGTTCATTTTTCACTGCTGTTTCATGGCAGCTTTTCTTTCGTAAGAAGCACGAGGAATAATCAAAACTTCAAACTCATGCATTATAAAAAATCAGTACTTTTGAACTCCAGTGGGCACTGGTCAGAGTTCATTCCAAGAAGCTTTTTGCTGCATGTAAAATTATATTTAGAAAGACTCAAAAATATTTCAACAATTAAAAGGGGGCAATAAAAAGAGTCCAAATATCTTATACAGTAGCTACAGGCACAAGAAAAATAAGGGTTTAGCAGATTTAAGTAATGTCAAACTCCAGTTATGTGACCACAAAGCAAGAGCAGGTCTCAGAAGATCTCTTTGGTATCCAAAGCATAGGTTTATCAGTAACTGAAATAAATTCTAGAGTGGAAGGGTTAGACATAACCATGAGGTTTTGCTTCCTTTTAATGGGAAAGAGCTCCAAAATAAGCATATGTGTGCATGTGGAATGTGCACATTTTCTTGGGTTTTCTACCTGAGAAAAAAGCTGGAAAGGCAGGTCTTCTCTTTCCTTGATGAAAATCTCTGGAAGCCACTCTTGTTTACTGTGTTGGAGATCAGAACCGATTCACTGGCTTTGTCCCTGCGAGAAGAGAACCTGCAACGAGCTTTGGAAAGCTGTCAATACTGGGGAAGGCCTAGAGAAACATTTCACAGGTGCATTTTCAGGGCCAGGGAATGAAATTGGTTTTAGTAAAGCTTAAATAGGACTTTAGTGATGCATAAAACTTCAGCAGTCCTCTGCCCAAGGGTGTCTTTCTCTCTCTATGTAGTACCCTGTCACCAGGCTAGGTTTTAATTACACGAGCCATGGGCAAAACTAAGTCTGCTTTCTAATATCATTTTGATGTGGTATTCCCTGCATTTTTAGAAAATTAAGGTCCCTGCTATGCTCATACTCTCTAGAGCATTAAACAGCAAGTGTTATTGTCAAAGACAAGCAGTGTGCTCTGTACTGGTAGTGGGGAAAAAACTGACTTCCCCCTCAATTCAGCAAAGGATTTAAATCCCCTACACACCTCCAGTAACTCTCAGAGATAAAACTTACGATTTGTGCATGAAAATTCAAAGGCATTAACCCCAGGACATGCCAGACACCAGTTGCCAAAATGCCTTCCTATTAATTAGTGCAGCACTTACTTCAGATTTCCAGCTCTTTTCTGGAGCATAAAAACCTGCAATACCACAGCACAGGACAAATTTGCTGCTGCAGCTGCAGCATTCAAATCTGTCATGAACTCTCTGCCTCCTCGCTCAGAGTCACACCACCGCAGCTCTCTGGAATGACCGGATATAATTGGGTTCAGTGGAGTTCAAAGCTCCAGCTTCCTCCTATCAAAGTCATTGATTCGGTGGCAGCTGAAGCACATTGAAATGCTGAGACAATGGGAGGGAAGTTGTGAGCAGAGCACGTTCAGGTCTGTCTTCTTGTGAGGATGCGGTACACAAACAGCTTTTCATTGAGCTTTCAAGAGCTCAGGTGGTGTCCCCTGGAGAAGACTTTATCTCCTCCTCTAATTGCTGAAAAACACATCTTGCTTTTGCTAATGTGCTTTGCTTACTTCATGGCTTGATGCTTCTGAGATTCATTTACATTTTTTTTTTAAATGTCAGGATTTTTTCCAGAGATTGTTCGTTCATTATATTTATTTTCTTGGACATGATTTAACAAACCATCCCTGAAGAATTTGCAGCTATTAACTTTGTCGAATAGTAGCTCAAGTGAGAGTTAAAGGCAAATGGTCTAAAAGAAAGTAATGGGCCAAAGTGCCTCTGAGGTATTCATCTCCCCTAAAACTCATTTCAATAACTCTTTCCCACCAAGACAAAAATAAAAGAAGCAAAAAGGAAGTTCTGTTGTTGTTGATATGAGAATACAAAGTGCAAATACAGATAAGTATAGCAGGATTAGGGTTCTTTGGTCTAGATATTCAAGATATTCAAATCTTCACCCTCATTCCTGGTTGATCCTTATGCATTGTCCATTCCTGCCTCCCATTCACTCCTGTAAGCTCCAGCCCAGCAGTAATAACTGCCCAGCTCCTCTGCCATGGGCCGTGTGGCTCACGTTGCTCTCAGCTCGTGTAGACCTGGCTTGATGTTCACTGCCAATGTTATTCTGGAAAGAAGACCTATTTGCTGCCACTACTAAAACTGAGAAAGCTATAAAGGGCAGTGTAGCTAATTCACCTTGTAAGGACTTCAGAGAAGACATGAAGAGTGTGCTATATAATGTAACTGGTATAATCTTGGTCATTCTGTGGGTTGTAATCGCAAATTAATTTCTGATGACTAGAATGTGATGAAAGGTCTGAGCGCCCAGAAGTCGGTCTGGTTTTCTCCAAACACACCAGCTGCACACAAGTGAGAAGGCATGCCCATTGGTTCTGTAGACATAATTCCAAATTGCATGATTTCATCCAAAATGTTGCCTCTTTCCACAAACCCTGCCTCACCAGCGAATGCCCTTCCTGAAAAATACTGGTCAGACACAGTTACACACAGATAAAGAATATAAATTCATAATTGTCATTGTTTGTAGTGGTTTGACTTTTGGATTTTTCAGATCTTCCTTAAAAAAAAATGGCCTTTACAGGTCTTCCTTAACAACAGAGGTCAGGATCCACAGAAGTATTCCTTTAACGTAACACAACATATAAATAAGGTGTAGATAAGGGGGTTCGCTCTCTTCTTCTTCCGGCAAGCTGGTGAGCAGAAGGCTCCTTGCTGCTGGTCCTGTCTGGAGCTGAGCCCTGTGGTGGCTGCTGGTGCCCACACGTGGGGGGAGAGTCATTAGTTCTTTACTTTGTTAGTTACTGGCTGTTATAGTTATATGCCGGGTGTTATATAGATCCTTTTAGTCCTTTTTCCGATTTTTCCTTCCCCTTTTCCCCTTCTTGGGAGTTTTGCACGATATCCTTCCTGTATGTAGTTGTTTTTATTTAGAAAATACATAAAATACATATATTTAGTGTGATTTCAGTTTTTCTGTAGTTTTTTTCCTTTGAAAGAGGGGAAGTTTTGGGACAGAGGCAGACTGAGAGGTTGGAGAGCTTGGGAAAGCCAGCTCAAACCAGCTCATTGCTGCGTATAACTGACTGTCTTTCCGCAGATGTTTTATGTGTCCCTGACACAAGTAGACCCAGTCCTTTGGTCATTTTTTGGGGGGTTGAATGTTTCAGCATTAAAAAATGAAAAGAAAAAGGAGCCCTTCAAGTCAAAACAACCTCCCAGTACCCTGCAAGTTAGAGCAAAGTCAATTTGGTGGGTTTTTTTAATGTTATGTTTATGTATTTTTCTATTCTGCAAAGTCACCGCGAAGAGCCTGAAGCACTGATCAGCAGTTTCTATCCAGTACCTGGAGACTTTGTACAAGGTACAGAGCCACATGTGGAAAATATTTTATCCAAACTCTTATGATATTGTTTCTGGTCCTTGAGTTAGGCTGGATGTCTTCATCCAGGGTTCACTGCTGTTGGTTAACTTGTTGGGTAAAGACCTATAGTTCCTTTTCTTTCAGAAATGCTTGGTTTTTTCAATATTTTTGATAAGAATGAAAACACCTGTTTTGTCACTTATTTTCAGCTGAACTTGAGAAAGTTTCATGTGGGTTTATGTGAGTCAGAAGTATCTGATTTCAGTTTATATGTCTCCCCTAGGATGCTTAAAAGTCTCCGTAAAGAAATCTCCTTGTATCTGGCATGCATCAAGGAACATCACAGAGTTAAAATCCACTGAAATCAGATGAAGCATCCTCATTATTACCTATTAGTTTTGAATCAAGTCACCTACCAAGTGCCATCAGGATTATCCCATGCCAGTACAGATGGGCCTTTTTTATAGCTCTTTTCTGCAGTAATTATTTTTTTAAAAAAAAAATGGTTCTCAGTCAGCCTGAAACAATTTACGAGCAAGATAGCTGGGAAGAAATTGGAGGTCTGCCCATGCTGGGTGACTGGCATTGCCATCTTAGCAAAGGTCCAAATCCATGGGCAAATCCCTCCCTCTCACATCCAGTGTCAAGAAGGTTATTCACTGCACCCCTCCTGGGAGAATGCTCTAACCAGCCGAAAATGCAATGAAGTTATTTGTGTAGCTACTGGGTAAAGAAGGAGTGAAAATGTTGTGTGTGAAAGGAAATGTTTCCTCTGAGACAAAATTATTTTTTCCTTTTTTTATTTTACTGAAGAAAAAGACTGCTTCGAGTTGAACTGAAAATTTTTTATATTCTTTGCTCAGTAGGGTGACCAAAGAAATTATTTCCACCCTGCTACTTCTAACCTTTCTGTTTCATTCAAACTAGGTTTACACTATTTGCTCTCTAAAGAGCCAAGGCATCAGGATCTGTAGAACAGTCAGGGTCAAAATTTCACTAATTTTGAATACACCTACAATATACACAGATTTGCATAATAGGCCCTAATGCCTCCTTCAGAATCATTATGGTCTATTGAGTAAATAATGTGTCTATTGAAAATGGTTGAAATACCCATTTAGTTGATAGACTCTATTGACTCCTAATAAGAAGCTATTAGAGTTGAATAAATATTATGCATTTTAAGACTTGCCTAAATATATTTCATTCCCACATATTTTCATATTTACACAATGGACTATAAAGAACATGTGTCTGCTCAGAGACAGCTCCAGGAGAGAGATCCCCTTTCCACAGGCTTTTTGCTTAACTTTGAAGATCCTAATGTAGGTGGTATTTGGGTGGTTGTTTTGTTGTGGATGAGACAGACACGGTGGAACAAAATCAAAACAAGGAAAAAAATTAATCTACATGAGTCGGTACTTAAATAAAATTAAGCTTTATTATTTCAAAGCAGAATTAAGCCATGCTCTCTTGAGGTTATATGTGGGCTAGCACAACACATTCTTTACAGTCAATTGTTTAAATATGCAAATATGTAGAAAAGAATGAGCACAGTTAGGCAACGCGTAAGATGCATATTTGTATTTACTCAGCCTTAAACATTTTATTGAGAGATGAAAGAATCTCTCAAGTTAAAGCATACTTTATAATTATACATATCTATAGCTAATCCATAGCAATTCTGTAAGTAATTGTGCCTGTTCAGCATAAAGATTTCAGACTGTCTTGTGTCTCCTCTCAGAGTTTCAGATCTTGGATCCTGGATCACACCTCCTGGTACTCCATTTGCTGCCACGTGGATGTAAATAAATATCCAGGACTCAAAGCTGGTACAGGAGTGTTTCTTGGGTGTGCTCAGCCCAAGTGAAAGCAAGCCAGGAAAGTGGCTGCTGCTGTGCTGCTCAAGTAGATGATTCAAGTGCATGTAAAGAGCAAGTGCCTCCTCCCTTCCCCTCTTTGAGGCCTGAACAGGTACAGAAATGATCACTTTATACATTTCACAGCAGCTGACTCCATATTCTCCAGCAACCACAGACTCTGTCTCTCTCTTGTTCCTTTCAAATAGTTCACACGTTTATGCAGATTCCTGGATCCCATCAGCCTCTAGAGGACAGCTAGAAAAACTCACCAGTGGTTTGCAGCAGAGGGCAAAGGGAGAAGCTGTTCCTCATGAGCCCTGTAGGAGTCTGGCACACCTGTACCTGAAGGCTGTGCACAGACCCATGGAGCTTGTTTCCAGGGGTGGAGCTCAGTCACTCACAGGTCTGAGCGTGCACTCATTGACTGTCAACTCTATTGTACCCCTTCACAAGCTCAGTTTTCCAAAAGGTTGCCTTCATCATATATTGCTGTGACAGTGTTATGCAAATTGATTTCTCAGTTTATTTAATTTGATGTTGGCAAGAATGGAGGGTTAACGGCCTTGGCACAAACACATCTTGTTGCTATTTTCCAGTCAGTTCCTTGAATATCTGAACACTAGAAAGTCCTCTTCAGTACCACAATGGCAAAGAAACACAGAAAGATCTAGTTTAGGTGTCAGACCTATCCCATTGTGGACTAAAGGTGTTAAGATCTCCAAACTGTAGCTGGTTTGTCCTGTGCTAGCCATACTCTGTAGTTTTACTCATCTCCTTCCTCTGCAGTCTGCCACTATCTTTGAAATTTTAGTGACCCTGCGCATGTTGCAGAAAATGTGGTCAACGGGACACCCCCTTCTCCTTTCTCCCCTTCCTCCAGCCTCCTCAACACGCCAGGTCCTTACCCAAAGAGCACCAACCCATCTGTGGGGGACAGAGGTCTTCCAGAGCAGTGGCCTGTGAAGAAACCACGATGCAGAGTTGATTTATATATCCTCACATCCCAAAAGTATTAAATAATTCCCTCTGTGTCTGGGGGTTACTGAGCTGACAGTAAGAATTACTCCTAACTGGAAAAGTCTCTGCAGAGACTGGGAAAATCTCCACAGCATTGGAGGTGCAGCATGGTCCCAACTCTCACCTCCACCTCCAAATCACTTGTCTTCCCACTGTCATTTTCCTCTCACTGTCAGAAAGGCACAGAGAAAAAGAGCATCCCGTGTTCTGCCAGGGGTAGGATTTGTTTTTGGTGTTTCACAGCCAGCACACTGAAGTCTGTCCTTTCTGATATTTCTAACTGAGTGGTGGGAAGCAGAAGCTAGAGGACTGGATGAAAAATAACAACCTAGGAGAGATAATAGAAATTAGTTTATGATCTAATTTATTTTCTTTAATGGTAGCAAGTTGATAGATATATTCTCTATGGCTTGCATAAGTCACTTTATTTCTGCTTTCCATTGTCCCTGAATAAACATGAAGACATCTGATCACTACTTCTGGGTGCCTCTGGTTTGACTAGAAGATGATGAAGTTTTCAGTTTAAGCTTCTGTTTCTCTTCTCCCTTTCCTCCCTACCCCACAATAAAAGTTTGAGTACTCAAGACTTTCTGTACCTCTGGCTCTCAGGCAGCATTAAGGGCATTGGAAAGCAAAGAAGCCAAATAATGCTAATAGGGCAAACAGAATGTAATTGCTTATGTGTGGTGCTTATATCCTGAAACAAATTGTTTCTTAATGCTGAGGTCAGACAGGGTTTAATTAGGAGAAATACAATTGGTGTAGAATTTTGCAGCAGGCTGCTTGTTTGGTGTCATGCCAAGTCAACATCAAGCCTTTCCAAATGGAAATTTTCATTAGAGGCCATTGGCAGCCTGCTTAGGCTGAGTTTCAACTTTTTCGAGTCTCTTGGTAACGTGAACCTGAATCTCAGTGTATCTGTTTCCTAATAACAGGCTGTCCCTATTGCAGCTGCTCTCAAATGTGCACACAGCTTCTACATATGTAGTAACACGTGTGCTCAAGATCTAACATGGTGACTTTCTTCTGGCCTGAAGCTGCCAAGACCTGCATGCAGAAAGGACTTAACTTCAGCTTTCAGACTGTGGGTAAATGACACTTTATTTTCATACTGATTTCATACCAAAGATAGAGGAAGAAGCTTTTGAACATTAGAAAAGAAAGGGAAATTTCTAAGCCCTTTTTGTTGAGTTGTGACTCCTTTTTTGTTCTGCTTGTACCACACCATGCAAGGTTCTCAAGGATTCTTATTGATGCTGGAAGCACTGATACTCTTCTTTGCCTTGATTATTGCAGCCCCAGTGCTTGTGTTGCCAAGGTTAAGGTTATATCAGCATTTCCTTTATAGACCCTATTGTTCAAGAGAAAAATGTTTAACCTGACTGATAGAATTTGCTTCAGGGTAGAATTTTTTTCCTTTCCACAATTTTATGAGCCAAGCTGATGCTCACAGGACTAAGGGGTGGGCATTCTAGCTTACAGCAAACAGGCAGTGAGGGTTTCTTCCACTCCTTATCCTACCTCAGTCTCAGTTTGAGTCTCTTCTTCTTATTCCCACCCCAACATGGCAATACTGATGAATGGCCCACAAAGGGAGTGTGACTTGGCGTGCGCCAAGCCCGTGGGTTTTAAAGTTGAGCTACCAGATACTTGCTCCAGAAAGTGTTGTCAGCAAAAGACAGGAGCAGGAGAGGATTTGTTGCTGCTCTGAAAGCTGGCTGGGGTGGCAGGTGAGCTGGCAGAGAAGGAGGGAGGGCTTGTGAGCCAAACTGCCACTGCAAATGAGACAAGCCAGGTTATAGGAGGGAGAAACTGCTGGGAAGAAAGTGGCAGAGACCCAAGTAGATATTGTACAGCGATTTGTTAAAGTAAACATGAGCCTTTTCATTTCAGTACCTCCCTGCCCTGCTTCAGACTGTACCTGAATCAGCATTTACAGAAACACCTCCTCCCTGAGGATGACATTTTCCCTTCTTTGTGATTTTCTAGACAACCTCCTGTGCTCAGTCCTCTCTTTCCTCTCCTCATTCTGCTCTCAATAGCTTCTGAGGGAGCAGCACATTGCATCCCCTTTCCTTTCTACCACCTGTGAGCCAGCTGAGGTGCCGTGCTGCCTCTGTCCTCCTCCCCTCTGTACCAACCCTGCTGTATTTGTCTGCTGGATGGATCCTTACCCCTGCCCTGCTGTGTCTGCTGGATGGATCCTTACCCCTGCCCTGCTGTGTCTGCTGGATGGATCCTTACCCCTGCCCTGCTGTTCAAGTGCACAACTCAACATCAATGACAGTGAACTGTACTCTCCGTGGGTAAGAATGTCGTGGGGTGGGAGAGGAAAAGAAAGTTAGAAAACCAGCTGTGTTGCTCCTCCTCATCTCTGCCCACAGTCTCCAGGTAAGGTCCAGTCTTTACAGCAGAAATAAAAAAGGGCCATTCGAGTTTAGCAAGATAAGAACATAAATATGGGAAAATCCACTGCACTTGAGTGAACTTCCACAAAATGGTGTCGTGAAATATTTGTGCTGCGAGAGTCATCAAAAAATCTCTGCATCTCTCTTTGGAGATTTAACCAGACTTCATGGGATTTAGGGAGGAAAATAATCTTTGATATAAAATAATAGGAATAATCTTCCCACCCACCCCATCTCCAAGCCCCAGCCCCAAATATGCCCATAGATAGTTCTTAACACCTGTTAGCAGCAGCTCTTTGGTGACTGCCCTCCCTTTATAGTTTCACTTTCAGGCTTGTCCTGAAAGGAGAGGAAAATCCTTTCCTTGATATGAAAATGACTTTTAGCATTACTCAGTGGTGCCAGCTAAGCTGTGTTTCCTGTGCTATCTGAACCTGAAGCATTTTGTACAAAAAGCAACAGAGCAAAATGATGGTTTGCTTGTTGCATTTCTCCCCATTAATGCAGATGAAGGACTGTGTTGGCCTCCCTATCAAATTTTACCAGGGTTCAGACACTTATACCACACATTACAATCTCATTGTATTTGCAGTCTGGGGTCAGTTTTAAAAGATAGATCTGTAAATGTATGTTGGGTGATCAGCAAAGGATTTTGACGTGAGTAAACAGAGATTTCACATGTATTCTACATATTTCTGTTTCTGTCTTTATTTTGCTTCTAGGGTATGAATCTGGGGCACAATTCATGGTGCAAACCAGCTATATATTTTCTCCCAACCTGTGGCACTGATGTCTCACAGATTTTACAGCTTCAGATCCCTGGTTGGGGGGACACAGCCAGGTTAAAAATGAGATATGGATCATGGCCCGTGCTGTAGCAGCCCAGAGCTGTCATGTGGCCCTAGGAAAACCACTACACATGTCAACTCAAAGATCACCTTCACAAATGCCTTGATAACCCACTTGCTCCCCCACTCCCATGGAGTTAACCATCATTTAAGCCTTCTGGGCTTGATGAGCTACTTGGTTTTCCTTTGGCAAAGGGAAGGCAGCATCACTTTTTCTTTCATTAAAGAAACAACTGTGTCTTGGCTGCCTTGGAGTTTTGTGGGATTTAGAGTTTCTCACTTTATTCAATATATTTTCATGCATATGTGACTACAAATGTAGTCTGATTCTGGCACAACAGCAGAGGATCAGGTGGCGAGGTGGGGGTTGGAGGAGTAAATATAGTTTCTGCCACGTGATCTTCTCTCCTCTGTTTTTAAAACCTCCAGCCTTTTCTTGAATTACCTTGTGGGTAGCTTAGTAACAGATATGATGGCCCATTCTTTAGCTCTCTTTAAAAAACTAGAAAATATAGTGCCATTCTAGAAGGAAACAAACAAAACTAATGAGCTGAGGGTGTTGTCATGGAAGTGTTACTTACAAGCACAGAAGGGGCAGCTGCCCTTCGCCAAGCTCTGCTGAACAGCCAGAACATAAAGCAGTGCTCCCTGTCACGTCCAGCTGGGAGGCTGCAGGCTCTGTAAATGCTGTTTGTACAGATGATGAGTCCCCTGTTGAAGCAGGTGACCAGTGCACCAGGGTCAGAGGCATTAACACACTCAAAGACACGCTGCTGGATGGTCATTTTAGTGGCCATTGCCACGCAGAAGGCACCGAGGAGGGAAGGTTGGCAGAGCCGGGTAGCACTGAGCCTCTCTATTTGCATGCAGTGAGGGAAAGCAAGGAGCACTCATCTCCTGTTTGAAAGCAGCTACTGCTGCTTCACTGGGAGCTTTGGCCTTTTCAGTGGGGAACCCAAGAGACAGGCTGTCAAAACAGAAGTCTCTTGTTCAAACCACCAAGCTTAGGATAGTAAAAAAAAAATTAAAAGAAAAATTAAGAAGGCTCAGATCAGTCAAACTGAAGAGAGTTGTTGATTCTTGGTTGGTTTTTAATTTTTTTCTTTCTGAGGTTATTTAATTATTTTTAGTTGGTTGGATGGAGAGGCAAGAAGTGTGGAGTTCACGTGAGGCCATGAAGATAAATTCATAATTCAGTTTTGCAAACAGACAAACAAATAGAAGTTGACTTACGCGGTGGAAGTTTTTTATTTCCTCTTTGTCTTTCCCCTGCTTTGTACAAATCTTCCTGGAAATCTCTGTAGTAATTCTCAATAACTGCTGTGATGTCTGCTGTGCAGGGCAGAACTGATCAACTGCAGGGAATCTTTCCATTTCTGTCTCTTCTGTTTTTTATTTTTCAATCATGTCAAATTCCTTCTCCTTAGTAATCCCCCTTATCCCCTCAGGAGTTGAGAGAAGATTTAATTGTTAAATTTGCATAGTAACTTAGCAAACAAACTCTCCAGTCTTGTGTAGAACTTTAGCCATTGCAGGCTTCATTTTAGTTATAAATCACTTTACTTCTCTATGCTCAACCACGATGGCATTTCATCCTCAGGAGGCTGGAGAAATGATTGAGGGACAACCCTTGTGGGGGCTTTTGCTTTTAGGGTTTCTCTTTTATAGCATAGCTTATTACAAGATTATTTTGAGAGTGGTGCTTTGCAGATGGATTGTGTTTGTCCTTTCTCTGCAACCGTCCATGTGATAAAATAATCCTGCCATGAGTGGTTTCTGTCTGGAAGACCTCTTGTAGATGTAGTAATTCTGCATAGGAGAAATTACTTAAATCCTATTTAGTGCAATGAAAGACAGTAAAGACAGAAGAACTTTTGCTATTCCTGCATTGCACCAAAATGGTTTGATTTTAAAGATGATTTGTAAGTATAGGGCTTTGCATGGTTTCTGCAAGATATGGAAAAGGTGGGACATTATTGGAGTAGTCTGTAGTTCTTCCAAGTCTCTAAATGCACTCCACAATACCTCATGCTGACATCCAGAGTATTTCAAAGTCATGAGACAGACTAGACAGTGGCAGAACAGACAACAGGCACCACCAGGTAGCTCTTGCAGTTGGACTACTAGGCTCAGCTGTCCAGAGGTGTGGTGGCACATTTGGGTGGTGCAGCTCTAGTATTTAAGATTTTGATGCTAAAACTGCCCACTGCGTGTCTACCCTGCTCTAGTGAATCTCTGTTTCCTGCAAACGACTGTCTTGACAACCTACAGCCTCACTAATGAAGAGGAAACCCCACCCCTGGCAGAGAGAAGGGTTGTATCAGAGAGGCAGTAGCCTGGCTGAAGGTGTCTGAAGCTTTCACCTTTGGTGGTGGCAAACTAAACTACTGCAAGTGTCATTTCTCCATGAAATGAAGAGGTTGTGCAGCCTCCATCCTTGGAGTCTTTCAAGAACCAACCAGATGAAGCCCTCAGCAGTCTGGTCTGAGCTCACTACAAAATTAACTTGGTTACTGGGGACTAAAAAATAAACTTTTCTCTAAACACTGATACTGACAGGGCATTTTAAAGCATCTATTTCACTTCAGGAGGAAACTCCCAGTGTTTCAGATCCAGACCCCATTCTTGAGTTTTGCAAGCTGTCAGGTAAGCAGGAGAAGACTCCTGACAACATCCACAGATCTCCCTACTCAGACAGAAGCACAGAAATTCAGTAAACACAGCCTTCTCCGTTACCTCTTCTTAGTGCTGCAAGCACAGCAAAGCTGACCACGACAGGAGCAGTCAGGCTGCCTCCCCTCTTACCCTGCATCTGCCTCTAAGCTCTGTCAGTGTTCATCCCCTTCTTTAGTTCAGACAAAGCCTGAGTTAAAAAACAGGCAAATGCCTCTATCTGGGATCTGTGCTGATCTCTGCTGAAGAAAGTCATAATAAAGTATATCCCACAGAAGACACTTCCTGACTTCCCTTTTGAAAAGAGGAATAACATCTGCATAAATTGCTTGCAGCAAATAATGTATCACAGGGATGGAATCTCTGCTTGCTCCTAGTAATATATACCATCATATATCTGAATTAGTTAATTAATATTTTTAAATGAGATTAAAAAACCTTACGTGTCACTTCCAAAATGTACTTTGTGAGTGTTAAACCCAGCTCACACAGAGATTGCGATAGGCAGGACTGACTCGGATGGCACTGTTCGTTTTCAGTTCCAAAAGGACTCAGCCATTTTTGCCAGGAACATTCAGACATACCTGTTTCAGACTGTTTCAGATTAATGTGTGCTTGTGATCCTGAAACTCACGCTCCATGAAAATCACTGCCTTTAACTCATAAAGGAAATGTTGCAGAACTAGGATTGCAGAACGTAAAAGTGCAGCTTAAGATCCACAGAACGTTCTAGGGAAGTCCTCCCGCAGCTCAAATTTTCCTTGACTCTCCACCTTGCAGTCTAAGATGTGATGTTGCTGCTTGTGATGTGGTCCTGTGTGTAGGATGCATGCTCTGTCTCATTCCATGTGATCTTAAGGCAGCCCCGTTACACTGGAGTGATGTTGGACAGTCACCTACCTGGGGTCTCCTCCGTGACCGGCGCTTTTCAGAGCGCTTACAAAAATTCACCCGCTCTCTAACTTCAAAGTAATCCCTGACACATGAATTGAGGCAGTCAGAGGAATCTTGTTTTGGACTGTGACTGCTGTTACAGCCTTACCTTTCCCATAAGCCTCATCTTACACCCTTGCAATTTTTCTGTTGTTGGCTTGGGGGAGGAATAGAGTTCTGTACTGACCTTCTCCTAACACGCACCACACCCGTCCCAATGGATGTCTTCTGCTTCCACTGGCAGAGCAAACACCACCACAGCTACTTTCTCAAGATCATCTGCCTGCTCTGAGTTTATCATACTGAACTGTACAGTAAATGTAACTGCATTTCTGCATTAAACAGCAGTCAGGAGAGTTGTGAAGCCCCACTAAGCCTTGGAGAATGCTGATATTATCTGTAAGGCAAGCAGTTCTCCAGGAGTTATGAAACCAAATAGGGAATTTAATTGTTGAATGATTGGTTGTCTCGGATTCTTGTTCCCAAGGAAGAGAAAAAAATGGGTGGTTTTCCTTGGGATATGAGTCTACATGAGTCTGACAAGGCTGTTGTGAATGAGAGCAATCTACTAATGATTCCTCCCACTAGGACAGTGCTCTTGGGACTATGAGGACACTTAACTTCTTTGGATGTCTTAGCAAGTACCTGCATACGCTATGACTTAAGAACAGATGGGATCCTGCAAGTGATACAACACAATTCCACATCTTTTTCTCATAAAAGTCACATTAAATTATCAGCCTAGATCTTTCCCAGCATATTGTCTCACTGATCTTGAAAGAGCCATCCTTGTGTTGGGGGAACAGTTATCTTTGTGAATATCAGTGCTGAGACCCCAGAGGAGCACAAGGCAATCTGAGAGCTATATGAACACTCAGCTGAAAGTCTTTTATGCAGACAGTTTTCCCTCCACTAGTCTTTTGAACTCCAAGAGAAGCATAAGCCCTGACTCAGGCGACGTGGAGTGTTTGCTCTGGCACCCAAGCCAGCAGATGTGACTACTTGGCATCCTTTCCCCAGACTTGAACCTCATGGTATGTCTATGCCAAATGTATCCACATTATGCAAGAGTAATGGAAATTCGCCAGGCAGAGCAATGCTATGTTTTCCCGGATAAGTTGCTCAGTTTAATTTTGAGGAGCTGACTGATAAAAGCTTCAGTGATTACCTTGCCTAACTCTCTTCATTCTGTGAGATCCAGTACTTTTTCTGGCACAGAGAATACATGAAAAATATGATGGAACAAGTGCACCAGAGGAGCAAAAGAGGCCAAGCAAACCTCCAGGTGAAAGGTGAAACACCCACCTGACAAAAAAAAAGGTTTTCTTCCCCTTTGGAAGATAAATGCACAGAAGGACGACTGAAAATATGGGTTTCCACCTGAGATGGTTCAAGTGACTTGACTTGCATGATTACAGAGCTGTTCATTTCAGTTTTAGCTTTTCTTCAGTTCCTGGCATGGCCCACCATGAGAAAATGCTGAAGGTCATTTGCCTTTGGCAAGATGAGACGAAAACGTGGCAACTTGTGCTACACACCACCTACAGAATATAAGTAAGCAGAAAATGAAAAGCATCTGGGACAAAAAGAAGTGCATAGGATTGCCCAACTGGAAGACCTGTTAAAATAAAAAATTGCCTTGATATAGCCACTCTGTTTTTCATTTGAATTGAGTATTAGTGATCTATATCCATTGTACCTGGATGAGACTTCTTATTTCATATTTGCATGGGTCACACAACAATACAGTCCCGTTTCTGGCCATGGTCTCTGACCACTGACACAGCTCCTAAAAGCAGGAAGCATGATTTGTTACTTTCAATAGCCAAGGACACTTGCCATAACCTGATTCAAATGTATTCAACATGCTTGTGACATTCACACACAGAGCAGCCCACACCAAGGAAAGCCACAGGAATATGGGCAGTGAGCTGGGATTCAGCTCTGACATTGAGAATAGTTGTAAACACCCCACAGAGCCTTTCTGAGGTGTAACAAAGCTACTGTCACCCAGCCACAGCCTGATAAAATGACTGGAGCACACAATGCCTTTTGTTGCCAGATCCTTCACTCCACAGGGGGAAAATGCTATTGAAACAGGAGGAACACCTCGAGGAGTAGCAGAGGATTGCTGCTACACTATTAGTGCAATTGATTACTCCAGCAAATAGCCAGAAGTAGGCATTGCTTGCCAAGTTACTTCCACTGCAGTAATCAAGCTCTTGTTAACTTAGTTCAGTCATGAAAGAGAAACTGGCTTTGAACCCCAGGCTTGACCTTCAGGAGAAGAACTGAGGAAAAGACACAGTGAAGTGGGGGGCTCCTGCGTTTTATCATCCAGGGACAAGTGGGAAAGGGAACCATTTTTGCAGGGTTTTGAAATGCTGTTTACAAACTGTTGGCCTCGAAGGAAAGTGTTGTAAACTATTCACTGTACGTCTGACATGCAACAACCCAGATGTGTCTTGCAGGGCTGCTGTGCAGAAGGACAAGTGGGGTGTGAATGTTCTCCAAAGCCCCATATAAGCAAGAGTTACTGCATAGTTATGGCTGGGTGGATGGTTCACTGTGAATAACTTATTAAATTAAAATGTTCTTTCTTGTCTGCAGACGTTGTGAGTTTCTCAGTTATTCATTTGAAATTGTTGTCCGAGTTATTCGTTGTCCACAGCAATTCACTGCAAGATTAGTCAAAGTAATGCGAAACTCAGAATACCAGACAGAGATCAGATAGTTATTTTCCTTGATCAGCTAAATGAGACATTTTGAATCAAGTTTCTGCTTCAATACTTAGGCTTTTGAAACACAAAATGGTCTTCTGAAAATACTGTGTAATATTTACACAAATGCTACTGTTTCAATAGCTGGTAGTAAATTCATTCAATAGACTATTTGTGAAAGTCAGCAGAAAAAAACATGAATAATCGAACAAACTATTTAGATCATTTAAACATTGCATTATCTGAGGGTTAAGTAATGTTTGCCTACTTGCAAACACAGCTGCCAGTTGCATGCAGCAGTCTGTACAGGACATACCTTCAAATCCAAGCTAAGAGAGTGGTTCGTGGATACAAGTTAAAACTAATTCTAATATTTCTCTCATATAAGTTAACAAAACTGGAATTTGGAACACAGAACAACTTCAGTTACCTAATTCATTTTGGTTTGTGAAACAGAGAGGCCCAGCTACACATATAAATCTGCAATGGTGAAATATGGGATACCATAAACCTTTACCACACTCATCAGGAACAAAACACTGGTGCCTCCAGCTTCCCTGATGGACTGAGTTGCTTGTTTACCCTCTACAAACGTTCCCCAGAATAAAATAAGCTGTGTCGAGCTACTGAGCACACTGTCAGCACATAACAACAAAATCTTACACACAATGAAAGAAATTGAAAATACATGTATACTCTTAGGTTGTTCTATATTGTTCAATCGTTCACTTGGTGCATCAAAATGTATTTTAAGACATTATTTTGGTTATGTTCGATATCTACTTGACAATTATAAACAATTTAAAAGAATTGAGGTATTTCATGTGCTACTTGTTATTCTTCCTGGCGATGGGAAAGGGAAATTATAGAGATGCAAGTTACCCTGGGTGACAGGGACATGGAGTGAGACAACATGCATGTTTCAGTTTGCTAATGGATTACAAACCTTCTCTTTAGTTGGAAGTGTATGGATAAAGTAGATGCACAGTCTTTGCTTTTTTAGTGCAGTCCCACAGAATGCATTGTAAGTTATTCTTACTAAATGTCAAAATGAGTCCAAGTGACAGATTATGTATTTGCTTACCTAGATTTAACACTGGCATCTCTCCACTCACTCACACTAGGGTAAATAAACTGAGGCTCTGGCTTCGGATTCCCCCTTGTTTGATCTCACTCTAGATCAGTGATGCCAAACCACCAGCACTGGCAAACGGAGATCTGGGCTGGCACCAATGACAATGAGCAAACAACACTTTCAAAACATGTTTAATGCCAGATAGCAAAGAGCACCCTCCCTACTTCAGGAGCTCGTTCCTAGAAAGGCTTTCTGCTCTGAAATCCACAACCACCTCTCACACGTGGCTGGAAGGACCAACACAACTTTTACCTTCTGCAGCTCCCCATAAAAGAAATCCACTGCATGTATCCCATACAGGTGGTTCCTGCTGAGCCAGTTAATTCAAAAGTGTGTTTAAGCACGAACAAATCTAGCTTGTGATGAACAAGAAGTGGATCAGGACCAGCTAAAATTTTGACGTCAACAATCCACATTTCAAACCTTTCAGCTTTTACTAGACTTCTTCAGGAGGACACAATAAAATAAAAGCAGAACACATCAAAACAAAAACACATCAAACCTAGGCAGGGCATATGTGAGAAAAGGAGAGGGAAAATGAAGGTATCTTCTCTCACTAAACCACCAGTTCCTGGGTATTGGTGGCACCTGTCCTGCTCTCACGTCACACTGCACTCCAGTCTGGAAACATGAGGAGCACTGGGCAGACCCTAAGGGGATACCTGAAGCAATGTGCTGCGACTAGACCTCTAGTGCCTGATCTGCCTGGATCATGGTCATGCCTTCTTCCCTCACCCCTGGAGGGTCAGAAGGGATGGGCCAGGCTGGCTTGTCTTGTTGAGGCTTGGATTCTTCCTGACTGAAGCCATGGGACATTTCACACCAGCTAGGGAACCTGGATTGCCAAGTAGCTTCCTCTTAAATTACATCAGTCTTCGCTCCCCACCCCAAATGATAGAATAATAGAATGGCTTGGGTTGGAAGGGACCTTAAAGATTATCCAGTTCCACCCCCCTGCCATGGACAGGGACACTTCCCACTGGATCAGGTTGCTCGCAGCCTCATCCAGCCTGACCTTGAACACCTCCAGGGATGGGGCTTCCATGACTTCTCTGGGCAACCTGTGCCAGAGTTTCACCACTCTCACAGTAAAAAATTTCTTCCTAATATCTAATCTAAACCTCCCCTCTTTCATCTTAAAACTGTTAGCCCTCATCCTATGACTACACTCCCCCAAAAAGAGCCCCTCCCCAGCTCTCCCGTAGGCACCCTTTGGGCACTGGGAGGATGCTGTGAGGTCTCCCCGGAGCCTTCTCTTCTCCAGGCTGAACCACCCCATCTCTCAGCCTGTCCTCACAGCAGAGGTGCCCCAGCCCTCGGATCATCCTCGTGGCCTCCTCTAGGCTTGCTGTAACAGCTCCGTGTCCACAGGGTCTCAAGAAGCAGTGGGGTCCCAAAAAGACAGGAGCACTGATTTAGTCGCAGGGCTTAACTACATCACCCGGTGCTGCTGCTTCTACTTCAGCACCACGTGGCACCAAAGAGGACCCCCGAGGCTGCGAGGCGCTTGCACCCACCCCCTTTCCCGGGCCTCCACCCTCACCCACACCCGCACCCACACCCGCACCCATACCCGCCCCGCCCCGGACACCGGCGCCGCTCCCCGCCCGCACCCCCAGCGCCCACCAGAGGGCGCCACGACCCCGCCTTGGCTCTGCCCGCCCCGCCCCGCCCGCTGTCCCGGGAGCTGCGGGAGCCTCTGTGCCCCGGGCTGGAAGAGACCCGCAGGGACCATCGAGTCCAGCTCCTGTCCCCGCACAGGACACTCCCAACACTCCCACTGAAGGTGTTGTCTGAACGCTCCTGGAATGTTGCCAGGCTGTGACTGCTGCCCTGGGGAAGCTCTTCCAGTGCTCCCCCACCCTCTGGGTGAAGAACCCTTTCCTGATATCCAACCCAACCCTCCCCTGGCACATCCTCCTGCCGTTCCCTCGGATCCTATCAGTGGACACCAAAGAGAAGGGCTCAGCATCTGACCCCCCCCTTTCCCGGCTCGCCCGCGGTCCCAACCAGCGTTCAGCAGCCCAGGTTTACACCCCTGGATCCCCCCCCACTGTGGTTTGGGGTGCGCAAGGAGGTGATGCCTTCACTTAAATTATCTCCTGGATTAAGGGCTGATACTCAGCAGGTTTGGTGGCCAGGAGGTGACCTCCACTTCTCTTGAGGAAACTCCCATGTTAAAGAGTTTTCTATGCAGTTTTGTAGTCCACCCTCTGCTTTTTTGGGCAGCACTGTGTTTTTATTGTACATGGGAACTAGTGACTGGCGTGGTGGGGCATCGCTGGAAAAATTGGCTATAAATGTGAATAATCTGAGTTGATTCCTTCAAAGTTCGCAGCTCATGAAGCTGCAGAGAAAAGCCAAGTGGATGAGAGAGGGATGTTCTGTAAGAACCAATAGGCTGTTGCAGAGCAAGAAGGGAGAAAAGCGATCCCCTTAAGACAGATATCACTGCCAGGGCATATTGGTAAGATTGCAAGTTATGAATACAACTAAAGGCAGAGAATTTGCCAAAGGCAAAAGAAAAATGACAGAAACCAGATGCAAAACAACAAAAATATGCCAGAATAAAATGAGTCTTAGGCCAGCGCTGGAACACACCACAATCCCTCACCGTTCAGGATGATTTAAATGGATGGAAAAGGGATTAAGGTCTAATCCAGCAGTTACTCTGTTTGAATTAATCTCATAGGAGTCAGTCAGGATATGTATATTTAGAGAGGGCGAGAGAGAGAAGAAAGCAGGCAGGAAATTGCAGGATCAGGCCCTGAATATAATCTGAGGAGACTTGAAATAGATCCTTCAGCTACACTGGGTTTAAAAGCTGCTTATCTGATCCAAACACTCCCAGATATTTCGAACAGAAAAGGCGGCACTGTTAATGGTTCTTTCTGAACTGCTGAACCCCAAGTCTCCCTGTCAGTTTTTGGCTGCAGCAGAGGCAGTAGCTGTTTCACTCACGCTGGCTGAGGCCCTGGCCAGCACTGCAGTGCCTTCCTTGGCTGTGATCTTGCTTTCAAATGCCACTGATTTTCTGGGAGAGTCTCGACTATGAGGAGACTGTCCCACTGGGTCTTGGGTTCCCTGAGAGCCTGAACGATTAAAGAGATTCTTCTTCCTTTTGAACTCAAACATTTCCCAGAGCTGCCTTCTCTTCCCTGAGTAACACTTATCAATCTGAGGCAGGGCACTGAAATATCTTCACCAGCACTGCCAAAAAAAAGCCTTACATATTTCCAAGCAGTTCTGCAGCTTTTAGTAAACCACCTAAACGTGAGCAAACTGTGCTTCAGGCAGCGCAGGAAAAGACAAATCCAAGTGCTGGGGACAAGGAGGGCGCAGGGCTGCTTGTGTAGATGCACTGGAAGGGAAAACAAAACAAAATGCTATCCCTGGTCCCTAACACACAGTGTAAGCAGCTTGTTTCTGCACGCCTGTGCCCTTTACATGTGCAGGTGGGTGTAACTGAGGCAGAAACCAGCTTACAAAAAGTGAATCCTATAAATCGCAGCTGAGTGTTGCAGTCCAAGAACCGTGTACTCATTTTAGCAATTCTGACAATGAGCAATGCTGGTTTTATAGTTCTCGAGCAGCCTTTAGTATCTCCAGAGAGACAAGCAATTCCCTGCAGAACAGAGACCACTCTCAAGGTTATTGCAATATTAAAAAAAGCCCCACACCAATATGGCAACATTGAGAGCTGAGTCCTGCTTCTTCTCCAAAGCCACAGAGTGACCTCATTACATTGGTGCAGCAATATGTAAAAACCACTATAAACCACAAACTCGAAGAGAAAGGAGCCTTTGGAGGGGTCAGAGAGGTTCAGGTTACACTACTTACCTGTTTGCTGGGAACTGAGGGGAGAGAGTGTCTAGGATCACTCAGGGACAAAGAAAAATTACAAGATGAGAGTGGTTTGGAATGTGAGTCTGTCTTTCTCGTGTCAGAAACAAATTGCCAAATACACGCTCCTGCCTTTGTGGAGGTGAAGAAAGAGATGAACACTGAATGGCAAAGCCATCTTTCCAAAGATTTTTAGCTCAGGTTAAAGGAATGAAAAATTCCAATGGCCCCCAAAAGTAAATACTAAGTTACCTGAGCTGAGCAACACACCCACTGACAGTACAGAGCAGGTGGTGGGACCTTCAGGTACAGAAAATGAGTGACAAGAACCAAGGATACTGGTAATGTTGCTTTGCAGACAACAGGGGTCACAGCTGGGATCCCAGATCTCTAGCGCCAGCCAAACACCGAGGCCTGGATTTGCTCTTCAGTGCTATTTTGAGCATTAAAAACCACCTACTTTCAAACATCTCTGTCTGCATTCTCATTTTTCCAGGAAAATGTTGGCAATTATATTACCCTACCAATATCAGTTGTGCATTTGTGTCTGTTTCTGTACAGATTGTGCACTGGAAATGTGTTTTGGCTTCAGTTCAAATCCACTTCAGTGCCCCCAAAGAGATCTTCATTGTTATAAAGGCTTGCTGAGATTGTTTCCAGTTTATACACAACAGTTTCTAAACCCTGAGACCTGTGCTTTTGGCTGTCTATCGGGGAAGAGTGGCAAAGATTAAAGAAGTGCATGCCTTTGGCTGCATATTTTAAAATAAAACAGCCGTGGTTTTCAGAAACCTCTTTTAAGGTGTAGTAAATCTGACTTTCTAAATGCCCAAGGCTGTGTTTATCTAAAAGTATCTTGGGGGAGATTGCTATGTCTATTAATCTGTTTTCCTGTTTCCTTACCTCGGGGCTTAAAGGCTACATAAACCAACCAGCTAGAAGGCTGTTAGGGAAAGTCTCCACAGACAAGTATCTCCCTCTACATTATGTTCTTAAGCAACACACTCCTGGTACAGGAAATCATTAAAGGTTGTTAAAAAGCAGGAACAGTAGATGAGGGTGATATGATAGGGACAAACCAGCATGATCTCTGACTTAGAAGAAACCTCAAACCTGTTCAAGGCCTTTAAAAGAGTTAACAAAACAGTAGATAAAGGACAACCAATGGTTATATTTTATTTGGACTTTCAAAAGGCTTTTGATAAAGTTCCTGAGAAGAGGCTCTAAAGAAAACTTAGTAACCACAAGGTGAGAGGTAAAGTCATGCGTGAATGGGGGTGGACAAAAATCCTGCAGTTGAGAGAATGGAAACAAAGAGGAGGAACAATTGGTCCATCTCAGCATGGAAAGGGGTTACAGGTAGGGTGTCCCAGGGATTAAAAATAAGACGCATGCTTGGGATGTCTGTTAACGATTTGATGACTGCGGAGAAGAGCAAAGGTGACAAAGTTTGTGTCATGCGAAATTACACAGGTGGGTCAAATGGAGAAGCTTGAGAAATTGCAGAGGATGAAAAAATGAATAAAAATCAGATAATAGATGAAATTAAACACACTCAAGAAAAGAATGATGTGTAGAGAACACTACAAACCGCCCGTGCACGTGTGTAGGTTTTGAATTTCTTTTAAATATCGCAAAACACATCAGGCAGTGGTACAGACAACTTAAGGAAACTGGCTCCTGACCATGTAGCAGTGGCTGAAAAAGAAAGAAAGCATCAATCTTTATGAAAAAAGAGGGGGTTTTTAAAAAAATAAATTAAAAGAAGGAAAAAAAATAGTATAATCCTGTGAGGTCCTGACTGTAGACAGTATGATCTATTTTTGTTTTGGCCATTATATTCAGGAGCAGGCCACCTTGTCACAAAGGAGAAACAAGGAATTGAGCTGCTGGAGGACCTGGCAAGCTGGGCTTTTTCTGGCTCTGCCCTTCGTGCTCAGGTTCTGGGGGTTGGACAGGCACAGGCTCCAGCAGAGTCTTCTCTTAGCTGAAGGCAGCCAGGGCAGCTCTCCTGTACGTGGACTCCCTGTTATCTGGAAGAGATGAGCTCATACCACAGCATTTCCTGTCAGCAGCCCACTAACAGCTGCCTAGTTTGATTAAACTTCTGGGAAGTCAGTGTATTTGAGATAGTTTTGCTTCCAAACAGGTTAGAAATGGCCAACTAGTTCAAAAGTTACTGGCCACAGTGAAAACAGAAAGGCACACAGCGGTTTCGAGGTCGAGCTGAAGAAAATGACACTAAAAGTTCATTAAAAACAGCCAGAAAGGTGAAGAGTGAAGTAATCTATGGCAGAAATACAACACACTTGGCTATATTGGTACAATATATATCAGATAAATTTAATAAACATCACTCTAGATATATTGTACTGAGAAGGCCAGGTGGATTATATGTCTTTCCGTGTTACACTATAAAAGCCTTGGCACACATTTAAACTAGACTTATGAAATATATTTTATTGCACAATAATTGAGTTTGTTGGGCTTTGACATCTATCTTTACTAAGAATTGACACTTAAAAGTAGTGTTTATTTGGGGCTGACAGTTACCACAGGTTAGAGCTTTTTTTCAGTCTCAGGCTTTTTGGTCATTTTTAATGGTAAACAGAGGAGCTGTGCTCTGCCTTTCAGAGGGTAGGATCCATGGACAGGAAGCATCCAAAATCAAGGCTTGTTTGGTAAAAATATACACCACAAAGACAAAATATACATTACTAACATCTGGGACTCAGTGCTGAGGGGGATTGTGAAAAAGGAAGATTTAAAATTATTTTTGGTTACTGTATTTAAACATAAAATTACCAGCTAGATCAAAGAGATACCAACCACATCGATAGGTATAACATAACACCCAACACAAAGAGGAGGAAGACTCAGGGTTAAACACTGAAGAATGGAAGTCATCTCAATCCACTTCAGCTATCTAAAAGCTTGGTATCCAAATGCCTGTCTCGTGAAAGGAGAGCCAAACACTCATCCAAGGGACCATACTCTGGAGGTGCCTCTGACTCTTATGTTCCCTATAGACTCCTCTCTTTTGACTGAGAGACACAACCTTCTCTGAACCAAGGTATCTCAAAGGAGATACCTGTCCTGGGTCTGGCTAAGATGGGGCTAACTTTCTGCACAGCAGCCTGCATGGTGCTGTGCTTTGGGTTTGTGTGGAAAACAGGGCTGATAACTCAATGTTTTGACTATTGCTGAACAGTGCCTGCTTCCAAGGTGACCAGTGCTCAGGGACTGGCTGGGCATTGGTCTGCTTGTGGGAGAGATGGTGAGTGATGGTACTTTTCCTTTTCCCTTTCCTTTACCAGTTAAACAAACCCTCTTGCTTTTGCTGTTCCTATTCTGTCCCCCATCCTGCTGCAGGGGTGAGGGGGAGTAAGCAGCTGTGTGGGAGCCTGGCTGTTGGATGGGGTCAGCTCACCACACTTAACAGTTATCCTGTGTTCCTGGATGAAACAGCTGCACCAAACCAAGCCAAACCAAGCCACATATAAATATCATAAAATAGGAGTAAAACCCACCAAAATGCTTACTCTTGAGTAATCAAAGAGAAATGAGGGTTGAGTTACCTACACTGAATGGAGATTTCCGCAGAGCACCTTGATATTTTGCTGATTCTAACGACCTCTGTATCAGATGATGCTTTGCTTATCCATCCCACATACATAGAACAGATTCCTGTCCAAAGCCATATCTGTGAAGCCGTATTTAATGTGCTCCTGAGCAATCCATCTGAGTCCTGTGCCTGTGGCAATATCACAGGAAATGCCACCGCAGAGCACAGAAAATGTCAGCTGTCCACAAGGCAAGCAAAGAAATGCTATTCCTTCATGCTGTAATATGATGCCTCATGCAGTTTTCTTGAAGGTAGGTATTTTTTGGTTTATGTTTGGCTTGCTGAGGTTTTTGAAGCTTGAGCTTACTCTGACCAGCTCCACATGGTGGTGACATCCAGTGGGATCAGCACTCTGAGGGAGACTGATGTCCCAACTTTGGTCTGCTGTGTGACAACAAGTAAGTCACCCCACCTCTCTGGACTTTATTTCCTCCTCCTTTCCTTCACCTATCTGAATTATTAATAGGGATGTAATCCCTTCAGAGAAAGACTCTTCCAGGTGTTTAGGCACCATGGCAAAGCCAGCAGACCTCTCTGATGTGTTAGAGAGTGACTGGCTGCTGGGACACACAGAAGCAGAGTACTGCAGTGAGCTATGGAGGCCGGAGGTCTGAAAGCCCCCCGTGGTCCTATCTCTCCATGGACAGAGGAGTCTGCCTGGGTGTGCAGTTGGGTCCCATGGCAAACCACTGAGGTTTGCCTCCACAGATGCTCCTGGTTTAGCTTTTGCTCACAATTTGGGATTAGGATTACCTTTGTACCATCACAGCTTTGTTACTACTGAATTTTTCACCAGCCACCTAATCCTCAGGAAATGCAAGCCAGCCACCACTGGCCTACTGGGGAGCTCTTGGCCTCATCAGGTGTACTGGATAATTGTTGCTAGCCATTAAAGGAGGTGACTGTCACGTGCAAGCTTTCCACTTCTGCAGTGAAAGGTTCTGAGAAGTCTGGAGAGAAAGAGTTAGTAGTGTCTAGGAACTGGCAAGCTGCTCTTAGCAGAAGTCTCTTCAATAAAAGTGAAAAATAACTTCTGTTGATTTCAGACCAAAAGTCCAAAGAGAAGAGGGAGGAAGAAGAGGAGGAATCCAGCCCCAGGAGCAGCCAGGAGGAGCGGCGTGTCCCTGGCACGGCAGAAGTGGAGGACATGCCTTCTGTGGGGATTATTCAGAGCTGCTGGAAGTGAAGCCTAAAACTAGCAGAACGGAAGCTTGGAAACCGAGCCCTGGACTGAAGCGGGTAATTTACCTTATTTGAAATAAAACCAGCTTAAGTTGAAGCCAGCCTTGAAGCTGCAAGCAAAATTAGCATAACACTGTGCAGGTTGTAACATGGGGGAAGCAGGGTGAGGGATTGAGCCTTGACAGCTGGCAGCAGAAAGAAGCTGCTGCTGCTTCTGCCATCCTATTCAAAATTATCCCTTAAAGCTAAAATCATTGCAAGACCAGGCTGGAAGACCATAATAGTGCCTGCTGGCCTTAACTGCAACAAGCAAAAAAAAAAAAGATGACTGCAGCAGAATCATCATTAAAAGGAATAAAAGTATGACTAGCCCCCCAGATTGGTGGAGCATGGTAAATACAAATGACAGACTGAAACATCTTGGCCAGGAGTCTGTCAGTGTAAATCAGTGTAGCTGGGCTGGTTTATTCCATTAAGAATCCAGATCCTGAATGGAAGTATGTTTGCATGCCTGTGTTTGCAAAGCCCACTGACTCTGGGCAAGGGCTGGGGAAGGGAAGTGCCTTGCCCTGAAAAACCCAAGATCGCTCTCATCACTTGGCTTTGGTATCAGAAGCCACCTAATCATAGTGGTAGCCAGGCAGGCTAACTCAGCCATGCAAGATAATATATCCTGCTACTGATGTTAGGCTAATTCCAGTCCCCAAGCTAACTCTTGTAGAGCTAGCTTGTGGAGTCAGCCTGTATAATTTCAATGCTACCTTGCATTGGCAAGCCCTGAAGGAGCATGGCTGCATGTGTATGCAAGCAAGACAGCACAGTTAAGTGATGCTGTTCTCACAGGCTTGTGTGTATCTGGGAGTTTTATTTGACTGCATACTTATGACAAAAGATCCAGTTTCTTTTCCTAATATTCACAAACCAGCCCCTGTGACAGTAAGTGGCTTAATCTGAAAGACATAGTGATTAATGTGAGCAGCTATAATAGGGCACTAAGGATTCTGCTTCTGTGTATTTTCCCTGCACTTTCAATAGCAGCAATAAAAGTAGCCTCTCCTTAATGTTTGAAACAAGAAGTTCTTTCTCAAACAGGGAGATTTTGCAGCAGGATGCAATCCAGTGTCACTGCCTGCACTAAGGTAGTGTTGTGTCTGGATATCATCGTGTTCTTAATGTAAGGTAGTATTTTCCCAAGACCTGGAGTGAACTTGCTGGAGTACAAATACCACAGAAGTCTTCCAAAAGTGATCCCTTAAAGAAGCACCTGGAATATGTGTTTTCATACAATGTGCATAGTAGTCACAGTCATTAGTGTGCCATCTATCACCATTTCACTGAGTTAATCTGAGTTGTGACGCAATATCTCAGTCTCAGGATCTCTGCTGCATTTGCAGGAACAAACAGCTGGGTGGAACGTGTGATCAGCAAGTTCATCAGTGTTTGCAGTGCAGCAGCAGAAACATCAGTGAGCCTAGACATGCTTGGAAGCCCAAGAAAGTATTAATAAAACTTGCTCAGTGCTTTTAATGAAGGTGTTTGGAGCAGTAAGATCATAGAATTAATCTCCGACTTGGAGGAATAAGCACACATCCATGTTGAGTCATCTGAGAACAGTGACAGCAAGCACATGTTTCCTAAGGGAGGCTTTTCTATATGATTATCTTCTGCCTCTAAAAAAAAAAAGTCATAGATGAAATTTTGAAACAAGTAATCTCATATATATCATGGATTCTACCTACATAAAAAGAGAAAAAAATACATGGTGGGCTTTTTTTTAAAATTTGTTTTTCCAGAAAGAAGTCCTGTTTCAGACATGAAAGTTTTTCCAGCCTTGTCCTGTATGGACAACATGCAATCAAACCACTGGCTGTGTCTAGGAGATAGGCATCTTGTCTCTCCTTGGCAAGCTGGGTTTCCTGTCCAGCCTCGCTAGATTTATTGCCTCATTGTGGTGGAAAAAAAATTGAGGCTAGTGACAGACCTTGTATGGGTATGGAACAGCTGAAACCAACTAGAAAATTGGGAAAAAAAAAGAAAAGAAGGTATAATTACAAGTCAATTAAATATAAATCATTACAGGGTTAAGAGGAAAGAAGTAGCATGCAGAAACCTGCAAGAAATACAGGTGTTCTCTGACTTTCTCTCTCCACCCTGCGGATTAGCAGGGCTGAGGAGCAGTGCTCACGCTGGCATTGTGAACAATCTTTACATCTGCTGGGTGGGATTTCCAGCCATGGATGACAGCAAGGTAGATTAACAATGCAGCAGCACCGTTAAAGAAAGGAGGCTGGGATCTTTTGGCTGTGTGGGTTTGTGCTTCCATTACTGCCTAGTAACACATAACTCCTTATGAGGGCATTAAATTGCTCTTTACTAATGTTTTTCTCATTCAAAGGTCAGCAAAGCTGCAGTGAAAGTTAAAGAGGAGCAGTGTGGCTCTAATGGGACTGCTGGAAGCAGCCAGCTGCCTTCAGAGAAGAGGGGCTTCATCTGGTGACTCGTCAGGGACAAGCTGTGCCTGCCTCTCCGCCACTGGCCATCAGTGTGGCGGGCAGGATGGCACCTGGGGGCTGCTTTAGCCACAGGGCAGGTTGGCCCAGGCTCACACAAGGTTTGTGGAAAGCCACGAACCTTTATTCAAACCAAAGTATAGGCCAGAGTCAAACTAAAGCAGACCGAGATAACCCAGACCCATTAGGAGTGGAAAACGGCCTCGGCGCATTCAAAAGAGTCACAAACCCAAAAAGAGCTTTTTTTCAGAGGCAGTTCTGAGTCAAAGGCAGAGGCAGTGTAAAGCAGCGTGGCTCCACAGACAGTTCACACCAAATCAGCTGCTGGCCAGCCTGTTAAAAAACCCCTCCAATTGTCAGTTAGTCTGTGCTTCATTATTTGCTTCTTACCCGTTTCTAGTGATTCTGTACCAGCTCTGCTAGGCGACAGTGCCATTGAGAATGTGCTGATTCAAATCCCTCCCTCCCCAGCAGAAAGCCAGTGGGAGGAAGGAAGAAAGAAACACAACTCGACATTCTATTTTTCCCCCTTCAAATAAACCCTAAATTGCTTCTTTAATGCACTCAAGGTTTTGAGCAGGGTAGGAAGCTCTGGTACAGAATGGGGCTACGATTTTGTTGAAGACGAGCTCTGCAGCAAGCCTGTGAACTCCAATAAATTTGTAACTCTGTTCCCAGTCAGAAAGAGAACAATAGCCTCTCCTGTTTAATTGTGGATTGCAGTGAGTGGTTTCGTGCTCAAACCCTCTTGTAATGTAGTCCTCTCCTTTTAATCATCAAAGGTGATCTCTGCCAAAGCAGCTGACAGTTGCATTTGATCAAGTGTAATAGGAACAGTCAGATCTTCCAGGATCCTTGTAGTTACCCATTTTCCATGTGTAATTCCAGTCTATTTCATACAAGTTTAATATGACAACTGTATTACAAAATTAGAGGGAGGATTTAGGGTGAGATGACTCACTGGTGTTTTTATTATAAAATCTGATCTCAAAACAAAAGCCATTTTCTATTCCCAGCCCTGCTACTGACCCCCTGTGTGACCTTGAACAACCTTTGATGTCTAGATCCCTTCTTCTGCTTTGCCTGTCATTGCAATTTAGACTGTGAGCTGAGCAAAGCAGGGATTTGGGGTCCCAGTGTAATAGCTAGCACAGAGGAGTGTGCACTTAGGAGTGATCAGCATCACTCACACAGGTATTAGCAGCTATATAAATATTTATATTGATCACAATATGTGTATATCTATAGATATTCGTGCAAATGTGCTGCATAGTGATATAAATTTGAGAATTAGTACTTAAGGTGTAAGAAATCCCAGTTTTAAAACCAATAAAGAAGGGCCATCATCCATCCTTCAATACAAATGCACTTCAAATAGGTTTTCTGGGAGAACTTTTAGGCTTTGCCCTGAGGTTTGCATAGTTCAGCTTACGCTGGGCCTGGCAAAGCAAAGCAGAATGTCTGTTGTGTGTGCCAGCTGCTCACGAGACCCACCAGGGTTGCTCAGAGATGTCCACTGCCTGAGTGTAGACATCTACTGTGTGAAGCGTTTCCACTTTACTACACCCTGGGTCAGGAGGAGCATCAAATCGCTCGCACTTGTGTCAGATGTCAGCATTTGGGAAGGTGGTTGGTGGTGGGGAGGGCAGAAGACAGTCAAAATGAAAAGGGGTTTGTTAATTAATTGCAAGCACTGCTTGAAGGACCGGCACGTATATTTAATCAGTTGCCTAGTAACAAACGGCGTATGATGGGAATGCTATCAGCCCGCGGCGGGAGCGAACCGCGGTCCCTCTCTGTTTTTATCAGCCACCAGCACACGTACTCCGGGCACTGCACGCCCTTGTGCTCGGAGGCCGTGCTCTGCCACCTCAACAAAAGCCACACAACAGCAAGGAGTCCTCCACGTTACGGCTCTGCCATTTCTGCTCTTCCTCCAGACATCTCAGAGGGAACACTGTCTTTCTTACAGGGAGTGACCTTTTCAATGGTGAATCAAATGACAAGAAAAATTATCCAGATCTCCCCTCCCCTCCACCCACTTTTTTTTTTTTCTTTATGAAGTTATCTACGCACTGGGAATAGAGCACAGGCATTGCTGCTCCTCATGTTCTGACACCAGTGTCACCATTGATGGTATAGAACTTCCATAAAAACCTGTGCAGAGAAAACCAGCAAATCGTTGGCATTGGGGCAGAGGCAGAATTAATAAGAAACTGAATTTGTTATTTTGGGTTGTTGGGTTTTTTTTTCTGCAGTGACCTTAAAAGAAAGAAGGGCAATAGATGGATGGATGCTGGATTGCAGCACATAAAACCAGCCCAAGACAAACTGTGCACTTCTGTTTCCTGTAGGTGAAAAAATAACTCATGACCTGACAGGCAACTGAACATTGAGTACTCCTTTGGTGCTAGTTTTAGGAGGGAATTTGACAACAAGAATTTGCTTGTAGTTTTCCACCACCCTTATGCCATTATGTTAGCTGGGCCTGATAATGCAAGGAGAGAAAAAACACTCACACCGCCTCTCCATATTGCAAAAGAGAAATAAAAAGGGAACATCCATAAAATAAAAGCTCCCATTTATGTTTTAACACGCCATGACAATGTTTGTGTGTCCTTATCAAGGCTTCCTCTCCTTCCTCCCCCCTCTCCATTTGTAAATCCCACTGGATAAAAGACTACATCTTCCATAAAGAATTCCCACCAGAAATCTTTATAAATCCTCCATCAGTGAAATACTCTGCTGTCATGCTGGGCAGAAGCTAATCTAATTAAGACGGGATCTGCTAAATTTAATAGCCTGCTATGAATTTTTACGGACATCTGGTAACTGGAAGGTTGGAATGACTCTGACACATCAAATACACATTGTCCAAATGACCAGTATCAGTCTGATTATTTTGCCTTTTTTGGTCACTTGTAGCTGCTGTAGGATGCAATCACCCCCTCAGGATATATCCATGTGTCTCCATCTCAAATTAATGGGAGTTATGGGGCGTACATGTTGGAAAGCAGAACCGGGTCCCGGATACTTCCTCTAATGTTGGGTTTTTTCCTGATTAACTTTGGAGCAGGATGTACATGCATTATATTTCATTCTTTACAAATTACATGTAAATAGTAGAACGTGAGCTGGAGCATCTCTTAGCACAGTTTCTTTGATATGTGCAAGTTATGAACCCAGATTTAACTGGCAGATTTCCTCAGTCAAAGCCCTACAATTATGGCCTCTGGCTAAGCACAGTATTCCCACTGGGGACCAGAGGAGCTCCACTGGTTTAATCATCTCTCCCTGGCCCAACTGTTAGCAGGGGGAGGCAGAGCCTGGAGGGCAGTGTTGTTGGAGTTTTATCTCTTAAGCTTCTAGTACAAAAACCAGTTGAAATCCTCTAGTGGTCCCCAGGAAATGGTGAACTGAGCTGTTACAAGGCCGGTCCCGTCCCACAAGTTGTTGCTGTGAGAAGGGAGCACGTTTACAGAGGCACATGCCATTCTCCCCATCTTCATGAACCACAGTCTGAGAATGCCACATTAATGAGCTCCTGGTGCATCTGTGGCTGACAAACTCATCAACAAGAGAGTGTGCAAACATTATTTCCAGCCGGCAGATTCCACTGGTGTTGAGCTCTCCCCGGCATCACTCTGTGCTGCTCATAATAAAACCACAAACACACACACATTCAGAGTTTACACTCATAGTTATGTAATTTTCAGACAGAGTAGACAGCACACAAGGCACAATGCCAAACCTTTCAGAATAGACAGTTTATGCTTTAAAACATGTATTTCTTTATTTGCTGTCTTGGTAAATAAACCATTTCCCTCAATCTCCCCTCAGCCATCTCCCCCCACACCCATAATGAAGGACTCAAGTAAATTCAGCAACACAGTGGGAGTTGTGTCAACCTGATGTGATGAGTTGGCACTTGAAAATTTAATCTCTTTACCATCCACCAGCATTAAATGTAGTGTGACTTTTAAACACATGCCAAAGATCAGGGAAGTTACAGTCCTGGCTTGCAGATTCCTTAGACCTTGGCTTCATAAAATGGGAACAAACGCTTCTGGGGCCAAGTGGAGAAAACTGGGCTCCATGTATATAAAAAAAAGCCTCACTAAAGTAATATGAGTTTTTGTATAGTGTCAGAGTGACACTGAATCAATGTGTGGACCAGGCTAATGTTGGTTATTCTTTCTAGGGAAAATGTGAAATTAACTTACAGTGATATAATGTGTTTCCAGAAATGAGGTATACATCTTGCCCGTAATGGTTTTGATTATGGATATCCATGTTTGCTTTTATTCTCCATTCAAAAAGAAGTGAAAATGTGCAAAGGGCAGCAAAGGTGTGCACATGTTGTTGAGTTTGTTGATGGTAAATAACAGAATTTTAAGTAACATGTTCAAAGCATTAGCTAGAAAGTATTTGTAGTTATTATAGTCAGAGCTAATTTATACACATTCTAAAAGCATCTTGAAGGACCTGAAGAACACATGCTTGTAGAAGTAAAAAAGTCATGTTCATGGCATGTAGTTAATTCTTAAATTTAATTCTTAAATCTTAAAATTGATGATGGATGGTGAGTATCTATCTCTTTTGTCTATGACAGACCACACAGTAAGAGAGCTGTGTTTATTTTAAAAAGAAAGTTAGAGTTAGCATTTACAGACATTTTCAGAAGTACTTCTGCATGTCTTTGCTCAGAAATAACCACGAATCCTCACAGAAAAATTGAAATACAGACAGACCACTATGAAGGGCTCCACCTAGAAACTGCACCTGCACACTGGTTAGGGCAAAGGTGTGCATTAAACCCTCTCCTTCACCTCCATAGGAACTAGCAGATGTGTTGGCTCCAGTGTCCTCCAGTGGAGTCAAATCCCTTTGAATCTCCTTCGTGTTGAAGAACAGCTGCAACAAAGTGTAGTCTAAAAGCCAAGCCTACCTAAACTAGTCAGGGCTTATATCTGGCAATGTCAGCTCCAGGTGGCCCACAGCGCAGGTTTAGGGGTTTGCCCTGCTTGCACAACAAGGAAAGTGATGGAGTCAGTACTGGAGTCAGTACTAACCCACCATAAACAATCCAGGTTTAAAAACCCACTGAAGACTAAAAGATATTGTAGATTTTACTGCAGAAGAGTCAAGCTCAGTGGCCAACTCAGATTAAAGACTCTGGCTCTGCCCTGTCCCTAGTGGGGTTTCCCAGCGCAGTAGGGAGAATATATTCCTGCCTCCCACTAAACCAACACACCAAGACAGCAGCAAAGACAGTTCCAGCATTAGGAAGAGATGATGAGGCCAGGGTCAGTCGATATATGTGGTCACAGTCATGAAGGGGAACCCAAGGGCACTTGCAAACAGCTAAATCCTACGAAGAAAGGAGATCTTGCTTCCCAATGCAAAAAGGTCCAGAATTAGGTCAGGAAGTGCCAGCTTCAGTCTAATATCGATTGAGTCCCCTGATCCAGACAAACCCCTGAGTGTTTCCTTTCAAGTCATTTGCTTTACTCCCTCAGGACTCAGGGTATGGTTTCATAGCTGCTATTTTCTACATCAGATATAAAATGATGCATGGGAAGGCACAACAAAGTTTGAAACTGGCCCAGAAGGAGGCTAGAAAAATGGAGAACTCCTCTCTGCGTGATGAAAGGGAAGGAATCAGTAATGCTGAATGTAGGTTCAGTAGATAAACACTGTATTAAATAAGCATATCCACTTTTAGCCCCTAAGCTAGCACAGCACAGAACACATGCAAAATCAGAAATGTTTGAGTAGTTCTGTTTATTTCAACGGAATTACTCCCATGTTTAAAGTTATGGACATGTTTAAATGCTCTGAACTATTAAAAAGCAGTCACTTTTTTCATCCTGCAAATTGTCTGTAGTTTTAGCACACAAAGGTGTTTCAAGAGTAAGTATTTATTTTGTGATTATTACAAATAAGAAACTAAACAGTATTGCAAAGGAAAAGACAGGTCACCCATTGAATGGAATAGTTGCAATAAGATTATCATTCCTAAACTATGCTGTCTGGACTTTTTGAGTTTTCTTTTCTTGATTAACATACATATTTTTTTATTCATAGGGTAATAAAATAGTCAGTCTTTGTATATCTGATCGTTTATTGATCTACACCAAAGCAATGAAGCATGGGTAGGTAAAGGTCTCCCTATGTGTGGTATGCAGGATTTCTTGTCTCACAGGAATGCCTGCTGGAGCTATACTGAAATATTGGAAATTTTAAATTGGTTGAGAACTTGCAAGAGAAAACGCACAAGATCTTTTGTAATCACTCAGACTTCTGTTATATTTATTTACAAAGCTTTATAACCTGGAGTGATGGAAGCAGAAAAGTTGACAAGCATTAATATGTTTACTGTGGGCTGAATGGAAGCTTTGAAGATCAGCATGACAAGAAAACTGGACATTTATAACGGGCTGCTTCAAGCTAAAGCAGTTGATAGGAAGAGTTCCCCAGCCACTGTGCTTGAAAACTCCACAACTTAGTGAGCACAGAGCCAAACCTCCTTTCCTCTTTGGAGGTTGCTCTCCAGGATTTACCCTGACACTTGCTGAACACACTGCATGAAAGAGATGTCTTGTCTTGTTCTGCTGGTTATCATTCTTGCCTTTTTTTCCCTCAGAACGATTTCAGCAAAGACCATAAGCTCGTGACAGAGTGAATTTGTGATCTTATCCAATCATCCGGGCTGTTTGCAAAACTTCAGTAGGTGGCAGCGTTTTGTTGATAAATGTTTTGTTATCCAAGTGATCTCATTTAGTTCAACTGTTGCAATATTAATAAACTGAACTTATGATTGCATTTGCCAGGACTGAAAATATTGCCATCGTATCTGGCATTTGCTCTTATCTGAACTGACAACAACATCCATTGTATTTATAAAAGGGGAAAGTCTCGGTGTTTGCATGTGTTAGGGAAGAGGGGAGAGGGGAGAAGCAAAAGCAGATTAAGATTAAAACACTGATGTTCTGGGCCACCTGATTTGTGACTGTAATAGATGAGCTTTCTGGCAATCTTGTTAAATTGTCACTGCTGGGGAATATACGGCTCAAAACAATTGTTAGTAGGTTATTCCCTCACCTTTAGCTCACCAGCTCAAATCAAGCCAATGTTGACAGCATCTGAAAGTTGTTACCACTTGGTAACTCTTTGGTAGTCGACACTGAACTCCTACTGGAGAGATAGGGTTGGCAGGAAAAAATCCCATCATAACTGCTATTTGAGGAGCCTGGATTATAAAAAGACATCAAGACTCAGCCCAAGAATGAACCCAGTAATGATGAAGAGAGTAAGTGCTGCTTTACTGTCCTGTTAGAAAAAAAATCATGTAATTTAGTTCATTAATACATATATATACTCATATATACTTACATATACACATGCTTACTGACTCAATAGAAATAGTCAATTATTTTTATATTTAGTTTTCTATGTAATATTTCCTCAATCTTGCCTCTTATGAAAATAACTTTGTTCTGAGTCCAAAGTCCAACACAGTACGCTAAATGTAAAGAACAACTTGTGCAGAAGAGGTCTGTGCTCACAGTCACTCACCTAACAGGCTGTTACTTGGGGTTAAAAAATGAAAAATTAAAGTCACTGTCTCAGTTGCACTCCCAGAAAAGAAGATTAAAGTCATTGGTTTTATTAGAGGCTCTTCAGATTAAAACTGACTTAAATACACCAGGCTTTAGGGTAAATCCCACTACCATTAAGATCTATCACAAAAGTGCAATTGACCTAAACAGAAATTGGATCGGGCCTCTAAAGAACACATTTGGACTAATATAAATCCTCTTGAAATTAGATATGATAAATAGAGCAAAGGTGCTGAAAGAGGCCTTGTGACCGCGTTTGCATATATGGACATATTTTTTATTATTCAGGAAATTCTCTAAGACTGAGCAGTCAAGAAAGGAAAGATAGAATCAATGTTGCCAAATATCAAGGTGATTTAGACCTTGCAGAGGAAATTGCATAAAGATTAAAAGGTCTTTCAGCCTTATGAATGAAAGAGAATTGGAAAGAAGAAAGAGGCAGTTATGCTGTGATAATGGCATTGAGATCAAATATCATTTAGGTATGGCTCAAAGCCTACATAAATACCTTGTTCTCAACTTTCAATACAGATTCCAGTGTTGGTCCTAGGGGAAAAAGTACAAATGGCAACATGGGACTGAGATGTTAGAATAAAATGGCATGTATGAGGTACAGGTGAAACTCTGATGGCATTAACAGCAGATATTTGGGACAGCTTTGCTTCCCCTCATTAATTCTTGGGCAGAGTCTAAGAAGTCCTTACTCATCCCAGACCATAGTCATCATACCTGGCAATCCAAAAGTTACCAAGGTTTTAAATCCTCATACCAGCTCCAGAGTGATTGTGAATGGCAGTACCTCTTTTTATAAAGAGAAAACGTAACCTGGACAACTGCAGGAACCCCAAGGAGGTTAACAGTTGTGTTCAAGAGGCGCTAAGAGACCTGACTGAAGTCAGAGAGAGCTGAGAGGGAAAGGAAATGCCAGAGCACCACTGGAACTGATAAGCCCACCTAGGTGAAAAGGTGAAAATGTTTGGAACCAAACCACTGGACTGTGATATTGTTGAAACCAAAGGTGAAACCAAAGGTGAAACCAAAAGGACTTACAAAGAGGTTAGGGTTTCACCCCAAGTGTTTCACTGCAAGATGGTGAATTTTTCACTTCCAATAGACACTTGAGAAAGGATGCCTGTGTGAACTTGTGTTTATCACAGTATCACAGTATCACAGTATGACAAGGTTGGAAAGGACCTCTGAGATCATCAAGTCCAACCTATAACCCAACACTATCACCAACCATCATCTAAACCATGGCACTCAGTGCCACATCCAATCTCCCCTTAAACACCTCCAGGGTCGGCGACTCCACCACCTCCCTGGGCAACGCATTCCAATGGCCAATCACCCTTTCAGTAAAGAACTTCTTCCTCACATCAAGCCTAAACTTTCCCTGACGTAGATTAAGCCTGGAAAGAGCAGAGATTTCCAAGAGACATCTGATGGCACCTAGTGAAAGGCTGGCTGGAACTATGCCTGAGATGTAGGCACAAACTCTTACAGCCACTCCATACCCTGCCTCAGGTGCCTGTGGTGGTGCCGGCCTCCGTCAGCCACTCACTACACTTCTTAACATCTATCTCTGTGACTTTGTTTATGCTCCCCATCAAAGCCATAAGGTTGCATTCTTTGTCTTCAAATATGACCTTAAAAATGCTTCCCTTCAAATGAAGCTTGGTAGCCCTTTGGCACTGCCATCTGCAGACTCGTGCCCATCTTCGCTGGAGGTGGGAGTGGAGGAAAGGCAACCTTCACATCACTTCATTTTAAGCATCCAACTTTAAGTCACTATTTTAGCAATCTGATTTCCAGCTTGTCCAGGTCCCTCTGGATGCCCTCCCATCCTTCTGGAGTGAGCACTGCCCCACTCAGCTTGGTGTCATCTGCAAACCTGCTGAGGGTGCACTTGATCTCACTGTAGCAGCACTGTCCCAGTACAGACCCCTGAGGGACACCACTTGTCACAGGTCTCCATCTGGACATGGAGCCATTGACCACTACTCTCTGAAGGTGACCATCCAACCAACTCCTCATCCACCAAACAGTCCACCCACCAAATCCATATCCCTCCAATTCAGAGAGAAGGATGTTGTGGGGGACTGTGTCAAAGGCTTTACAGCAGTCCAGAGAGATTAAATTCATTGCTTTTCCCGTGTCCACTGATGTGGTCACCCCATCATAGAAATACTTTTGTTCAAGTGCCTTGTTTCTCTTAAAATGTCTCATCTTTATAAGGATGAAGGTGATCAGTCAAAGCTGGGGTGGAGAAGGTAGATTTTTTTACAGCTTAGTTCACAGATAAATTATAAGTGTAGTGAAAAGGGATTTCTTCTTCATGAAAGCATTTGGCTGGCCATTTGTATTTATTTGCCTCCCTGTGTTGGAGAGTTGATATTCAGCATCAGGCTTCTGAGAGAGAAACACTTTCTATCTGCAGCAAGATTATTATCTGTGTAAATATATAGTGTATGAATATAAATGTTAGTGTGTACATGGGCTTTGGAGAAGACCACAGCACTTAAATAGGAAAATTCAGCCCTGAGTGATGAAGGACATGATATCCTTAGATGGCCTCCAGGAAATGTGCCAGCCAGGGCAGCCCTCTTCAAGGTGGAGGAAGATGTACCACTTGCTATGCCTCAAAGCAAAAATAAGGTACTCCCAGCTTGCTGTGATTCATGCTTTTGCTAACCACAGCTTTAATCACAGCTGGATGAGAAGATAATGCCTACTATACTGTACAGCTGCTGGGGTCTGAGCAGAGGCCAGGGCATTGGCCAACTGTCTTTCCTGTGATCTTCCTGAGAGCCTTGGAGATTTCCCACTGTCTTCCTTGCACAAGAAGGGAAAGGTTGCCTCTATGTTTTTTTCATCTGAACCTGTAACAGTAACTAGAGCCTAAGACAGGTGAAGGTGAGGTAGTGCCTAGGCAGCCACTTGGAAGGAAACAACACACACTCTTGAAATAGAGGGCTAGACCTCAGCTACAGTAGCATAAAATCAGATTAGCTCCCCAGAAGCTGGAGTCATCTCCATCTCGCAGTGGTGATGCAGTTCTGAGCCTGGCCCACGATGCTGTAAGTATCAAAGCTAAGTCCTGTGTCTGTATTATAGTGTATGAATAACGAAAAGCTTTTACAAAGCCTCAAAATAACAGAAGGGCAAAGAATGCTGAGTAGATAAGCAGAAAATAAGAGTTTGCCACTTAGTCCTCACTTTGAAATGTCTAATCCAGGTCATGAAGGACCAGGCTAAAACTTACACGGGTGTTAAGTATGCAGTGCCCTACGGTGTATGTCAACAATACATAAGTACTTACTGACTAATCTCTTGAAAAGGAATGGAGGTTGAGGAAAGCTGTGTGGCTCAGAGAGAGAAATGCAAATACAGATCGACCCTGTAATGAAAAACCTTCTTATTAAACTGTGTTTTATCTTGGAGCAGTCCTTCTTTTCAGAACACATCCAAGCAGAGATAAAGGCATCTTACTATACTCATTAAACTGTGCATGGTTTGATGCAATCAGACTCAGATCATTTGCATATGGATCAGTTTAATCTAGTTCTTCCTGTCTCACACCTATTGTTAATCATGCCTAGACTCCCTCCCCCCTTCCTGATACTCATTCCCCTCCTCCTCCATTCCTTTGATTCAAGTAGATAAATGAATAGGCATAAGGACATCAACATCTTTCTGAGTGATCATCTGCCTTGTGTGCCCAGAATGCCCCACGTTTTGCTCATTATGCTCTGGTTGGCATCCCATATGTTCTTGATAGTCTCTGTCTTTGCTGATTTAGGAAGGCTGAGGAAGACAGAGAAACAAAATTGACTCAGGCTGTAAACCCCCTCTTAAGTTTACCTCTAGCCACAAATTAAGTAAGATTTGTTTTCTCAACTTATTCAGCATCACTAGAAAATATCTCTCTGAGTAGCATGTTAAACTGAACAAAGTGCTTAGGTTTGTTTTTCACTGTAGGTTTTCAGTTTCATTTTTCAGGACATTCTGTCCAGCAACATCACAGTTATGGCCTTGGGGAAGTAATAGGCTTTATGATCGCATGAGGAATGCAAGAGAACAAGAGACTGGGCAGTTGACACAAAATGTCTGGCATGGTGATTTTTCTGCTTGAGGCTCATGCTGTGCAGGTCTGTAGAGGAGATGTTCATATATCTGTAGCAAAACCACAAACTTCATTTTTAGTTGTTGTGTTGCATTCTGTCCATAGATTTTACATAAAGCCAGATTTTCACATGACCAAACTAAACAGGTTGTGTTTGACCCCCTTTCTGCAACTAGAACAATGTGTCCTCTGGGAAATGAAGGTTAGACTTCCCAGAGGATGTGCTTTTCAGCAGCATAGTTTCTTCTTTGACATAAGGATTCACACCAGCAACTTCATGCAAAGTAAGCCTGACCTTTCCTTGGTAGCAATGGTGCCCTGGGTCCAGAAGGGATTTGATAGTAGACAGAAAGTGGATTTAAACATGGCAAGGACTGAGGGAAGGGATGGAGGAGAGCATCCAGATTTGGTGTCTCTACTGTAAGTCCCCTGCAGGTGTGTATATTCTATGATGAAGACTACTTTGATTGCAGCAAAACATCCCTGATGGTCCTCCCATTCTGTGGTGCAGGGGAAAGGAAGAGCCAGTGAGATCTCAACAAACAGCTGAGAGATGAATATACACCTCTCATGCATTAATATTCAAATCTATTCCTGTTGCTATATTTCAGTTTAGGACCATGCACAATTTATATTAGAAGTCCTTTTATCTTGTAAGGAAGTCACAGCTCACGAGATGGAGAAGTCCTCTTTAGCAAGGAGAGGTCTCTTCTGGGTCTTCAGAGCATTTTGCACGTTGGGCTGTGAGCTTACTCAGCACCCTTGGACACTGCTGCTGTTCCAAATAGTATGAGAAACAAGACTTAATTTCTGACAGCTTTTTCTACAGGACATGGAGAACGTCATTAACTTCACCTGCTTTGCTGGAAACAGGAAGGAATTAAAAAATGATGCTAAAAAAATTGACTGAACAATTTTAAATCCTGGGGGGAGGGAGTTTAGTACATTTTTTTCACCTGGGAAGGACTAAGGACCAGGTCAGCAGGATTTTACACAAGAAAATTTTGTGCCTGAAACTACAACAGTCTGACATTTTTCCCCTTGTTTGAAGCACAGGAAAGGTTTCTTTTAGGGAATTTGGGGATTTCAGCTGCCTGAATCCAATGATTCACTGTCAGCAAGAATGTAAAGATGACTGTGGCTCCACTAAGCCCTTTTCTACTGCTAAGGTGGCAGTTTTAGATTCCTTGTCATGACATAAGTGAAAACAGCATTGAAAGCATGCATCTAAAGAGGCTGACGTAAGGTTTAACAACCTTCAGAACTGTATTTGCCAATTTGGAATAATGGATTTTTCTCAATCTTCATGTTCCTTTTAATTTAATTTATTTTCAGTGTGCAGTTTTTTTGAGAGGCAAGGTGAGGTGAGGAGAGGAAGTAAATTTCCATCCCCTGGCACCATATTAATGGAGCAATATCCCTACACTGGCCTCCAGCCCTGGAGCCAGTGGGGTGCCTGGGAGCAGCAGGCTGCTGTTCCTCTGTGAGGAACACATGGGACAGAAAAGGGCTACAAGGCCACAAGGCTGGGGAAGGCTCTGGAGGGGAAGGCGTGTGAGGAGAGGCTGAAGTCCCTTGGTCTGTTCAGCCTGGAGAAGAGGAGACTGAGAGGGGATCTCAGAGCTGTTCACTGCCTTCTCCCAAGGGAGGGAGGGGAAACAGGGGCTGAGCTCTGCTCTCTGGTGCCCTGGGACAGGACTGGAGGGAATGGCAGGAAGATGTGCCAGGGCAGGGTTAGACTGGATATCAGGAAGAGGTTCTTCCCCCAGCGGGTGGTGGAGCACTGGAACAGCTCCCCAGGGCAGCAGTCCCAGCACCCACTCTGCCAGCATTCCAGCAGCATTTGGCCAATGCCCTCAGCCACACGGGGTGAGTGTTGGGAGTGTCCTGTGCAGGGACAGGGGTTGGTCTCAATGGTCCTTGTGGGTCCCTTCCAGCTCGGGTGATTCTGTGATTCTATGGTTGTGAAGAATGTGAGGTTACTTCTGTGGAGTTTTGCCACAGCTGGTACAAGGCAATATTATCGGTTTATTTAGAAGGACATCCCATCTAACCAGCAAATTAAGAATCTAGCCAAGACCTCTGATCAAACATGAAGTCAGTACCCTTAAAAGAAAAGAATTGTGTAAAGGGTCTCTTTCCTCACTGAGCCTGTTTCTTGAGGGTGTCAGAAGGTCAAAGGCATTGTGTAAAGCGCTTCACAAATTGTTCCAGTACATAAGCAACTTCTTTCCTCTTACAAACTGAGCTCTACAAGCCCTCATCATCCTGAGAGATATGTACTGGCACTGATTTAGATTCATATTCATGAAAAGCAGATACAGTGCTTGATACCTTACACTTCTTTACGAGAAACACTTTGTGGAAGACATTCCATACAACATTTGCCTTTCCATAGTTATCGCATCACATACTCATAGTAAACTGTCTGGTGCACAAAGGTTTTTCTTCCCCATTTCTAATCCATAAACTCCTGTATAAGAAATTTTCTCATCTAAAGTAAATGATCCTTCTTTTTGCACTATGTCAACCCATTTCTTTCTGCCAGACCGCCAAAGACTTTAGCTTCTTCTACGCTATCATCTAAACCCTATCTGTATTCACAATGCCCCCCAACTTCATATCAGCAACAAAATATATTAGCACACCTTTACTTTTTGTGAAAAGGTCAATAATGAAAATAAGACTGGTCCCCAATCCTCTTTCTTCTTTCTGTGAAAAGTAATGGACCATAACACTCAAAAAAAAAAAAAGAAAAAGGAAAACAATTATGGTACCTTTGGTGAAGGAGATTGGCCCATCCTATCTGCAAGGAGATATCATCTTCCAGGTCAGTTAAGTGAGCAGCCAGGTGTTTGTGTGTAAGTTCCAACTATAAAATTTATTCCTTGTTTCCCGTGGTGTCCTCATGTGCTGAACTCCTGAAGGAAACAGGGGATAGGCTGCAGCACATCAGCCAAATCATGTCAACCTCAGAGTGCCTTCTTGTCCTGGAGCTGTAAATGGATGTAATAGGGCTTATTCATGTGCATAAATGTGCAAGACATAAATAAGTGAAGAACTCTGGACTACCCAGGGTACATTTCACTGGCCATTGATTTCCAGTGTGTATCTCTGCCATTGCAGTGAATAATGAACAGTTTGTCCTGTTATTATCCACACTTTCTTCTCAAGCTCTTTGAAGAGTAGGTGTATGTTTGAAAATCACAGACAGAGCCCCACGCCCTTGTGCAGTTTCTGCTTGCTATTTGAGATTTTGCAAATTACATCTGTAACTCCACTGTCCTGTAGGCATGGAATGTAAGAGGAAAACACCCCACTTTTTGTAGAAGCAAGATTAATAATATGCACCCATCCTCCACCATCTTCAATATATGAAGCCAGTCACTAACAAATTGGTTTGGAATCTGGAGGAATTATTTCAAATGATGAGTGTCAAGAAGAGATTTTAACACACGCAGTAAATGCCACACAGAGTGTTATAAGTTTATTCAACCACAGAAAGAGTATCTTAGCACTGTTTTGTCACCAGGAAGACCTAAATTGTCCCCATTCCCTGCAGCACCTAATACAGACTCTATTTAAAGGGCATCCATTTAAAGTCTGTTGGGTTGGGTTTTTTCTAATCCACAGCCTTTCTTCTCACAAATATGTTTCATATCAAACCAGGGGCTTTGTGGTCTAGGCTGGAGGCTTTTTATAGGAGGTATAAACAGTCACCAATTTTTTCTGAAAAGATGTCTCCTATTGAATTCTTTGTGAACTTTTCTGCAATTCTATAGCTAGCACAAACTAAGCAAGGTCAGATAAGGTTAACTGTTGGAGGAACAGACTTTAAAGTAAACTTGCCTTGTCAAGAAAGCAGCACTGGTAACTCTAGATGTGCTAGGCCTTTTTTTTTTTGACTTGGTAGTGATAGAGCTAATGAGTCAGGGCTGTGCAAAAAGTCACTGTACTACTAGAGGACCCACCAGTTAGAATATTTGGAAATCAAAGGGCTTTTGGGCCACTTCTGGTGATAAAAAAAGCCTGATTTAAGCGATGATTTAATGTGAGCAATCACATTCTTCCTGCCCCATTGTCCTAGAAGCGCTGCACAGTTCACCACCACTCATGAGTCACTGCCTCCATTCCAGTTGGGGACCTGGTTTTCTGGTAAAACTCTCTCACAGGTCTATCCTGAAATTGCTGTGTATTAATGCAGAGCACTATTAGAGCAGTTGCCACATTATACCACATCTACAGCCACCCCTCTGCAACGGATAACATGGTCTGTGCACATTCCCTTGAGTCTGTCAATATTCAAATATCATTTTTACTGGTATGGGGTAAAAATCACCAAAACAGCGTGGGTTGTTGTGAGAAATGCATTAGCCCTTTCATGTTGCAACTCTACTACATTATAAAACTACCCATCATATATATATATTCCCTCTTTCTCTCTATCTTGGCTGCTTCTGCTATTCAGTTCAGTCTAAATCACAAAAATCTGAAATCATATTCTTGTTTACTGCCTTATTCTCCTCCATCTCACCCCCCTCCCCATTTTTCTCTCTAAGCTGCTCAAAACCATTCAGTTACCCAGCCCCGGAGGTGAAACTACTCAGAGAACTTCAAGGTTATGAAATGCAAAAGCTTGGCTTTTATTTGTTTCACAGTCAGAGACAGCAGTGCACAGGATGAAAACCTCGGCTGTTGCAGCTCTGCTAGCGCATAAAGGAAGCCTTAATTGAGTTTAAAAAACAAGAGTATTTTCACATAATTAGGAAAAACAAAAAAACCCACAACAATGTTGAACAAATAGTAGTGTTGTTTATGTCCATTTAGTTGAAAATCTTTACAAAAAAGGCAAAGAAAGCAACCAATGGCCAAAGCAGATAAACAACATTCAGGGTGCTGCTGCTATGTTTGATAGAAAAGCAAAACCATTGGTGAGAATTAAGTACTCACTGCAGAGAAGGAGAAGCATTTGAAGTTATCAAAGAGAGAAGTCTTGATGTCAAAAAGGAAGTGGAATCTTAGCTTAAAGGACGGTTAAAGCTTTTACTTTGGAATGATCTGAATTTTGAAAAGTCACCCGAAAGAGGAAGAGAACAAACCAGGGAGTTCAAGAGCTAATAGATGTAAAAAAAAAAAAAAAGAAATAATTGGTGGGATCTGAGCAATAGATGGGAATGTTTTAGGGAGCTGAACTTAGAGATCTGAGGTGCTTTGTCTGGAATTGCTGGTTTAGTCATTAGGACTCCCACTTTTCTTTATAAGCCTTGTAACAGTTTGCTCAGACACTGCAAAAGAAATTAAAATAGAAACTCCACTTTTCTCGTTCCCTGGGTGGCGACTGAAAAACAATACATATTTATGTGTGCAGAGTTGTCAGTGCGTTATGCAGCACTTGTTAGTGTTATCTGTATTCGGTGATACGGTTGCACAGTTGTAAAGCACAAGAGCTTGCATCTCTCTTGAAGATGCACAAAAGGAAGCTCTTTGAAATATTGGCACAGCTATTGCACCCAAGTGCATTTTTTACGCAGCCTTCCTTGTCAGCAGTTTGTCCTTGTGCTCTGATAGTGACAACGATTAGATGCACTGAGGTGTACCTGAAATTGTACCCTATTAAACCACAGATAAAGTGGAGGTTAAGTCAGAGCCTGGTGGGCCCGATCCTCTTGCAAGGTGACCTCGGCTTCTGCGGGGAGGACTGGGAGGTCCTGAAGCAGTTTCAATGCCCGGGGGGCAATGGTGTTGCAAGGTTGTTTCTGGTAATCACCACCTAAGCCCCAGCTTCTCTCAGAGCTGCTCCTGCTGGTCCCCAGGCGTGGGTTGCCTTTGCTTTTGCTGCACAAGCTGCTGCCAGCACCAAGTGCTCCCCAGGAGCAGAGGCCTCCTCAGGAGGCAGCTGCTGGGGACTCCCACAGCACAGGCAATAAATAATAAAGACCCCTTTGGGACAGATGTGCCAGCTGCTGTGCTCGGAGCTGGGTGTAGACCCCGAGTGCCAGGTTTGGATTGGGGCACAATAAAAATAAACCCACAAATAACTGCTACCACGAAACGTCTGACAGGGGTGATTTGAAATGGCTGCCAGCGATCGCGGGGGACTGGAGTGGAGCCAGGGTGCATTCACATGTTTGTAGTAGCCCCAGACAAAAAGCAAACCGACTTTTAGAGGATGGAAAGGGGCTTTGTATACTCGTGTGTTCATTTTTAGTGAAATAATGCACTTCCATCATTTCCTTGACGGCTTGATTTTGGGAGGATTTCCTGATAATTTGTGCCAAACAAAACTTCCTTTGGTTATCTCCCTGCTGTATCTTCTGATAACTTGCCCTGTTTTCTAGCTCCAGTCATGGCTGATGAAGCCAGATTAAGATTCCAAAATTACACTGTAGCGAATCAAAGCTAGAGAAAATAGCAAGGAAGAATTAAATATTGTCCCTGTGCTGTGCTTCAGCCAAGCTGATTCCAAATCACTGAGGAAGCAGAGCTCTCAAAAAACCCTTCTTCAGGTGAGCGGGAGAAATGCCGTCTTCCCAACGTGTAGTGGGTTTGGAAAGAATGGAAAGTAGATGACTATTTTGAGACAGTCTGTTTTCCTCATATTCCCAATGAGCTGGAAGAGAGAAGCTTTGCAAAGTACATGAAAATCTCTTAGGTGACTGCCAGCCCAGAAATGCTTGGAGTGGGAACCACATTTGAGCCGCTCTATAGGAAACAGAGGAAAATGCCATGGAGGTGAAGAAAGGAGCTCAGACTTCACCTAGTTAATTCTAACCAGATTTGGGTTGTGTTTATGTCTAGAAAGGAAATTAGATTCCTTGGGTTAAACCACTGGGTTGGTTGCTGATTCAGAAAACAGTGACATTGCTAAACACCTCCATCCACATGGTCCTACACAGCTCCTTGTGCAGACATGCCAGCAAGCTCCAGGTGAACTAATTCAATCACCAGAAGCAATATTCCCACCCCAGGACAACTCTCCCACACAGAGAGAAGCTTTCATGGCAAACAAGGTCTTTCCCTCTGCTGTTTGGTGCAGGGTTCAGTGGGTGCCCAAGACACCCCTTTTTCATTGCCTCAGGCTGCAACACAATCCAAAATTTCCCGTGTGGACTGCTGTGAGGAAATAACTGTATCTGTCCATGCTTTAACCCAGGAGGCTTCAACACACACATAGGAGTGACGGGAAGTGCTACTTCCCCTGGAAAGCCTTACATTAGTTTTGGCTGCAGTTTTGCTGCTCACAGAGTCCTGGTACCAACCCAGTTTAGTTTGGCCACCAGAGTTGTACTGAAATCATCCACAATTTAAGGTTTCTAAACTGATATTTACACCCATTGTCAGTGCTATTTTTGGATTCTCTCCATGTGGTCCTTATTGGCTTAAGAATTCAGACTAAGTGTTTTATAATAAAATTCCTTAGGGAACCAGTAGAGAGAAGTTAGCACAGAAGTCAATAGCTGAAGTGGATCTGAGATCTTTACTTTTGATGGCTCTCAAGAATAGATGGCACAAATGTCTTTCAAGGGTAGTTTAGGTGTAGTAGGACCAGTCTAGATGACCTCTTGAGAAGCCATAGCTTTGGCTGGTACCAAAGCTCACAGCATTTTTACAGGTGCCAGCACAGCTCACCAGCAGATTAGTCGTAGCATTGGTGAACACATTTCTTTGGAAGAACTGCAGCTGGCTTGAGCTAAACCAACCCACAGAGTCTAAGACCTAAGGAGAAATTAAGTGATTACAAGTTGCAAATTCATCACACCTACATGGAGAGGTTGTAAGGCATTCTTGCCTGCTGCTGGCAAGCCACTTCCCCTCAGAGCACCAGGGTGGGCATGAGGAAATGTCAGAGCTGTGGGCCCTGAGAGGATTATCTCACCTTCCCTTCAGCTCCCTGGGCACTTTTTGACCAAGCAGGAAAGTTCTGGCATATAATCTGAAAGATTTCAAGTGGGTTTTCTCCCTCTGATGAAAGTAAGTGCTGTGCAGTGGTACCACACAAGGATGTCTGGGGTAGGTATCCTTATCTTAGGGGTATGGTTAAGTTTAGAGTCAGGATGATGTCCAGCAAGTATCTATAAGCCTTAAACTCCATTTTCTCTAAATTTTACATTCCTATCAGGAAATAAATCCCTCTTTGATTGGGGGTAGAATTGAAAAGCTGGCAGGTCACTGTATTCATTGCCGTGCCTGCAGATACAAATTCACTCAGTTACTGCCTAACTGTGAGTGACACAGAGGGCATCACAAACCAGAGCCCAGTTCAAAAGTGAGAGCATCATATAATTCATGGCAAGAGTGACAATAGGCACAATCTTGCTGGTGATATGCTCAGAGAAGATAGAGGGGACAGAGGTTCAGTGGCAAGTGCTTGCTTTATCTTGACTGCAATACTGATAAGGCCTTCCTATAGCTCCTTCCCTACGTAACTGTATCATTCACTTAACACTAACTGCAATTTTCCTAACACCACTCTGTTTCTACTCTTTCAAATGAAGGAAAATATTGTTGCATTCATTATTACGGAGTCAACAAGCCCCTTAGATTGCAGAAAATTGTCTTTCTGCTTTGTGGGGCATCTAGCACAGCTTTTGGCATTGACAGAAACAGGAATACTTCTCCATATGGCCAACCCTTTCCTGCCACCTGTACTGCAGAAGTGCATTTGTCTGACACAGCATCCTGGTGAGCTTTCAGTGCAAACACAGTCACATCACACAATCGAGACCACAGTGTCCAGGTTTCTTTGGCTCACTAACAACCAGCTGTTTCCAAACCATTTCTGTTCATCCAGAGCCAAACTGAACTTTCTAACAGTGCTCTTGGTAAAAGCAAGGGAAAATAAAGCATAGAATAATGTTTAGTACGTGTCCCAGCTACTCCAGATTAACTACAAGGGAAGAGGATCCTTGGAAACATTCAGTTACAATTTGCTGTTGTCCCACAATAGCTACAGGTGTTTAATAGATGCTTAATGTGCATTTGCTGTTCCATTGAGCGGATTTGATGTATTTCTAGAAAAGAGCAGATAAAAAAGTCTTGATTTGGATTTGAGATTTCTTACATTTCCAGATGATTGGCAATTGGGATTCTGGTCCATACTTAGCTCAAGGCTCTTCAACTATGAAACGTGCTAAGATCAGTTGGGCACTTTGGCAATTCTTACATCACTAATTTCTTCTACAGTCCATTCCATTTCTACCAATGTACTGAGTCAATTCCTGCTGTGGTCCACTGGCTTCACAACAGAAATAATGCTCATGAACAAGCTCATACCTTGTTCCAAATTTGGGACCAAAGAGGGACAATAGGATAACACTATACTTGCATGGGATGGATGGCAGGAGACCAGCCAGCTGTGAGGAGGTAAATTTAATTCTTTGCAGTCACATTAGGAAATGAAACTACACTTTAAGAGCTTTTAAAAGAAATCAAGAGAAACATGCAGTAATAAGCAAGGAAGATGAAGAAAGGAGACAGTTTCAGGACACAAAGTTTTATAGATTTTCCACAACCTGGCTTCCAGGGGATCTGAAACTTCTACTCATGCCAACGCACTGCAACGTGGTTTAGCGGTATGAAACTCTATTACAAGCAAGAGCAGCAGCTGGTGAAGTGCAACAGCTGCTCAGATTTTCTGCTTGAAGATTCATGACTAACTCTTCTTCATTAAAGAGTTTGGTGAAGTTGGATATTTTTATTACTGTATTTCTCACAACCCGGCAAGTCTGGTGGAAAATATGTGAGTTTAAAGAGAGCAATATGTCTCCACAAAATTAGAATCTGTTTCTCCTCCAGGTTTTCCTCCTTCAAATATGTGCTATGTTCTGCCTCATCAAAAGAAAGGGACAATAATGGTCATTAATCCAGTTCCTTTTCAGTCCATGTCCATGTTGAATGTCAATTCAGAGTTTTGTGGCAAGAAATTAACGCAAAATCCCTTAAAATCTTTTCCTCTGATTCAGACCCAAAACTAAAAAAGCATCAACTTACAGGAAGAGAGGAAATGAACAGCACTCTCCGTGCCTGTCCCTCAGCACTTGAGTGAGTTGTGCATCTTTGGAGGAATATTTGCAGATGTTTGGGGTTCTTTATGAGCTCTGTTTGCTTCCTTGAATATTAGGTTTGTTAAGCGTTAGTTTTAGTATTGAACATTTTATGTTTTCTTGTAGTGACTTGGCCTTGAATTTAGCTCAGAAAGTCTCATCTGCAAGAAAAGGTCTCAGGAAATTTCCCACCTAAATATGCTGTATTCACAAATATGCTACAGACATCCCAATGTGGAGGCCCTAGGTAGGACCTCTGAATTGCTGAACACCTTCTTGTTCTCAATACAATTGAAATAGCTTCTTTTCTCCCATTAGCATCTCAAAACTTCTTATTCCTATTACTTTAAAGTTTTTGTTATCATTCTTGTCTCTCCAACGTGATAAATGTGCTTACACAGGCTTGGTGGTGTTTCTTTTGGATGGAGAAAACTCTGACAGTGTCTTTGGCTTTCATAATTGAGCCTAAGAAACCCAGCATGCCAGGGACTTCTCAGAGCAGAGGATTTTCACTGCTTCCAGGGTTGGACCACGCCAATCTCAGCAGCCTCAAACAGCATCTGAAATTGGTATGTAAAAATCTATCATGGAAAGCTGCATGCTGTAGCAATTTGTGTCTCCACGTGCCATATGTTTAAGGGAAAGAGTGTGACAGTCACAGCAGCGCAGTGTCCAGGAGTCATAAGCAGTTAACAGAATGCAACATGATTGTTGGCAGGCCTGCTGCTCGAGGTCGTGCAGCCAAAGCTGAATTTATAAAGCATGGTGAACGGGATGGGAAGGGAGGAAAGGACATTGCCATCTGAACCGTGCACCAGCCTCATCAAAAGTCTTTGCAACTGCCTCCCAGTTTTGCTTTTCTGTTTCTTTCTGGATGGCCCAGATGAGGGTTCATCTGCTTGTCCTTCCACCAGAGCTCTTGAAAAGTGATTCCAGTTTACATGGGGGTACTCCAAAGTTTTACCCAGAAAGCCCATGTCTGGGGGATGTCTAGGAAGCTGGAGTTAGACTTCCATGCCAGAGGCAGCTCATATTCTTTCACAAAAGAGATTAAAAGGGGTTTCAAGGAAAGGAAGAGCCCCTTTCCAGTAAGCCCACGTTTTCATGTGGTGGTACCTGATGGCGCAGCCACAGAGCTGAGCTGGCCCTGCAGAAGGCAGGGTCTATCTTCCTGTTCTTGGCAAAAAGTCCATTGGATGGGGCTCAGATCTCTGCCAAAGGAAGGAGTGGATTGGGTGTTTTATGCAGGGAGGAGGGAGATGTTTGTGCTCAGGCAGCAATTATACCCTGAAATCCAGAGGCTGACTGCTCCAGGGCAGTCGACTGTGCTTCCTGCAGCTGTCTGCTTGATGCTGCAAAGGTGATGAAACCTGAAGGGAGCCAAGGAACAGGTGGTAATTGTGACTGACACAATGACAGCGTGTGCAGACACGTAAGGTGGAACAAAACACCACAGTTAGCTAACAAGAGAGCCCTATGAGGCTTTTCCCTGGCACCGTGTCTCCTGTCTGACACTTCTGAAACCGTAGGAAAAGTGTTGTGAGCTTCACCATTCAGACACGTTGTAGGCCAGATGAGCTGGGGGTGGAGTGCCAACATCTGTCCCTTCCAGGATGATTATAGTAACTCCTGTTTCCATGTTGATTTCTGCAAAACTGCTTTTCTTACTTGTAGGGTTTTTTTCCTTCCTAAATGCTTCTTCTGGGTTCTCTCCCTGTGATAGAGTTGGCTACACCACACCTCTGTCTCTCTCGAGCACAGAATTTTCTGAACAGTTTTCAATATCTAAAGGGGGTCATGTGTGTACCCAGACCCACTTCATGAAATTATGCTCTTTCCCTTCCTTTATCTAAGGGGAAAGAGAAGCTTTCTAGTGTAATTGTGCTTTCATACAGAGGGCTGAGGAAAGGACACGGGGACAACCCGTTCAATCAAGATGTCTTTGGAACTTCTTCAAGTGTTAATGGACAAAAATCCTTTTCTGGTGAAAATATCTGAGTTAAATCCAGTCTGGTGAAAATATCTGAGATAAACCAGTAATCTCCTAGGTTTCTATAATAATAATAGCTAGGAAATGGGAGACTAGGGAATCAAATTCATCACCAACTGCATAAATTCTGATCTGTAGTCCTTCTTACTGTCCCCCTTTTTGAAGCAGAACATGGAACCTCCCTGGTAGAAGACCTGCTTTTAATCACATGTGAAAAAGGTGGCCAAAGTCCATGTCTGAGTTGGGAATTAGGAAGAGGAGCAACCTGTACCAGATGAGAGCTCTAACAGCACACATGCTGAGGAGAGCAGGAGGAATTATTTCTATCAACCCAGTGTGGAAAAAAGACAAATTCCACCCTGGTTTTGGAAATCTGTGGCAGTGGAAGTTTTATCAGGAGCACTACAATTTCACAGATGCCTATCTCAATCCATCTCCACATTTTAGTGAAAACTACTTTTATTGAAAATTTTCTAACCATTTGCTGATCCTGCCAACAGTGCCTTTCCTTTCCATGGCAACTCCACGGAGTACTTTTCCCCAATGTATTCTGCTGGAATTACCCAATTTATACACCTCTTACAGCTCCTTTTCATCTTTGGAATTTTCCCATGTAGAAAAGTGGAAAGTCTTTTCTTCACCCAGGCCATTCTTCAGAAAGAACCTCCTAATCCCTAAACCCACCAGTCAGAACCTGTTGAGTAAAATCTGTAAATCTTGAACACTGTACTAAATGCAGTAGGCATATAAAAATCATCCATTCAACTCATGGCCATTGCAGAATTATCTGATGTTTTATCTCTTCCTGTCCCACTTGTGAATTTTTTTCTGTGATTATCTGAACAATTTACTCTACAGCTCAATAACCAGACCTTTTGATCTGTCCATAAAGGCAGGTGCAAAGTTAGCATAATGTAACTTATACAGAAGTGAACAGAAACCACTTCATTTTTATGCAACTACAGATTATTGTTCAGTGGCCAGTGCTTTTGTCTGTGTGATTTCATTCAGAAGCTGTACATATGTTCCAGATGTGGGGCTAATAATTATAGAGATATATTGTTTGAAGAAAAACTGTAATCCAATTTCTATTTTTTCAATTATTTCACTGTGTTGAAAGAACACGATTCATCCACCTTTGGTTCTGAGGGCAGAGAGTGACCTGTGGAAAGCAGTTGTTGTATAAATAAACATATAGAATTGTGTTTGCATCCCTCTGTGGCACATACAGTGATTTATTTCTGCTGTGCAAAACATTGAATATAGAGAATTAACTAAAAACAGGTTTTCCTTTTCTGGATTTTAATAGGGAAAAAAATAGCAAACATACCTTTAATGATGTTTTCTAAGTTCTGCTTTGGATTCAGTTCTTATCTAGCTTGTGTTTAAATGTATTAGGCTGTCCCTCCATCCAGTCCAGCATCCTGTCTTGGACAGTGACCAGTGCTTTTAAGAGGAGCTTTAAGTTGCTGCAGGAGAAAGAGGTGGTATGAGATTAGCAAGGGGTATGGTCAGGAAGAGGAAGGGACACACAGCTAAGGTTATTTCCTCTTACAGCTCTCCTTACATCACCTGGAGCAAGCAAGATAATAACAGGTGCATGTCATGTCATGGCACTCAGACTGCTGGAAATGCAACACTGTGAGGGAGATGTTGGAATATCCCTGCACAGTGTCATCAGAAACATGGAGTGAGCCTGCACATCTGAAAAGGCAGCAAAATCTGCTTTCTAGATAGTCCTCCAAGGTAAAAAAAGACCACCATGCTTAATAGGAATAAAGAACTAAGTGATACAGGAGCTTTAGCTCTGGTTCAGAGAAGCCAGGTCTGCTGTCTGCTTCTTCTCAGTCATGGTTGAAGTGGCTGGAGCATCATCATTGTCAAGCCACAGGACAAATAACTAGAGAATTATAGAATAATTGAGGTCTGTGGCTCAGTCTTCTTCTCAAAGCAGGACCAACTTCAAAGGGCAGAGATAATATTAAATATTAGGCAATGAGATTCATCCTGTATTATCCACAGTACCAGATATCAACCTCATGCTTAGAGAGAGCCAGGAGGGTCAATATAGAGCACCTTGAGGACTACAGGTCAATAGAGATCACACAGGTTGGTAGACATCACAGATTGAGCATGGATGTAAGAAAGCTTCATGAGCTTCAATGTTATTCACAGTGGCATTGCATCTCCAGATGGGAAGGGTGGGAAGTATGGCTATTGTAAGAGTTGAATAGAAGACATTATTGGCACCAGTAAGAACAAAAGTGGATTTGATTTGGTTTTTTTAATTTGTGTATATATTGGATGGATTTTGATGACATTATCAAATTTTTCACTATACTCCACGGGGGCTTGAATTTCTGTTTCCCTCTTTTTTGATAATACAAAATAAGATTTTTACATAATCCTAAATTTCCAGAGTAGAGGGGGTTTATGTGTATAAACTGCATATATAGTGCATCAGAGCTCACAAATTAATCACCAGAAGATAGTGACATCTGAAAGTGGGCAGGGAGGAGACACTTTGACAGAAAACTATGCTGCCTTTCTATAAAAAGAGAGTAGTGTAGTTAATTTTAACCACATATTATGCCTAATTAACTCATTATGCAAATATGTACATAACAAGCCACTATCGTCCAAGGGTCCAAAAATCCAACAACCGTGTTCTGAAAGGTCACATCCTGAACTTTTAATACAGAGAAGGAGAGAAAGGAAAAAAAAAAAACAGTTGAGAGAATGACAAAAGCTTAAATAAAAGGCTTTGCTGCTGGAAAGAACAACAGCAGGAGATTTTCAAAACATAAGCACTTACCTTTTTAAAGAAAATAAATATGTAGTCTGTTCTGACTCTTCTGCTGTTCTTGTTCTGTCTCCTTTTCCCACGCCTACTCATCTCCTTTCATTTCTCTCCTCTAGTGCTCTCTTTCAACGTTTTCAGCATGGGTTTTTTGTTCCACTTTCTCTCTGGGCCAGCTGACACCCTGAAGACCTTGAAAGAGGATGAGAAAAGCTGTAGACCAAAGAGGGATGGGAGAGTTTCAGAAGGCAGAGGTGGGATGCCAGCACATTGGGGTAGAATCTGGATGGAAGTAGGGAGGGCTTCTTTGGGGTCTTTACCTGGCAAGATCTTGTTAAAAAGCAAGGGTTTACTGAAAGAAAAAAAGAAGAAACAAAAAATAAAGTCTTCTGAGTTTCACTGCATTCACACTGGTGCTAGAGCACTGAGAGTGTTGATCACAACAATGCTAAATAATCAGTCCAGGGAATGCACTGGATAATCATATCCAGCAAATGGGTTATTTTCCTAAATATACATGCAATCTCATCTCCCACTCACTCTTAACAAGGAGACTCTCACCTATATTTTATTTCTTTGGGGGTAGTCTCCTAACTAACAACATCCAACCTTTCTGCTTCTCTTTTCTTCCTCTTGCTTTCAGAAAGGAGAACCAGGATAGTCAGCCCAGATATGTCACATCCAGGTAGTCTTATGTGAGCATGTAACCCTATCACCAGTCAGAATCATAGAATCATCTGCTTGTGAAAAGACCTCTGAGATCGAGTCCAACCGTACCTGTCCACTACTAAACCCTGACTCTAAGAAACTCACCAATGTGTCTTTTAAACAATTCCAGGGATGGGGACCCAACCCTCTCCCTGGGCAGCTGTGCCAGGGCCTGACCACCCTTTCAGTGAAGATATTTTTCCTAATATCCAGTCTGAACCTCCCCTGGTGCAACTTGAGGCCGTTTCCTCTTGTTCTATCTCCTGTCACTTGGGAGAAGAGACCAACACTCGCTCTGCCACAGCCTCCCTTCAGGCAGTTGCAGACAGTGATGAGGTCTCCCCTCAGCCTCCTCTTCTCCAGGATAAACACCCCCAGGTCCCTCAGTCTCTCCTCACAGGCCTTGTTCTCCAGCCCCTTCCCCAGCCTCGTTCCCTTCTCTGGACGCTCTCCAACCCCTCAGTGTCCTTCTTGTGCTGAGGGGCCCAAACTGACCCCAGTACTCGAGGTGTGGCCTCCCCAGTGCCCAGTGCAGGGGCACAATCCCTGCCCTGCTCCTGCTGCCCACGCTGTGTCTGACACAGGCTGGCTGCCACCAGCCGCAGCGAGGAGCCCTTCAAATCCTTTATCCCACAGCCCCTGTTGGCACTGTTCCCTAAGAGTCTTTTCTGTGCAATATTTCCAGCTACCTCACACAGTTTGCCCCAAACCTTTCAAGCAGCATATGTTGAGTGTCCTACTTATTCTGCAGTCTTCCTAGAGTAATGGTGAGAATGTTTTATCTATCCAATGAAGCTTATCTGACATCATGTACCATCCAGGTAAGATTTTGAATTGTATTTCCATTGGAGATGATGCCATCACACTTTTGACCTGCTTACAGATCCAGGCCCAAGTCTTATCTGGCTGATCCATCTGTGATCCCCGCTCCTGTTTCTCTGTGTATTTATGTTCGTGTGCTCCCTCTGCATTCCTCAGAGCACAATAAATCCCTCCTGGCAACCCCTTCGTCACCTCTGCCTCAAAAAGGATTGCTTCAAGGTCAAGCAGTTCCCTTGAAATGTACAGTTCAACCTGATTTGTGGAGGCAAAGCTCTGAAATTTTTAAAATAAGGCTAAGGTAAAGTAAAGCTTGCAAATGAAACTCTGACGGTGAGCTGGAGTGTTTCCCTCTCCACAGAGTTCGAGCAGAGGGCACTGTGCCATCTGAAGAGCTGGAATTACGTTATTTATTACTCTACACGTAAGAAATGCCTCAAGCAGAAGAGAAAACAAATGCTGACAACAGAAAGTGATCAAACCCCCATCGACGTAAATCAGCAGGAGAGAGGTGAAGGGACAAATTCTCTCCCAGTCTGCCTGGAAATTCACACCATAAACCCATACAGCTTTAGAAACCTCCACGGAAGAAACTGAAGGGACAAATGTAGTGTGGAAGCCTTTAAAGCATCGAGAGGTGATTAATAACTGCAAGGTATAAAAATGTCCTGTAACGTTTTGCCAGCATCCACCAGGTAAGGTGGCAGCGAGGTGTTGGCTGCTCTTTTGAGGCTGCACCAATGAACATCTCATATCAAATACAACTGGAAAGATTTAAGATGCAGAGGTAAAACACAAAGGTGTCCTACACACATTGACTTTGTGTACCTTCATTGCTAAGAGTGGCTGGTTTGTGCTTAAAATAAGAGTGTGGTAAAAATGCTGAAGCAAAGTAGTCCTTGTCATAAAGAGCTAAAAATATGTAATGCTACAGCACAGGTCAGTAAGCTTTCAACAGCACTGCACATACAAAAAATTGCATATATTAAAATTGTTGCAGAGCCCAAACATTCAAGTTCATTTGGACAGAACCCCTAAAGTCACGGGAACAATTTAAAAATCATGTCTTTTTTAAATTTTGCTTACTCTCCTTTTGAACCCTAAGAGAGCCCCACTTTCAGCTTTCTTCTGCACAATGAAAACCTTTTTATTTTTAATAAACACTGCATTTCCATGCACTCACCTGACACCGGGAGTCAAACTTTGAAAAACAAATACATTTCTAAAGATCATGAGAAAGGGCATAAGGACATCAAGACTGAAAAGATCTCTTGAAAGGGCTGAGATTCCAGCAAGTTCTGCTTAGCATTAACTAAATGGATTAAAAACTGTCAGTCAACTAAAGATCTAGGAACAGATGCCCATACTGTATATATTTTTTTTATTCTAATGAATAGTTCTGATGATAAATAACAGATTTCCCTATTTATAGAAAACTGGTGTTACAAGAATATCAGATTGTGCTATTACACCCCCACATGCATACCAGTTTTCTATATGGAAATTTGATAATTTAGAGATTTGGAAACAACAAAAAGCACTGGATTATCATTCTTGCTAAAAAGCAAAAAAAAACCTTACCTACCTATTTGATTTTTTTTTAATTAATCTGGGACACAAGGATAACTGTTTAACCAGAGGCAGAATTCAAAGGCTGAGAAGACACCATGAGGGAAAAAAAGGAAAAGAAATAAAGGAAAAAACCACATGTGAAGACTGCACTAAACTCTTTTTTCTTTGATGCTTTTAATTTCTGTATTGCAAGGGGGAAAAAGCATCAGAAAGTTTCCAGAAGTAAAAGAGAGACAAATCAAATGCCCAGATTTTGGAGTTTGCTAGCCTTCCTCACACATTCCACAAAATGTGTCACGGTGTTTACCAATATGAGAAAAAAGCACCCAAAAACTAACATCACACTGTGTTAGGAAAAGTGCCCAAAAGAGCGAGAATTGAAATATCATGTAAAATTCATGTGCTAAGACAAATTCCATTCAGATTGAGTCACAGAGCCTCATGCTGTATTTGTAAAATTCTCAAACATGATATGAGAGCATTATTGCCTTCAGGCTTGTTATTTCATCCCCTGGACACACACAGAAGCATATCATCCTTTCATAGGATTGATCAGCAAATATCCTCCAGAGCAGTTAGATAAGAAGGCATTCCCTTCTGCTAGCTGTAGGTTTTTTGCTGTGTTGCATTTATTACCGTGGTGTGAAAAATCTCCCACTGAGTGCAATACCTTTAAACACTTCTCTGGGGTTTTTTTTGTTGTTGTTGTTGTTGTTGGTAGGCACTTTGCCAAGCGGTGTGTTGTGTTATTTACCTTGGAAAAGATTTGTCGCAGCATAATTTATTTTGGTCTGGGCAGAAATTAGCCGTGGAAGAAGTTCTGAGACCTGCTTTCTCATTACCAGCAGGTCTTCCATCTGCTTAATTAGAAGTGCAAGTACTTGGAAATCTGAAATCCTGCAGCAACATCTCGGATAATATTTCTTTGTTGCAAGATCTGAAAAGTGATCACTGATAATTGTTGATTGTGCTCTGTGTGACTGTAATTACATGGCATTGATCTGATGTTCAGACACCGCGGTGATGAGCTTAATATAAGAACCTAAATAGACTACATACAATTAGACCAATAATCACTGAGAAGAGGTAGTTTAAAAGAGCAGAGGGAAATCACAAATGTGAATGAGTGAAAGGGGAAAAAAAACCAAAACAAAACAAGTTGCTAAATGTTTTATCCAGCAAAGTCTATTCAGTCATTGAAGCTGCTGATCAAACACCAAACACTGGCCTCTTTTTGTGGTGAAAAAAAAAAGCCTGTTTAGCCTTGCCTGCCTGGAAAAATAAAAGAGACCACAGCAAACTTGCTCTGAACTAAGCAGGTAAAGCATCAGGCTCTCTGCAGACATGGGCAGCTGGCCAGGTACCTCAAGGATTGTCCCGAAATACCAATCTGATCAACCGAGTAGGGAGGTGAGAAAGTAGGGGAGGAATGTGAGAAGGGAGAATTCTTTTCCACAGGAATGTCTGTTTGGCACTGGATAAAGTACTTTCACATTAGCATTTAGCACACCAGCCACACAGCTGTAAAAGGGTAGAAATCTGAGAAGGAGATGAGATAAAAGGGGAATATTGCTTCTTAAGTGGGCTGTGAACTTTCTTGCTTTAATTGATCTCTCACCATCCTACGCAAAGGAAAGCATCTGGCACCTTCTGCAGAGGGATCGTTAATCGTGGGTGCTCGGGAAAACCTCCTCATCCCTCCCTGCAACTTCTGAAAACTGGGCTGGAGCTCAGGCCAGCACGGACACAACTGCTCTGGTTTGTAGGGGAAGAGGACACGAGCGTTGGGGGCTTGGTGACAGAAGAGCCACCTGGCACGTGGGCTACTGCCTCCGCTACAGCATCCTCTCCTCATATCCTACCAGAAGGAAAGGAACAACTTTGGTTCAGTTGGCAAGGAGGAAGAATTTTTATTCAAATGCTTTCCCCAAAATCATCAGCCCAGCAGGTTCAGTCACTCCTATACCCAACTCAAACCAGTCACTGGACCCCAAGGGTCTCAAAAACCACCCGAAGAAATTATTCGTGGTAAGGGTAAAGGGTGGATGAGAGAGAGCAGAGTGACCAGGACTGGTGTGACTTTGACTGCAAAGGATGAAGGGCTTTGGGAAGGCACAGGCTGGGAAAAGGGGGCTTTACAGTTCTTTCAGTGCAGATGAAATGGCTGGAAAAATAAACAATCTTTCAGGCAAGAGGGTTTTCAGCTCACTCTCATGAAAGGTTAAAAGAGCATTTGCCCCCCCTCCCCCCCCGGGGGGCTGGCAGATCATTAAGAAACAACAAGGTCAGAAATTTGGACTTGGTGCTGAAAATGCTGATTTAGCTCCTTTCTGGGAAGCTGCCACACTGGGAAAGGACCCAAACCTTCACGGAGTACCGTGGAGGCAGATGGGAGTGAAGAAAAGCAGCATCCCTCTCATCAGCCCACCAAAACTCTGTGGAGCCTTTTTGTCAAATCAAAAGCATATCAACTTTCTACAATTTAAAGTCACAAACAACTTAAAGGAATTGTTCAGTAAATAATTTCACATAACAAGTGAATTTGAGAAAACAGCAATCCGTTTTAGAATAATTTGTGAAGAGATAAGAGGAAAAATTTGTTGAATAAATTATCCATTATAAATTATTCTCCCACCTGCTCTTCCAACCATCCTACTTCACTTTCTGCTGTTACTTTTTCCCTATTATAAAGCACAGGGAATATTCAACTTTCATCTGCTCAGCAGTAGGCAGAATACAAAACTGTATAAATAATACAAACTCAGCTCATATTTTGTTCATTGCTCAATGGATTTTTACTTCTCCTTCTGAAGTTTTTCTACCTCGCATCTTGCATCTCCTTTCTTATATTTTTGGCAGGTTGAAATTCATGACCTCTGTCTCAGCACTTATGTTGTATAGAATTATAATAAAGAACAAGAATTAAAAGATACCCTAACAGTGTCATGCAGCACTTTTCGTTTGTAGATTTCCAGTGATCTGCAAAAGCAGATGCGTTTCATTATGCCCAACTTCACAGATGGAGAATTTAAGGCACTGCATATATGTATAAAATAATACCTTCCACTCACTTCACATCCACCTGAATTTTTCCCAGCGAGGTTAACTGTGTTTCCCAGTGTGAGAAAGGTGACAGTTACGCTGCTGCACGGAGCTGTGGGCAGGGGCAGCCAGGCTGGCTCTGAGCAGGAGGCACCAGAGCCATGTCAACCTGCTGCTGCACCTGCACTCGTTAGAAGGGCTGCTAATTAGCTTGACACAGCAACACATTGCTGTACCTATATTGCTCCCAGGACCCAATTAGTATCTCTGCGAGGTGCAGCGCTAGATGATGTGGACAGGCAGCCTGTTCAGAGCTGCTCTGATACCACCAGCTGAGGTCAGTGCTCACGCCCAAGGTAGGCCACTGGTAAGGCCGTGCAGATCCTAAACCTCCCAGCATTTGTTCTTGCATTCATCTCACTGGATTATTAAGTTTTCCCCACCCCGAAGGCAAGATGCAGCAGATACAAAAGCACCTTTTTTTTGTTTTTAAACTCAAACAATAGTCATATTCTCTACGAATACACCCCACAAGGCAACGTGTTTGCTGTGGGTGAATTTACACACTTCAATCGCTTAATTTATCCCAAGTGTACCTCAGTAATCTGCAGTGAGCTGATATGGAGACGTGTTGGCTGAAGTCAGAAAGCATAAAATCCCCTTCTCCCACCACCTTTTCACTGTGCAATGAAACAACAGGTTTCTACACCTGCCTAGGGGAAAGGATTCTGCAAGGTGTTCTTGGGTGAGTAATACAGATTTGCTCTCTGATAAGAAATGTCTTTGTTGCACCAGCATTATCTGAAGAGCCAAATTTGGGATAAGGCCATGGAGTTTCACCAAGTATGAGCTGGAGATGCTCCTGGGATTTTATCCATGGGGGTTTTCTGCCTTTACTTCTTGCTTTCTGTGTGGTTTCCCTGCAACAAGTGATTACACGACCAGTACTCATCCCAGCCTTGGCAAGATCATGAACTGCAGTCATAGAATCATAGAATCATCTGGTTGGAATGAGATCATCAAGTCCAACCATGCCTGTCCACTACTAAACCATGTCCCTAAGAAGGTCATCAATGCACCTTTTAAACATCTCCAGGGATGGTGACTCCACCACCTCCATGGGCAGCCTGACTTCTTTAAGGGTTGTATTAGGGCTACACGAAAACAGGAATTCTCCAGCTTTCAGATCTCTGAAGGTTGCTTTTGTTCAGGCATCCCAGGTAGACTCCACGGACAAGTAAATTTGCATTTAGAAGTGGAATTCTCCAGGGCAGAGTCATTGAAACCCATTTGCCCTTTTTTTTTCTGGCTATTAGCCCCACAGATATGAGGTTCAGCTTCTGCTTCCCTATGCTGTTAGTCTTTATCACAGACTAGAAAGGACCAGTGGAACAATCCAAGGCTTGCACTGGGCAGGACTGGCTGGAAGCGCAAATGACAGTGTGGATTTCAGCCTCAGTGGCCTGGGACTGGGAAAGCTTCAGGAGGAGATGCCCTGCACAACCTATGTGATGGAGTCACTCATGCAAGCCCAGCTCTTGAACTGCTCAGGAGCTGTGGTTTGCCCCGACCTCTCTTCATTACATCTCCTTTTAGACCTTCAGGGACAGCTGATGCTCTGGGTGACCGTTGTGTAAAGAACTGAGTTCATAATATTTAATTACAAATACACCTGTCAGAGTTTCAGATGTGTTTTCTTCTTTTAAATTATCTTTATGGGAGAAACCAGGACTTAAAGGAGAGCTCAGTTCTCCCTCAGTGTTCCAGCCTTGCCAGCGTTCATATTGAAATCAGTGAAAGCAGCAGGGAAATGCACACGTGGAACTAAGCACATCTGCAGTGTTGGCTGAATCAGGCCACTCCAGGGCCAAAAGATCATTTTCATTTTCTCATGGAAAGTGTGGGATCTTACATGCCATTTCTGAGAGAGCTGTAAAACGGAAACAAATTTTCAAGTAATTAGATTTAAAATGTACTTCTCTATCATTTTCCGGCTAAAAATTACAAGTGAACTCACACTAACATTGTGTTGTCAATTTGGCTTCTTAACATGTGTTTTTACTATTTACAAAAGCCTTTTCTGTTCACCTTTTAGAAATCTGCTCTTGATTCCATTTCCTTTTCTAATTACAATCCCATTTCCTTAGTAAGTCCTTGAAAAAGCTTCCCCCATGCTTCTAATCATCTCTCCAGTTATAATCTTCAAAATTGTGTTCCATTCAGTTTTCAATTTGGCAGTGCCCAAAGACAGATCTCCATGTGGTAAACAACCTTTTATTTGCTGCCAGTTACGGCTGAGATTTTTGCTTCTTCTCTTTTTGGGCTTCAGTGATGTACTTGATGCTGTTTAATACATCCTTCTCCAGCACACTTTTGTTATGCAGGTGTTTGCTTTATTGTGAACTCCTGGGTTTTCATACTTTTTTTTTCTGAGTGTAAATTTATCCTTTGTAGACATCTATAATCCAGTCTTTCCTCTTTATTTCCTTCGTATTTCTTCAAGGCCTGACGTGAGGCACAAAGAATATTTTATGTTAGCCTCGACCCAAATACAAAAGAATACTTTCTGGGGCTAAAATTTCTGCTGAAAATCAGAGTAGCAATACTAAAATTAACTAAGCTATGCAGACTTAGATCTGCAAAGGACTCTGGTGCCTGTTTATATCATATGGAGATAGTTTCCTGCTGCATTTAAAAGGAAAATTTCTGTCCAGTCACCCCTAGGTTGTCATGGGGTTGGTGCTATCATCTCCTGTTCTCCTTGGTGGACCCCCCTCTTCAAGCACATGGGTAGAACCAGGAGCCTAAAGCAGATCTCTGCCTTCCCCATGGTGGCAGGGTACTGACCAGGCAGGGGTGACACACAAAGCATCGTGATATGACAAGTGAGTCCTTCAACAGAGGTTGCCTTCAGCTTTAAAGAGAAATGTTGGGATATAAAGGAAACAGGAAGGGGTAGAGATTTTTGCGGATAACTAGGAACATAATTTCTCCCCTCTCAGCAAACTGTCATTTTAAATGGTCCTTCTTTGTCCAGTCAATTTTAAAGTATATATATATATATATAAAAAAATTAATTAAAAAAGAATGGTGGACTGAAAATTAATTGTCTCCTTTCAATTTTGTCCGGTCAATTTCTAAGTGCATAAAAAAAGTAAATAATAATAATAAAAAAGAACGTTGGACTGAAAATTAATTGTCTCCTTCCTCTGGTCCCTTGGAGCAAACCCCAAAGCTCATTTTTTTGCACTTCTTTCCCCTGGAAGGCCAGGCCTTGCCGTGCAGGCTTTCCAGGCTCCGCTGGCGGAATGCGGAGCAGGCTCAGCCGCTCTCTGAACGCCTCAGACTGCAACGCCTGCAGAGCAGTTGGGTCTCTGGCTGCTGCCCACGAAACCGTAGCTCCCTTTGGGTCCATCCCATTGCACGTGGACTGGTTTTGCTGGGCACCAGTGCCAGAGAGCTGTGCCTGCTGCTGCCGTGGACTGCTCGTGCCTCCGGCCCCGCCGGCAGCGCGCAGATGATCCCATCCCAGGGGACAAAACCACCACTATCACACATTTGCCATTTTAAATGTATAAATACATTTGACAACTTCAGAACTGTGTGAGCAAGTAAATGTCTGAAGTAGAGGGCAAATTCATAGCAATTTTCTCTCCTTGAGTATCTTCCCGTGGGAGGGAACTTTTTGAGAGGCTGTGTTCATTTTCCTGTGACTGCGGAGAACAAAAGAACCGGAGTGATCTTTACAGAGCCCCCACCTCCTCCGTGGCATTAGTTAGCATGCAGAGAGCTGCTCTGTGGACAGGAGAAAGATGCACATAAAGACTCCAAGAGAAAGCTTCTGCTTTCCTCTTCTGAAATTACTCTTTAGAGCCTGCAAGGTGCACCACAGTAGACAGGAAGGTGCTAAATGCAGCCTTTTCATGTATTTTTTTAGCAGCAAGGACACAGCTGTACTTCTGCTCCCTTCCATCACTGGATTCTGCTTTTTGACTTTTAAGGTGTGGGTAGGAATATCTTCTTCTTGAATTGCAGATGAGAGTTATGAGATTTTTCTGCCACATTTGAAAGAGAATGGAGGTGTATATTGCCATCTTCTCTGTTTCGTGGTACCTTTCTATCTCATTTCAGCACAGAAATTAAGAGACAATGAGCCATTTTATCACTGCACTATTTTTTTTACAGTGAGAGTTGCTTTTCAGAGATGCCATTGGAGCAAGAAATATTAGGGGGGTTGTATGTGATGAACAGATGTGTCCACCTCCCTCTCCTAAAAAAATGCTTGCTAAGTACTTCATTATGATGAGGAGATCCACTTTGGTCAAAGGATCGTGAGGCTTAATCTAGCCCTTCACATAGGTGAAACTTTACTTTTAAAGGTGGGATGTCATTAAAACACATGAAAGAAGTGAAAACTATGACAGAATGAGATGGAAATAAACAATAGACCTGAAATTTGCCTAACATCGTTTGTAGGTGTTATCAGGAAATATCACATAGACTGTGCTACTTCCATTCAGTTACACAAAACAGAAGAGCAATACAAGTAAAGCAAAATAAATAGGTATACACAGACACACCTCTATATGTGGATATGCACACCCACACTAAATCACTCAAGCAGAAAGCTCCATGCACAACACTCCAGGATTGAATTTCTGAACGTGTCCCAGCACTGGTGGATCATCTCCATATGAAAAACTTTCTTAGACCCAACAAGCACCTCATAATAACTTTGCTTATTTTTCCTCCCCCTTATTAGAAATGATAAATTACCACTCAAGGCATAAAATATCTATTTTTAAAATTAATGAAATAAATTTGCAATACGGATATGAAAAGCTGTGGCCATTCTTATTTTAAAGAAAAAGTAATATGACTAAAAAAATTCCTATTCAGTTTGGTGGCCATGATAGAGAGTGCTTTTCTATATTATCAGTCCTGAGTAAGTCAGGAAAATGCCCCCTCTGTCTTCCTACATCTCTGTAAATCAGAAGCAATGCCACTAAAACTGAGAGGTTAAAACCTCGCTGACAAAAGAGCAAAATCCATTGATTTGAAGAAAAACACCAATGACTGCAGACATTTCATGGCTAAAAGAGACATTCACAGACACTGTGAAAATTCTGTGCTCTCTCCCACCCACAAAATGCAGACACTTTCCTTTCTGGGTTTATTTTCCCCCACTATTTTACCTAAGCTGTCACTTCTGTTAAACTGTTCATTGTGAAAGTTAAACTGTCTCTAGAGATGCATCCAGACTGCTGCCTTCTACAAGTTTCCTAAAGATAAAAAGAGACCTATGGGTACAGATTACTAATGCCTTCCCACCTCACAACAGCAGCTCCAAAACACAAAAGGCCACCTGAGTTGCTTTTAGTTGTGTCCTTGGCCATTTCTCAATGACCTGGAGTTTAACTTTGCTGGAGTTCAGCCCAGTATAGATCAACATAAAAATCCCCACTATGTCTCTCAATGTTTCCCTCAAAACTGCCCTTTCTTGAAGTATATTTAAATCTCTTTGTTCTACACCCTCTCTCTTCTCTCAGATCATCAAGGCTATTTCTGCAAATCTGCTCACTCCGTTTTTTCTGATCAGACATCAGCTGGTGTCCAGGGGAGCTTTTTATCTTCTGTCACCAAGATGATGGATGTTGGTTTGATACCCTTCTGTCCAATGCAAACCTGAAAAGCACTTTACTAGTGTTAGTTCTTCCCACACTTAACAATCTCGTTGCAGACCAACAGGCGTGGTTGTAGCAGCATGTGCAGAGCCACTCTCTGTCAGAGCTTAGCGCGGGACGGGTCTTTTTCTACAATTGTTGGAATAGGTCTGTCTTTGCCTCTTTCACTTTCTCTCTCAAGCTCACAGGCAGACAACTACTCCCAACCACAGCCCTTCAGGGCATGTTACACTCCAATCTCTTCAAGCATCAGTTACCATCATTTTTTTGTTCCCTTCCAAAATAAATTTTTAAAAAAGTGGCTGTTTAAAGAACAGCACACGCATCCGCAATTATCAATCAGGATCTGAGTTGGCCTCCTTTAGTTTGTGGCACTTTGAGACATCCCATGGTTTTTGCCCTCTCAGTGTCCCTGTTGGGTCCCTTCCAACGATGCTACCTGGCTCCTCTTTGCTTGCTGTTAAGACTTGGTGCCCACATCTTCCCACCAAGGGGAACAGACGCAATGTCCTCTTTGTCCAACAGGTCCATGCTTGCTCCGTAACTGCCCCATCAGAGACAGGAGCAGCTCCTCGTGACAACAGTCTTTTCTGCCATTAAATTTATTATCATTAAATGTGGTTTAGCTGTCTTGGGCTGCCAAGATTTCGTTAGTGCACCCTCTATTTGTTTTTCTTTCACAGCAGTTAGACATCCTCACTCTTAACACCATGGACTACATCCTTGGACAGTCTTAACCTAAGTTCAATGCTGAATATATTTCAGTATCCAGAGCCCTGCTCTGGGATTAAACAATTCTTAAATAGTGTATGGGTGGAATTTACAGATTGTTTAAGCAGTCTTCCCAAATTGCTACCAGACTGTGGATATTCTGAATCAGAAATAATGTCTTTCACACTGTTTTGGAAAATGTTTAAATTCTTAAAAATCACCTTGTGGTCTATTACCTGACATAACCATGGGCTGTGTGCTATGGTAAACACCGTCTTTATATGTGAGATTACACATTTAAGAGATGACTTCTGCAGCAGTGTTATTTCTGGATATCAGCATTAATGATCTGGGAAAAAAAAGCTAATTTTTTTTACAGCAAACATAAATTTCTTTCAGTCGTGAAGCACGAATCTTAAATTTCTGGAGTTACCATCATTGCTAGTTTCTTAAATATACCAAAATTTCTGAAATTAACTAATTTTGGTTTTGTTCTTCAGCCCACACTGACTTGTAGTTAATATTTGCAAATGTAATGCAATACATTTTGCATTTCCTTCATCCACAGATATCAGACATGTATTCTGTTCACCAGCACCAGATTCAAACTCTTGGGAAGCGGTTTAGCTCCGTATTAGATAAAATGCTCTTTTAAAATTCTTTAAGGACAAATAATTGCTGTCCAATTAGATTCCTAGCTTGTATTACCTTCTGCATCATTTTATAGATAGTTGGGCTTCCTGCAGGGACAGGTCTCCACGGTGACATCCTGCCTGAGAAGAGAAATATTTCTTAACAGTTTTCGCATGAGCCTTTGTGTCTGCATTGCTTCAGTTCCATTGAAAGCCCTGCCAGCTCTATGTCTTTTCCAAATGAAAAGACATTTATTTTATTTTGAGGTGTAAATCATGCCAGACTCTGCAATCTAGGAGATCTGCCTGCAAAGCTCCTTGCAGCATTTGCCACTAATGGTTTGTGATCCGTCCCTGCTGGCACTGCTATTCCCTATAAAAACACCGACCGTTTTTCGCATGCGTGGCCTAAAGACAGAGCTCCGGTTCTTTTTGTGCACAGGCTGTTCCAGTCAGGTCTCCAGAAGCACATGCCATGGGTCTCCAGTGATCACCACTCCTTGTTAAAAGTGTTGCCCCAAGGCCTTGCTTAGAAGCATCAACTGCCAGCTTTGTTTGGTGCTTATTATCATACACTCTGAGGACAGGTTCCTTCTTTATCAACTGCTTGAGATTCAGAAAGTCCCTGTTGTGATTACCAGCCCGTGCCTATTATGCATTTTTACAAACTAAAGACCTTCAGACAGCAGTTTAAATGGTTTAGAGCTGTTTGAATACAAACTCCCCAACAAAAATTGCCTTTTCTTTAAGTTTGTGTCTCTCTCCTTTATGTACATTTGGGGACATTTTAGTAATCAGACCTACTTGCATCCTCTGCTAAACTCCCCCCTTCCTCCCCCCCATTTTCCTAGCTTTGCCATTTCTTTAACCTTGAACTCACATTTTTGTTCTCTGCATTTCAACCTCCTAATCTGAATCCCTTCCAGGAGCTTACCAGAGTTTCTGATTGCAACGTTTCTCTATTATTTTTCTCCTCATCTTCTCCTCATGGGTTCCCATCATTCATCGTGTATTTGTGTGAAATAGTTGAGATTGTAAAAATAATCTCCCAAATAACATGATAAACAGGAGCCTTCTAAATTGTGCATTGAAATTGTACATATGCCAGCTTTTTTTTTCTAGAAGACCCTGTCAGAACACAACTGAAGTACCCAGTGATCCCAGAAACCGTTCCATGGTTAGGGATTTTTTCCCCTTTTTACGTGCTTTGCTAGTTGCTCAGTGTGCTGGCCACAGGGAAGTATTCATCTTTATTTTTCATAATTATTGTGGAATAAACTAATTTTGGAAGCTATCTGATAGTTTCCATTATCTCTAACTTGGCTAAATTAACTCTCCCAAGTTTTCATTTCAGCTCGAGAGAGAGATTTCTAGTAACGTCTATGACAGGACAACCGATTCAGCCATTATTACGTTATGTTCTTGTTGGCTTTCTTTCACAAAATTAAAAACATCTGGAAAAAAATCTCCAGGCTTACGAGCTGCTCTCCTTCCAAGAAATGTAGGTTGGAGATGTCAGCAGCACAGGAGTGGGTACTCCATTTGTGGGAGCAATTATATAGCGTATCTGCTAAAGCTGCTGCTTACATCAAACCCACAATGAAAAAAGCAGTTTTCTCATTGGTGGAATAGAATTTAAGTGTGTTTGCTCACATATTTATTTTCAAGGAGTTCCTTTAAGCTTTGGATGCCTTCCTTATCGAGTTGAGAAGTTTTAGATCTCTCTGGTTTAAGACCAGTGGGAAGTTATTTCTGGTCAAGACGTTCTTGTCTTAAGCAGTAGCTGTCTTTGCACCGATCACTGAAAGAGATTCTTATTTACATTGAAGATATCTGGATTTTTCATAGGCACAGGTAATTTTTTTCTGAAAGGTCCTGCTCTTGAAATACAGCAGCTGTGAGCACAAAGCAATGCTTAAATAGATATTCTTTTTCACACCATTCACACTTGTTTCTATGGCTTCTCCCAAAATTACTCCATTAGAATTTTGGAGGATACTTTTCCTGCATTTTCATTTTCCTCCTGTTGCTATGGGCCCATGATTTTCAAAAAAAAAGCCCATTTTGCTCATTTTCTTTCCATTTTGCTCATTTTCTTTTTCATATCCTGAGGTCTGCTCTGGTTCTTTTCTGCTATTAGGCAAAATGCAATCAATTTTTGTAGCTTCATGTTGCCATCTTCTAGCCTGAGGCCTCTGATACCTGCTGTGGCCTTGTCTCAAAGCAAGGGTAGCAAACGCCTCCGAAACGCTGGGTTTGACTCGGTCTCAACTCTGCTATGAACACTTCAGAGGTATCACTCGTTTTATTTACATGTAGCTGATCTCTCAGAAGGCTCATGTTTTCTAAGGGTTAAACTTCAGCAAGTTGTCAATCCTAAATCAACTGTGGGTTTTTGAAGAAATCACAGCTCTCCCTCTTTGCTCTATCGAAGACAACAGCAAGATTTTGGTGACCTTCCCTTCCACCTGCCACCATGAAATAGATATATCTTTTTGGACCACTTCTGTGCTGTTTCTGAGAGCTTAAGATGTTTTGGAATTCTTAGATCCATATTAACCTTTCTGTATCTTTTTTTCTCTTTCTCCATCTCCTTCTTTTCCTTCTCCTTCTCCTTTTTCACCTCCTTCCAGTTCTTTATCCACGTTCTCTTCTGAGACGACGATTAATAAAGCCATTCATATGGGAGGTGAGCAACCATTGTACAGAAAGGCTTGAAAAGGAAAAAAATAGCTCTGTATCTTTCTTTGGCTGCTAATCAACAAACAACAGATGTGACATTTCAGCCTTATATGCAGAAGCAGCTTCAGGGTTTGCTCTTTTAACGAAATAGTTGCCTGGAGATTCTTTTGCTCTGAATTTCTGAGAATACAGAGCTAGCTGTGGCATTTTTTATCTTCTGCTTCTGAGTTTGCATTGTGTGTGTATTGTCCCTTTTGTCCTGGTGGTACAGAGCAGCCTACATTTTGGAAAGGAACAGGTAAAAAGAGTTTCTCTCCTTTATTCCAAGCCAATGATATTCATGTACATAATAACCTAATGAAAATTCATTTTAATTTTTAAATAGATGATAATATTTTTAACTGTAATATAATTACAGAAGATAAAAAAGAAGTATTTGTTGATTTAAGGAACAACTCTATTAATAAATGGTGCTCTTTTTCAGGGTAATGACCTTTTTTGATTGCCCCTCTATAGTGAAACATAACCTTATTGATCTGAATTTGTAAAACATCTCTGTAACTGCACCGTGACTCATGGGGGACCATGAAATCATTCTGTGGCCTTCCAGGTCCCTCATAAGTACCAGAAACAATAATTTCTAGTAGCAAATACGTCAAAATAGGCAGAGCAATGACTTTAAAGCACCAATTTGCAACATCCAAGTGAAAGACTGTGAGTGAAAATGGAGATAGAGAAGGCTTTGGATATTACAGAGCAAATCTGACAGCTTATATTGCTGAATGATGAATTATTTTTCAACCTGTACCTGTCAGTTCCTTCTGTTTTTTCCTCCATCCTGCTACTCTACACACAGCGGGTTGCTTTTACTTTTCATTTGAATCATATATTACTGGGCAGTAAAACAATACACTGTAAGTCCATTTATTTTGCTTTTTATTTTGAAACGTCAACTGGTCAAAAATGTTGGGTGAAAAATCATTTTCTCTAAGGAATGAAGTCTTGTTAGAAAACGTTTTTCATGGGGAAAATATAACTTAATCTCTTTTTTCTTTTTCAGTGGCAAGGTCTACAAGGAAGTGAGTTTCAATTTACATTTTGTGTTTTGTTTTTGCTTTAAAATCTAACTGTGATTGTTTACTTTTAAATGTCACGTAAAATAGTTTGCATAACATTTTTCAACCAATTTTATCTAAGAAGTAAGAGGTGTTGAAAGGATGTCAGAGGCAGAGCTCTGTTCAAACCCTTCTCCCATTGAATATTGCTTTAGCTCCACTGAACGGTGGAGTTAAGCAGGAATCCATGAGATAGATTGGGTAGATGACTGCAGGATACCCAGGAGAAGGCTTTGTCTCTAGAAATAGGCAGACAGTAACCTTCAGGTACACAAAATCCCTGTGAAAATAGTAGAGCAGTAAGCTGTTGTGCAAGGTTTGGGTAGCTGGAGGGTTACAGGGTTATGAGAAGCTGCCAGAAGCTTCCCCTACGTCCAATGACCAAGGCCAAACTCATCAACAACGGCGGTAGCACCTCTGGAATTACATATTTAAGAAGGAGGCAAAAAACCAAACCCTGCACAGCACAAGCAGAAGCCACAGAGAGGAGTGGGAATACCCAATAGAAATAACTCTACGGGCACCAAGGTCAGTGGAGAAGGAGAGGGAGGAGGTGCTCCAGGAGCTGGAGCAGAGATTCCTTTGCAGCCTGCGGTGAAGACCATGTTGAGTCAGGCTGTCCCCTCCAGCCCACGGAGGTTAATGGTAGAGCAGATGTCCACCTGCAGCCCATGGAGAAGCCCACATTCCCCCAAGTTGAGTCTGGTTTGCCTGTGGCAGTAATTGGTGAAGCTTGCTGTCATTATCTCAACCCATGAGCCTTTCGTTCTATTTTCTCTCCCCTTTCCAGCTGAGGAGGGAAGTGACAGAGAGACTTTGGTGGTCACCTGGCATCCCACAAGGGTTAACCCACCACAGCTGTGTTCATGGCACAGAGCTGCTGCCTGTGCTTTCCAGCACAGCCAGGCCACAGAAGGTCTGCCAAGACACCACCTGGCTGAAGCTGCTCTAGTTGGCTAAACTGGTATACTTAATGCAGACAAAACAACAAACCCTGTGAAATTGGGATTATAACCTCTATTGACAACTTAAATTCAGCTCTGCTTCTTCAAGGTAAATCTAAAATTCATGTTTCCTTGCCTGTCATGTCCCTGTGCCAGGGGATATCAGGAAGAGGTTCTTCCCCCAGCGGGTGGTGGAGCACTGGAACAGCTCCCCAGGGCAGCAGTCCCAGCACCCACTCTGCCAGCATTCCAGCAGCATTTGGCCAATGCCCTCAGTCACAGGGTGAGTGTTGGGAGTGTCCTGTGCAGGGACAGGAGTTGGACTCAATGATCCTTGTAGGTCCCTTCCACTTTGGGTCATTCTATGATTCTATGACTCTACCACATGAGGTGACTGATTGCCAACGCACGGTACTGGTATCCTTCCTCTGACCAGAGCTCCTCTCCTCCTTTCTCCCACCTTACTAGGGTCCACATGCCACAGCCAATCTCACAGTAATTTATTGCTTAAGTATTTTAAAAGCAGCGAGATGTTTCTTCTACTGCTGAAAACACATTTAGTTTCCACTTGGCCATCCTCCCTCTACAAGGAATAGCTCTTATTTGTAGTAATGTGAGGCACACTTCAATGCTAATTAAAGAGAGCATTAACCAGTGCCTATATTTGACAGTACCAATCACATCCATCACGTACACTTGTGCTATCAGTATCAGGAATCAGATGCTCTCTTCAGTATACCTTTCACATCTTTTTAGTCAAAAAAGGATTATTCTCACTGACAGCTTCCAGCTCTGACAGTAGACTCTCTCAGATCCTGGAAGAGGAGCCATCGGTTCTATTCCAACTTTTATAACCCACCATTTTGGCTATTAATAAACATGTTGTGTTTCTAATTATACTTTAGAAACTAAACTGTAACACGATGAACTCATTGCTGTGCTTGTTCTACTACTTGCTTGCCCTTTAAACAACTTATTTTATTCAGTACAAAATGCCAACAGTTACTAGATAGATATATTGGGGACGATGTCTGGTCTCAGTTGAAATACAAAGACCCATTCAGTGAGCAGAGAGAGTGTAATTCAGGCTGAGAAAACAAGGCTCTATTTGGTGGCCTTATAAATTATTTTATTTTATAAATTTTCCACACGTTTTTGCCATATAGAAAGACATGATTTGGTCAGGCTCATTTCAGCATAAAATTATCGGAGGGAGGGATTGGGAGGCCAATCACAGGTTCTTGGACACCCCAGAAATATAGCACTGAATCCTCTGTCACCTGATCAGGATTCCTGGATGCTGGCAAAACCCCAGGAGGGCACACTAAACACCAACAGGAGAAAGAAGTGATGCTCCTGTGTAGTCCAAAGTCTTAGGCAGTTCAGAGCAACAGAGGCATAAACTCTCCTGCTCTCTGGATCCCTGTGTGCCCACCTTTCTGTGAGAACCATGAGAGGCCATGCCTGATGGCAGCCAAATTTGACAAAGAGCTTGCAACAAAAACATATCAAATTCTTACAATTTGGGGCAATTCAGAAGTTGGGGCAAGAGAAGAACTGTACTGTGACTCATGGGGGACCATGAAATCATTCTGTGGCTTTCCAAGCCTCTCATAAGTACCAGAAACAATAATTTCTAGTAGCAAATACATCAAAATAGGCAGAGCAATAACTTTAAAGTACTGATTTGCAACATCTGAATGAATGACTGTGGGTGAAAATGGAGATACAGAAGGCTTTCCACCTTCCATCTGGTGGAGAAAAGGTAAAGTTTGTCCTTTATTTGTCTTGTTTGGCAGTCAATTAGTTGGGCAGTGCCCTTGCAGGCAGCAGGAAATCCCGGTGAGTGCTGCTGCAGCCCCAGCCACTGGAGATGTCACATCCTTCACAGTCCCAAGGGTGTGGGAATAAATAAGGGATAGAAACAGAGGCAATGTGGATGGCTGGATGGGAGAGATTGCTTAAGGCCATGGGAGGGAGAAGAGGAGCCAAAGGGCATTTGAAAGGACCTAAAACACCAATTGCAGTAAGAGTGGCAGAAGGGCCAGGGGAAGGACAGCCAGGGCTGTTACAAAGAGAGAGTGAGAAGAGTTGTTGAGCACAAATCCATTAGGACCTCATCTTGATTAGCACCACATTCATGGAACCACTTGTTTTAATGTGATAAGGAAAGGAGGTGAGATAGGCAGCTACATGCTTGGAAATGATGGCTCAGGGAGAGTCCCCTTATCAAGCAAATGCTCAAGAGATGATTATTGGCTTCATTCAGCCTGAGTCATAGGGAAATCATAAGCCTGTCCTGGCTGGAATCTGAGGGGACTGGGGTAGCTCAGCCTGGAGAAGGGAGGCTGAAGGGAGACCTCATCACTGTCTACAACTGCCTGAAAGGAGGCTGTGGGGAGGGGGGTGTTGGTCTCTTCTCACAAGTGACAGGACGAGAGGAAATGGCCTCAAGTGGCACCAGCGGAGGTTTAGACTGGATATTAGGAAGAGTTTCTCCACTGAAAGGGTGGTCAGGCCCTGGCACAGCTGCCCAAGGAGGTGGTTCAGTCTCCATCCCTGGAGGTGTTTAAAAGGCAGGTAGATGAGCTTAAGGACATGGTTTAGTAAGGGGACAGGTACGGTTGGACTTGATGGAGGGGTCTTTTCCAACCAGATGATTCTGTGATTCTATGGAATCAAGAGCATTTGGACTCTGAAAGTCCACTTCCCTGCTATGGGTAGGAATTCAAACTCAAGAGTAAGAATCTGTGAAGTAATCTGGAAGATCATTCTTGCCAAGGAAAGGGCAATAGGTTGGTCAGTGGTGAAATAGGAATGCAAGAGAACTCTGGAGCTTTGGTTTCCTCCAATCCCATGCCATACCTGTGCTCTCTGAAGTACTGGTACCCAGCACCCACCAGATAACTTTTCACTGAGGACTTGACTTCGTGTAGGAATAAAAACGCTTTCAAAAACTCGTAGTCACAAGATGATCATTTCCATTTTCTTCCAGTCCCAGGGCAGAGGTCCAACTAATTCCCAGGAAAATGAATATTTACAGTACACCAAGTGGCATTTTCTCTGTACAGCAGGCTGACACAGCCGATAACACAACCAATAAACCACTGCCAGGACTGAATTTAGCGCTCAAGGATGCCACGTTGGTCTGAGAACTCAAATTCACCCGTGGGGGCACCTAATGCTGCGACTGCACTGTGGCTTCTGCCTTCAGCAATCTGCCCTGCCTCTGTTTTAGAAATTGTTTCTGAGTACTGTGTTTTAATGCACAGAGGAATGGGACAGACAGGTAGAGGTGAAAAAGTTATGAAGTCCTGGGGTGAATCATTTCACACACCTATTTTAAATCAAACTGTTGCAACTTACACAACATTTTCCCAGCATCTGGACAACTTTTTCTCTATTTACACCATCTCCAAATTTCATCTCCAATACAGAGGTCTGAATTTCCATCAAGCAGTAGTTTCTTTAACATTGCTTTTCAGTGGTTTTGTAAAATGGAAGTACCACAGCTCAGCACAGCAGGGTGTCTGCAGGCAAAGTCCATCATATTTATTTAGACTGCAGCCTTCTAGCTATTTATCCAGCAAGGAAACTGTGTAGAAGGCATGACTTAAAGACTCAGTAAAGATGTTTCCTTCCATCTTGACTCATCAGTTGACACATTCCATATGCTCTGTTTTGCTTATTATTAATTTAACAAACAATAGAAAATATATTTAATGAATTATGATCCTTTGACAACAAATTAGCTAGACTAGAATGTGTAAAGGTCTCTCTTTAAACTTTAATTAGTCTAACAATGATGTGCCTGCTGACTGTGTTTGCATTTCAAGAAAATATGCAGCAGCATAGAAGCAGGGTACTTTGTATTTAACATGGAAAGTGTCTCTCAGTCCAGGCTTATTTATAAAGCAATTTTCTAATAATGATCTAGATTCAGTAGAGTTCAATCAGGGATGGAGTTACCCTGACATACAAAAAATGAATATATTAAACCACCTACCAAGTACCTGACTGCAGAAATAGACATAAAGAATGGGGGGAAGGGAATGAGGAGAGGTGCCTCCTGAATTAAATTGCTTTATCCTGAAAACCCTCTCCTCCCTCTGCCCTTTGCCCAAAACTGGGGAAGGTGGCAGGCAGCACTACTACAGCACGTGCTCATCCTGCCTGCCATGGGGCACCCTGGAGCCTGCACACTTTGCTGCTTCCACAGGTCTAAACACAAGAGACATTGCCCAGACACCACACGTCATGAAACAAGATCCCTGCGGGTCCCTCTGCCCTCTCTCTCCTTAAGGGATTCCCCACACCTCTTCCAGCTCCCTCTCTCCCACCTCCTCTCTCAGCCCCATCTCTCTGCAGAGGGCCCCATCCTGTAGCACACATAGCCTTCCTCACAGCACACTCTCCCTCGAGGCCAAGGGGAGGAGGATGCACCACTGCTTCTCCCATCCTCCCTATTCTCTTTACTTGCCCTTCCCAAGGGGCAGCTCCTGGCCTTCCCCAGAGTCCCGTTCTCTGAGACTCTTTTTTTTCTCATTTTCCCATGCCACCCCTCTCTTTTTTCCCCCAACACATCCGTGAGCCCCTTGTGCTCTCTTCCTCCATCTCCACCTTCCATCTCTGTCCCAGGAGGGCTGACCCCGGGTGCTCCTGGGAGGGCAGGGTGGTATTGGGAGAGCACGGGACAAGCCAAAGCACCCTCCCTTCTCTGAGCAAGTCCCTCTGTCAGAAGCAGGAGGTATCTGGGCCCTAATGCAGAACAGGGGCTGTTTCTGGTGGTAGAAGTTGTGATCCCTCCCCCTGCCATGCTTTTTATGCAGCTTTCAAATGGGTATCTCCTTCTCCTATTAATGCGTGAGAAAACTTGTACAAAATAAGACCTGCAGAGGTTTTAGCAGCTCAATTTTATCCATGACCTAAGAACCTTGTTAACCCAACAAACCCAGGCTGGACCTTTAATGCTTGCAGTGTCCTAGAAGCCAAGGCATTAAATATTGTTTTATATTGCCAAAGAGATACTGGTTGGAAGGGACCTCTGAAGGTCGTCAAGTCCAGCCCTCTCTGAAATCAGGACTGTTGCCAACATCAGATGACAACTCTTCAAATCTCTGCTCCTAATTTGAAGCAAGAGGTCTGAAAGATTTGTGAAAGATGCACACAAAGTACAAGGTGACATATTATCTGTTGGAAGAACAGCCTGCGTACTTTGTCCTTCGCAGCTGGTGGCACCACTCACACTTCACATGACCTCATAACAAAGGCAGAAGTTAACTTCTTGTTCGTGGTAAAATATGATAAACAGTGTTTATTTAGTTCAAGTTCTTTGATTTCAGCCCAGCATTTCAGAGTAATCAAAGCTTCCTTTTTATTAAACCTCTAAAACAGCAAAGAGTACCAGCTGCTGTTTAATTAACCACACACCAAATCAATAATTTTCTTGCCACCATTTAAAGTGAAAAAAGTAAGTCTCACACATTTTTCAGGTCTTCAAGGGTGTGATTCATCTGACTGAAATATTCCTATAGTACTGTTTCAGATGTGCAGTGTTTGGCTTCAGCCGTTTCATCTGCTTCTCCTTTCTCCTCACACAGAACTTCAAAAGCTTGAGAAGCATCTTTGCTCACTAAACAACTGCACTGGGATGACCAGACACAGAATGACATCTACGTTGGCTCTCATGGGAAAGCCAAGTTATTGAGGATCTTTTGTGATTTCTTTCCATTTGTTTTTAGTTCCGTTTTCACTCTCTCCGTGCCAGGACCAGGACTGCACTAACTGGGCACCTTCAGGAGATGAAACACCATCACCTGCACACTTTCCCAATGCCTGCCTGCTAGGTAACTCCAGAAGGAAGGAGGAAGAATGAGAGACATTAGATTTTCTGCAGGATCACCAGGTGAGACCAGTTTAGTGTGACAATGGAATAAATCAGACAAGCACTGGAGGTGGGGCTCAGGAGGCATAGTTAGGGACATTGCACATAGATGGGAGTTTGAGATCAATAGACAAGAACAGACTATTTCACTTAGAAGGCTCCTAAAATGATCATCCAGTCCAACTGCCTGACTAGTTCAGGGCTGACCAAGTTAAAGTATGGTATTAAGGGCATTGTCTAAATGCCTCTTAAACATTGACAGGCTTGGGGCACCTAACACCTCTCTAGGAAAACTGTTTCAGTGTTTGACCACCCTCTCAGAAAAGAAATGCTTCCTCCTGTCCAGTCTAAACCTCCTCTGGCACAGCTTTGAACTATTCCCATATGTCCTATCACGGAATACCAGTCAGAAGAGCTCAGCACCTCCCTCTCCACTTCCCTTCCTCAGGAAGCTGTAGAGAGTGATGAGGTGGCCTCTCAGACTCTCTTTCTCCAAACCAGAAAAGCCAGAAGTCCTCAGTGGCTCCTCATAGTAAATGCCTTCCAGCCCTTTCCCTAGTTTTGTTGCTTTCCCCTGGATAAATTCAAGGCCCTTCATATCCTTCCTAAACTGTGGGGCCCTGAACTGCACACAGTGCTCCAGGTGAGGCTGCACCAAGGCTGAATGCAGCAGGATAGTCACCTCTTTTGACTGACTGGTTATACTGTGTGTAGTGCACCTCAGGAACATCTAACAGCCCAGATAAGGGAGAGGGAAAGTACTGTGAAGAGATGGAATGGAATGACCACAAGTTGCACCAGGGCAGGTTTAGACTGGACATCAGGAAAAATGTCTTCACTAGAAGGGTGGAAGAGCTGCCCAGGGAGGTGGCTGAGTCCCCATCCCTGGAGGTGTTTAAAAGACCAGTAGATGAGCTTACTAAGGACATGGTTTAGTAGTGGGCAGGTACAGCTGGACTTGATCTCAGAGGGCTTTTCCAACCAGATGATGCTATGATTCCATGATTCCTTACCTCAGGAGGCTCAGGACCGAGCAACACCGCTGACCTCTTCTTCATCCATCCAGAAGAGACCTGGCAAGGTCACCAGCACCCCAGTGAAAGAAAACAGGCAGAGAGTTCAAATAGAAACAAAAAGGAACTGACTGCCTAACACTGTAGAAAGAGAAAGGTATATGAGTACTTCAGGCAGTATTAGGTGGGCTTGTAGTTCCATATCTGCCCCACCACTCCCAGTCAGAGGTGTCTCCCAGGAAAGGCATCTGGGACACTGTGAGAGGAATGGAAGCACAGGCACCTGCTCTGAGGAAAGTAAGTAATCTAATTTTGGCCTGGACGAATATCAGCCAAAATCACCAGATGAATTCCTTAAGCCCTGGCAACTTCAGAATGCTCCAGCAGGATATTGTATAGGTGCCTAGTGGCCCCTAAAAGCGGGAGAAAGAGCTGTTTTGTTTAGTTTAGGTGACTGGGAGTTTATATGAAGGCTGGGAGCTCAGTTTAAATGCTAATTGATTCATAAACAAGCCTGAGTTAAATAAAAGAATCAACTAGCATCAGCTGAGCTAGCTCAGTTTAAAAATGAAGCCCTTTGTTAATCAGAGGGAGTTTGTGCTGGGATAGGCCAGGCATTGCTCCAAAAGCAGTGTCAGATTAAACCTCCTACTTGAAAAACACTCATTAAAAAGCAACTTCTATTGAAAAAGATCCCACTTGTCGCTACCAGCCATTGTTAGGTAGTGAAACAGTGACAGATAGTTTTGAAGACTATTATGGGGAAATAAATATTTATTTAGCTGTCTAAAGTAATTAATCCCTGCTGTTTGCTTTTTGTGTAAGCACATACAAGGCAAGACTGTCTTTGTACTTGAATTTTAGGAGACAAGTCTGTGTAGAGGCTCCCATGGTTTTTGAAGGCAGTAAAAAATTCATGCCTAATACTTTCTGTGCAACTCGAGAATGCCAACCATCAAGCAGTAATAGACTTCTCCTGTTCTCATTCATTGCAGCAGAAAGGAGATGTACGAAGGGGGAGGGACAGAGAGGAGAAAGGTGGGAAAGCAGAGACTCTGAGTGGTGTGCAAGACTGCAAGAAGCTCACATGCTGCTGGAACTTGCTGAAGGAAATCACTTTCATGGAGTATCAGCTTGAGAATCGGGGGGGGGAAAAAAGGAAAAAGAATGAGAGAGGATTAAGCTGTAAAAGCACAAGAAAAAAGAATCAATAACCATCTTGGATGTATTTTCTGGGAAGCTGGCACGGATTGCACAAAGATGTTACTTAGTGGATATGTTGGCATCCCTCCCATTCACAAGTTATATAGCCAAAGTGCAATTAGCACGTTCAGAGGAACAATAATTAAACAATACCAAACAGGCAGTCCACAAACTGGGTAAATCGTGTGTCAAAAATAGAGATGTAGACCCTAGCTCAGTCCTCGTTCGAGAACCTCTCTGAGGTAAGAATCACTTGAACAAAGTATACTCACATTGTAGCATATAAACTACAGATTATACCTACATATGAGCTCGATAATATGCAGATTGGTTTTGATTTCTGAATTTCAGCAGGTAAATGTCATTGCTACATTTTTAAAATCAGAAGCAATTTTTTAAAAAGTAGCTCAAGTGCTAAGTTCCATATTTCTTTTTTCCCCAGAAGTATTTTATTGCAGAGTAAAATGGCAGATGCAATTAGATAATGTTGGGCAGATTATAGTTTGAGAATGTTATGCTGTGTTACATATTCACGAGTGAACAATAGCAAAGAAAAAAAAAGAAGAGATGGGTATCTTTTCTTAGTACCTATTTTTAAAGTTGGACTAAGAAATGTGTCTTTTCTAGGTAGGCAAATATTATGGGACTCTGTGTATTCAGTCGTGTTATCTCTTCTCAGCTACGTGAGAAAGCTTTTCTGACTCAGTTCAGCTTTAAAAATCACTCTGGTAGTACTGGAAAAAATCAGAAATGACCAAGAGTTGGATTTGTGACAACATGACAGTTGGGCTTAGGCACACTGAGCTTATTTTCCGTTGAAATCAAGCAGCATTTGCAAGCCTACACAGTTTATTTGTTGACCTGTGTCTCAACTTACCTACCAACAGTGAAGATGTATCCTTTGGACTGTGGTCCACATACCTACCAATGAAATAATGTACAGGTTAGGAAATATTATTCCATTAAACTGAACCTTTCTGGAAACCTCCATCTTCCAGAATAATGAAATAGGAGGAGAGCTGGTCCTTATTCCTGGTATATATATGTCATCTGTATTTGTGCTTAAAAATTAGTCTCCTAAAACTGCCTTACTGTAGTCTTTATACTGAATGGCAAGAAGGACACAGCTTCACAGAGTGATTTATTTTGCCCGTGTTGGACCATCTCTGAAGATGATCTGCTCTATCTGAAGGAGAAAAACACCTCCTCCTTTCTCTCCATCAACTATAAAAGGAGCTCAGGATAACTTTTTCAAATCTGAACAGACATCACTTTGAGATACCTAAGTGAGATACAATAAGTCTGATTCTGTGGGAAGAGCACAGAGAAAGCACATTGTGCCTGGCTCTTGTGTGGGTACAAAATGAGGAGGAAAGGCACAATCAGACTCCTTCTTTTAAAATTATTTTAGCCAAAAGTACAGTTTTACTTAGTTTTACCCTGCCAGTACCCTTGAGATCACACCAAGATAGCGGATCCCTCTTTATCCTTCGCAAACGAAGTGTGGCCTCCCCTCAAAGTCAGCTCTCCCAGGCTCACCCAGCGTGGCTCAGCAGAAAAAGCAATCCTTTATTCTCACCAGCCCTAAGAAAACTGTATAATTTCCCCTCCAAAGCATCCACTGTTCCACTGCCTTCTGCTAGGACTACCCTGGCACGTTGAGAGTGACATTTTCGTATTGACAGACACACCTGAGGGCAGACTAGAGCACCAGCTCCCTCGGAGCTGATTTTAATCTCATTTTCCATGGTGAATGTGCTGATTGCAGTTCCAGCAAGGCAGTAGAATGTAAAGGTCTGCATCCCTACCAGCAATGCACAACTAGACACACGCTCACGGAACTCACTGTCCAGGAAACAAACGGAAAGGGCTTCACTAACTACATATGACAGTGCTCTGTCCCTTCCTTGCACAACTCAGGGACTCAAAAACCCAGCTTCTGAGTCAGTGGACACAAACATGAATGCATTTCAACCATTTCCACACTTTTAGCTCTCACAGATGTTATCAATACCCCATAACAGACAGATAGTGTGCAAGACATTTAAATTAGAAGAGAGAGTGATTTAAATTGTAAGGAATGCTGTAATACGCTCAATATCAAATCCACTTCTGTGTGGGGACTGAATACTTTGATAGGTTTAAAGAAAAATTACCTGCTATAGTCACAGTGGATTTTATTCCTTATTTAATAGAATTTAACTTTAAAATGACAACCAAAAAGTATTTCATTCCCATGCACTGATTTTGAATAAACACTGTATAAGCTCTACTCCACTTGCAATGTGTGAGAGATGCACTTAGCCTTCAAGGAGAAAATTCCAGTTATGTTTCAGTCCATACAGAAAACCTACGACAAGTCCCTTTTTCATCTTTAAATTTCAGTGTCCCCATCTGCAAAATGCCTTCTACGTTACTTGCTTATTGTTTAATTTCATCCTCTGGTTAATTTGATGATGCTCCTCAAAATATGTAAAATTTATTCAGAATAACACAGCCTTTATTTTGATCAGTTTTGATCCCTTTCAACAGTTAATCCTTGATAATGTAATCACTGGGTATAGAAAGTTCCATTTAATAATGAAAGACAAAAATTCTAAAAGAGAGAGACAGGAGGAAGCTACTGGAAGACTGGAGTGATAATAAAAGATGACTGCAACCCAAAGCTGCATTACTTAGAGATTATTATTGATATTGCAAAACAACCATAGGGTTTGCAAGCTGTGACAGTCACCCTTGTAGTCACATGGACAGAACGATCAACTGCTTTTTGCATTCAAAGTGATGGGAACAAACTTGATCCAAGTAAGAGAAGATGCCCTGTAACAAACAGCACAGAGGAATCGTGTGGCTTAATTACCAGTTTAGGGGAGGGAGATCATAGAAATGTAGAATCATTGAATTACTCAAGCTGGAAGGGATCCTAAAGGATCATCAAGTCCAACTCCTGTCCCTGCACAGGACACTCCCAACACTCACCCTGTGACTGAGGGCATTGGCCAAATGCTTCTGGAATGCTGGCAGAGTGGGTGTTTGTGGGTACCCAGGATGTAGTAATTGTCTGGAGTCCTGTACTGCAACTTCATGTGACTTTGAAGTGAATTCGTGTGCCGTGGGCAACTGCTGGGCACATCCCAAACCTCAGCATGCGCTACAATTGTGCTTAAATGCTTCTGCATTGCAAGGGAAAAACACGTGTTACTGTCAGCACTGGAACTGAACAGTATCTCAGTCTCAAAAACACCTAAGAAATAATCTACAGCTGGCAGAGAGGTCACCCAGCTGCATAATCCCAGGGACAGGGTGGCAGAACACCTCCTGCATGAGATATTTCATAGCATTGCCGTGGTCCTTCCTCTGCAGTAGTACTTCAGGAGGCACCAGAGTGCATCCAGCTTCGGCACACCTGAGTGCACCGTCGACAGCCCTTGAAGCATGGATCAAAGGGTGTGCCTCAGAAACCTGCCACTGAGCTCATTTGGGATTCAGACCTGACAGGATTTTAATCCCCCTGCAGACTGTGCTCTCAGCAGAAGGAATACACTCTCATTATTGGTGGACCTTCAGCTTCACAGACCATAACAGCACGGATCCTGTCCCTGCACATGCAGAAAGTCCATGCTGGGGAATCTGCATGGACAGTAACTCCTCATGCCCACTGGAGAAGCACGAGACAAATGCTGTAGGACTTCTAGTCCAGCATCTTCTCTCTAAAGGAAAGAATTACGGGGGGTGGGGAGCAGGAGGCAGGACACGGGGAAAGGAGGTGAGAAGTGATGATGTGCTCCACTCCGTGGCCTCGCTCCAGGCAGCAAAGATGACAACAGATGAGGTGCTGGGCTTCACTCGTTCTGTACCTACTGGACCTCATCAATGGCTGAGAATGGAGGCAGCTCAGATGGACTCCTCGTCCCATCTCCATTGCAAAGCACTGGGCCTCTTGTAACTGGATACTTCTCCACTACATCTGACTTCACACTTGTGAGAGCCATGGGTCAGCCCGCTTCGAAACAACATATCGTGTCTATTTTGGGAACATAAAGCAAAGGAGACTTTATTTAACAGTGAAACACGTAAAGGCATGTCTCATATTTATTCCTTTTTTATTTATTTACTCCTACATGAGGTCACTGAAACCAGCAAGAACTTTCCAAAGTATTTCATTTTTCACCATTGATTATTAATCATTAAACAAGAGTTGGCACTTCGTGTAAATAGACCTACATATCAACTGGAGCTTTAAATGGGATTATATCAATACAACAGAAGTAGGGAAACACTTTTTTAACTTCTCTCCATTTAGTTTAGAGAAGGCAACACCAATGGCTTCATTTTGTTTAAACAGAATATTCCTCTGTGATTCCCATGTCTCAGTACCATTTTGCAGCACAGGAAAGGAAATTAATCTGAAGTATTTTGATTTAAGTCTTCTTATTTTTATTGTATCAGAAAAACTTTCATTTAATCGTGGGGGGGGGTCCAAATATTTTGTTTACTCTTGAATGCAATCTGAATGTGGGGAAAAAGAGGCTCTGTCAGAGTTCCTTTGTATCACCTACATCTTCAACCAACCAACGTGAGAACTGAGACAAAAAGTAGGCCAATTTTTTTCTGAAGTTATAACTGATTTTTTGTCAAGATTAATCCTGTGTGGAAGTTTTATTTGATAGTGACCAGCAAATAATTAAAAGCAAACACAAACTTCTACATTGAATATCTCCAGGTTGTATGGTGCAAGAAAATCCAATATAGAAAACAACTGTAATATTTTTGTGCACGTGTTTTGCAGAAAACCTCCCAACTCACTGCAGAGACCCCAGAATTCATCTTATTTGGACTCTAGACTGACTCTCTCAGTTGAAAAGAGAATTTGAGAGGTCACTTGCTGAATGTCTGTAGAGTCACCTGCCGAGATTTTTTTCAGTGAACTAAGAACAAAAGGAAATTTCATCAAGGAAAAGGAATTCAAAGTTCTTCAAAAAATACCTGTGATGAATACCTTTTCTGCTTAGTCTAACACGTGGCCTGGGGAGCCCTGGGAGACCATGGGCTGTGTGTGAAAGGTAGGTGAGGTAGAAATGAGTAAAGCAAGGCTATTGTCAGTACATTGAAATCCAGAATCCAAAGTCTGCATCTCAACCAGGAAATGTATAGAATCACCTCGGTAGGAAAAGACTATCAAAGGCTCGGTGCAGTTCCTGGAGGTGTCAGCACCCAGCACCCAGTCAGCAATGCTGAAGCAGAACTTTCCAGAAGAGTGGAGAAACTGCTCCAGTTCCTGGGGAAAAATTGCAAGCAGACTTGAGTAACAGATGTTGTAGGTAGAAGAGAAGTGTGTAGAGATTGAAAGGTGTTGCCTCTTCCAGAGAAGGTGATGGAACTGATGGAAAAAAACCACTCGTTTATGGCTTTGAGGCAATGTTTTAAAACATTTGGGGCAAGATCAATGAAGTTAGGTAATGCAGATTTAGCTAGATGGTTGTTACATGAGTTGACACTGTGTAAATGAACCCCCCCATGCCATGCAGGGCTTTAGAGGAGGCCACTTTCACTTGTGTGTTGTAGGGAAGGGAACTAACATCTGCGTTCCTGGGAGCAGCAAAGCAAGGGTTTATATGGAGAGAAGACCCTTTTTTCCCCATTGAAACGTGTCTCTCCCATCCCCCAGCCCAAAATCAGCATCTGCAGTGCTGCCTCCACTGAACATGCCTGTAGTATTCCCATCCACGTGTCACTTGCTGACACTAATTGAAAACATGGACCTTGACAAAATGGTCTACATTGAGAGAAAGAAAACATTAGTGTCATTGTGATGCTAATAGAGGATGCTATAGTTAGACTGTGAGGAAAGGGAGGGGATTATGTGTATGCATCTCTTTTGATTTATTCATGGTACTGCAATACATTTTTCATTTATAGGAAAGAAAAACGGCCTTCTTTTTTAAATTACCTTGATAATGCCAAAAAAAAGAAGAATCGGGCACATGCTCAAGTGTTTCAGGCTTCCCACGGTTAAAAGAAAGCTGAATTTAAACTAAAGAAAAGTACAAGGTTCTTTTTTTTTTTTTGTTTCAGCCTGTCCTTGAATCATTCTTTTAAAACACCAGCTCATTATAGTCAAAGGTCCTAATTTAAAGAATGTCAGACTCCATGGGGGTTTCGTCAGCTCTTTGCTATTCATTTCATGAATGGTCCAGACCTTCGTTTTGATCAGCCAGGGACTTTTGGGAACAAACCTTGAGGTGAAGGTGGACATACATTTCTTCCCTGCTATCGAGTTAGATTCCAAGCTGTCATAGTATATAAAAAGAAATACCTGGAACAAACTGCCTCGGATATCCGTAGGGAATACACATATGTGATTAACCCAACTGGCCACTGGGTGTGACCATTGCACCACACAAAAGCATCTGAGACTTTTCCAAAGACAGGTCTGGAAATATTGGAGCTGGAAAAAACCCCACAACCTTTTGAGGTATGAGTAGACAACAGCAACGTTAAATAACTTTCTGTGCACAGTTTTCAGATGCTTACTGCACAATGTGGAACATCTTGTAAAAGCCAGGCATAGAGCATTTAAAATCATAGTGTGAAAAAAAATCAGTGAAAATCACATTAATGACATTACCAGAGTCTCTTTCTCTTCTCCAAAGGAGAAGTAGTAAGGCCCTTAAAGCTGCTGTGTTTGGTGCACTGAAATCACATTAATAGAATAAACACATCCATGGGCAGAATGGCTTAACTAGGCATTATCCAAATTATTAGCTCTCAGTTACCCAGTTTGCAACCAGAAGGGTATTATCCACTAAAAGGAAGTGTAAAAATAAAGTCTACAATAAATTATTTAGAATTATTTTTCTTCAAACCTGAGTTCTGTAAATATGAGACAAAATCATTTTGTCCAGAGTAATCCAGCCATATCTGTGGCATTACGCAGCTCGGATCACCCCACTTCAAAATGCTTCCCAATTTTATGTGTTATTTTATAGCATTTCTACCATTGAAAAGTCCCTATCTTTATCTTTTATCTCAGATATACCCTTTTATATTCTCGGCCCATAAATAGGTGCACACAGCAATTTGCAAGATCTGTTTTCCTGACCACACTTTGGTTCAGTAGTGAAATATTTGCATATTCCCTTAAGTCAGGTTGAAGTTCAGTAGTACCAGACCTTGATCAAAGAGCCAATGGCAGAATAACATCACCTTGATCTCTGAAAACCCTGTCAGTCCTGCGATTGCTCGACTTACATTGGTTACAACCACCTTGATAGGCAACAACTGAACAAAAAATCACCAAGAGGGCAGCTGTGCTTTGCCTTTCGTTCAGTCTGGGGTGGATACCCTGTGCCATGGTCACTGGGTATCATCAGCCACAGTTGATGTTACAAGGTCAGTTGTACCAAACACGAGTTTTCCCATAATGGAGGGATCTGAAGCTGTACTTGTGGAAAGTTTAGGGTCTGACTTTAGATCTGCCTTTCACAGTATCACAGTATCACAGTATGACAAGGTTGGAAAGGACCTCTGAGATCATCAAGTCCAACCTATAACCCAACACTAACACCAACCATCATCTAAACCATGGCACTCAGTGCCTCATCCAGTCTCCCCTTAAACACCTCCAGGGTCGGTGACTCCACCCCCTCCCTGGGCAGCGCATTCCAATGGCCAATCACCCTTTCAGTGAAGAACTTCTTCCTCACATCAAGCCTAAACTTTCCCTGACGTAGCTTGAGTCCATGCCCTCTAGTTCTGTCACTGGTCACCTGAGAGAAGAGACCAACCCCTGACCGACTACAACCTCCTTTTAGGTAGTTATAGACAGCAATGAGGTCTCCCCTGAGCCTCCTCTTCTTTAGACTAAACAGCCCCAACTCCCTCAGTCGCTCCTCATAGGGCTTGTGCTCCAGCCCCTTCACCATCTTCGTTGCCCCCCTCTGAACACATTCCAGTATCCTGACATCTTTCCCAAACTGGGGGGCCCAGAACTGCACACAATATTCAAGATGAGGCCTGACCAGTGCCGAGTACAGGGGGACGATAACTCCTCTGGTCCTGCTCGCCACACTATTCCTGATGCAGGCCAGAATGCCATTGGCCTTCTTGGCCACCTGGGCACACTGCTGGCTCATGTTGAGCTTCCTGTCAACCAGCACTCCCAGGTCCCTTTCTGCCTGACTCCTCTCCAGCCACTCTGTCCCCAGTCTGTAGCTCTGCATGGGATTGTTGTGTCCAAAATGAAGTACCCGACATTTGGACTTATTAAACATCATCCCATTGGAATCGGCCAGATCGTGTATGAACGGGAATGCAACATCCCAGAAGTGCAAAGAGTATCACTGACTTCTAAAGGGGTCTCAAGATCAGTGTGTGCTGTTTGTAGAGGGGAAGCTAACAAGTAGAGGAAGATAACTTCAGTTTCAGGCTTCTTGCTGTACCTTTATTTCTGATTTTCTAAAGGTGTGCTTTAGTAAAAAATAAAGCAAGGAAGAGGAAGAAGAAAAAAAGAAGGAGAAGGAGAAGGAAGGAGAAAGAGAAGGAGGAGGAGGAGAAGAAGAGAAGGAGAAGGAGAAGGAGAAGGAGAAGGAGAAGGAGAAGGAGAAGGAGAAGGAGAAGGAGAAGGAGAAGGAGAAGGAGAAGGAGAAGGAGAAGGAGAAGGAGAAGGAGAAGGAGAAGGAGAAGGAGAAGGAGAAGGAGAAGGAGAAGGAGAAGGAGAAGAAGGAGAAGGAGAAGGAGAAGGGATGAAGAAGGAGGAGAAGAAAAGAAGGAGAAGGAGAAGGGATGAAGAAGAAGGAGAAGAAGGAGAAGGAGAAGAAAAATAGGAGTAGGAATAGGGAGTAGGAGTAGGAATAGGAATAGGAATAGGAATAGGAATAGGAATAGGAATAGGAATAGGAATAGGAATAGGAATAGGAATAGGAATAGGAATAGGAATAATCTCTCCTTATCCAACAGCTCATGCTGGAAATTATCCATAGTTCTCAGGCTCACTGTGTTTTTACACTAAGTGAGACATCTGGCATCTTCCTGAATTTCTGATGAGCTGCCAATGTCTTAACAAGGGCCATTCAGCAAACACCACTTTCCATATACATTTGTGCTAAACCTTAAACTGGGATTCTGTGAGTTAAGGGCTACAGAAACTATTTGTTTCCCCATTTAAACAAAAATGTTTTCTCATAACCCTAGGCTAGGAAGGAGCAATCCCACTTGACAAATGCATGGAATGTTCTTGCTGGAAAGCTACCCCTTCTACCCAAAAGCCAAGCACCCTGGCTGTGTTGCTAGCATAGGGCACAGTTCAGCTCCTGTGCAATCTGAATGGTAAAAGAGAGGGGGTCTTTAGAAAATTCCTCATCCTTGGTGAAATCTACTGCATTCAGAAGGAGGGGGGGGCAAGCACTCTCTTCTGAAGTGTCTTTGTGGTCTCCAGGGAGAATATTCTTTATGACTGGAAGATTTAGCAGGATTCAGAAAGGAGGGGCAAGCACCCTTAGGAGCAGAGGAAGCACCTACCCATCTTTCGTTTTGTCTGGAAGGGACTCCTGACAGCCCCACAGCTGTGCCCTCAGGCACCTCCTTCCTGAGGAGCCTCTGTGTGTGTGTGTGTAAAATAAATTAAAGATTTTTTTGTCACCATGAAAAACAAGCAACAGCAGCTCCGTTTGTCAACCTGTAGCATTCCATACACCAGGTGAGTCCTGGGGCAGGGAGCAGCCCCTCTCCTCAACCATGCCATCGCCAGGCTCTTTATGGACAGGCTATAGAAGGCTTCCCTCCTCATCCAGAGGTGCATTTGGCAGTTCTCAAGGAAATGACATGCATGAATCCTGTTAAATGGGGTTTGTACCTTTCATACACCAAAACTTATTTAGCAGCTGATAAGAAAACCTCTACCATAGGCTGGATTTTAACTGAAAATATAAGATTGTGTGTCTCGCCACCAGTCCTCAGGAGGTGCTCAGAATCTTGGTCTCTTTTACCTGTATGTTTCAATCATCTCAACTAACTCATAGGCTACTGGGGTCAAGAGCTTGGAAAAAGGATGCAAAAAGTTGTGCTCAGTGTATTTTCTCTCATCAGAGTTTCCATGGCACAATATATAACAGACATTTGGTAGGATTAATGTGCTAGTGATAAAGCAGTAGCCTAGAGACACAATGATGCTGTAGTTGTGCCGTAGAAAATCAGACAGTACAAAAAGATATCCTCTACCAGAGACATATTTTTGAGGACTGTGCAATGTTAGAAAGGCTGCTGCACAAGCAATTCTTATATCTTTGGTAAACTGAGTTTATCCTGCCAAATATATGCCCAAACTGGAGGATTAAAAAAACAAACACACCAACCCAACCCAAACGAACAAACAAAACACACACACACAAAACTGAACCCAAAACCCCAAACAAAAACACAAAACCAAAACTCTTCTAAAGAAAAAAAACCCAAACAAAAAACCCCACCACTTCCCACATCTTGGTTCTTCCCATTGTTCCATTTGAATTGAGCTGTTTTATTTAAAACCCTTCACCTGGATCTGAGGGGTTTGGATGTTTTAAGGGTGAGTGATGGCAGAGAGAACAGTAATTTCAAAACAAAGGCTTCAAGAAACATTTCATCTTTAAACAATTATTCCTAATAAATTTTTAATAGCTGCTTAGTAGAATCTATTTAGTACATGACCTAACTTTTGGGAGATAAGCTTTCATGTCACCAGACTCGAATCCTTGGGAGACATCATTCAAATACAGAAGTTTCATGTTTCATTATCAAAATTTATAAATATTCCCAGCTGCACTGCTATATCAGGCCCTTGGAGCAAGAATCTGTAACTCCAAGCAGGAACAAAGGTGACAGAAAATTCTACACCTCAACTCTATCTAATACTAGTACCCATGAATTTATATTTCAATACTTGAGAAGGTTTTATTTCCCATATAAAATGTTGGAGATGCTGAGGCAAGTGTTAGTATATTAGTTGTGAGATGAATAAACACACAAACTATTACAGTGAGTTTCCATACAGGAGAAAATGAGTTAGGAAATGCAAGACTAAATAGCACATAAAAAACCTTCAGGCCTTTACTATGGGAAGAAAAAGAGAGGCAAACAACAGGTTGATGAATTCACAGATTTGGAGACGAATTTTCTGCTGGTACAATTCCCATATAATTCTGTGAAATTCTGTCATTAGAGAATTTCACATTGATGGGAAAGTTTTGTTCAACAGACAGGATATATTCCTGTTTCAGTCATCTGCAAGCACATAACTGCAGTACTTTGGAGCAGGGTGAAGTCCAAGCATAAGTGGAGGGAAACAAAGTTTTGCTATTCTCTATTGTCATAGGAAGATATTTCTGCCCCTGCTTTTCCTGACATCTGCACATAAGGGATGAGTGATAGTGGGAGCTTTATGGAAAATGTCCTTCATCAGGTTTTCATCAGTCTGAAGGGGAGAGAGTGTGTCTTGCTGTTGTGCCCCAGCCTCCAGCAAGCTGAGTGTTACAGTATTTTAAGAGAACAGTCTCCTGTAAAATACTGCAGGGCACACAGGAGAAAACAGCAAGTGAATTAGATTTGCAGCAGAGGTCCTTTATTCTTTGCTGCTTTTGTTTTGTTTTGAAAAGAAAAAAAACAAAGGCTTCATCAACACTTCAGGACTGCTACCAGTCCTCATATTCCCACTTGACAAAGCATTTAGGCCTTCAGATGCTCCAGTCTTGCAACCACTGCCGTTGCCATCGGTGTTCCTTCATCATGCACTTCATTCCAAAAGTATCAGCACCAGGTGCTGTTTCAAAGATTTGGTTTCCTTTAAAAATATTTCTGTATTTTTGTCTCTTTCTGTTAGTTTGTTACTTTTTTGTAAATTTGGTTTGGCTGTATTTTACGTGTCCAAGCTGCTTCTGTTACCTTTCTCAGATGGTCCTTTCACAGGGATTGATTTAAGGCTGTGGATACAGAGAACCAGTGCCAGCACCCACTCTGCCAGCATTCCAGAAGCATGTGGGCAATGTCCTCAGCCACAGGGTGTGAGTGTTGGGAGTGTCCTGTGCAGGGACAGGAGTTGGACTCGATGGTCCTTTTGAGTCTCTTCCAGCTCAGTTAATTCAATGATTCTATGAATGACAAGAAATGATTATAACAGCCTAGCTGAGGGCACACCACTGATATGTACAATGGGTTTACTTTTTTCTGTGTTACTCTGATGCTTTATCTGCATTTCCAGCTACCACACCACACCACACTAAGAAGAAGTTTGACTGGGCTGTCCACGGTGATTTCTTGCTCTTTTATCCTGGTGACGGTTCTATCTTGCATTTATCAACCCTCAAATTCAGCTGTTTCTCTTCTGATTATTTACATATTTGTAAGGTCTCTGAATCGTTCCCCTTTAATAAAAACAGACTTTAAAGTCTGCAGCATCTCTCAGTTTAATCACTTTACCATCCTTTCAGGTCAATAGTTTCAAACGAGTTCCTAAGAAAAGAAAAAGGGCCTGAAATTTGTGTGTGTGATTACTTTTTTTGTCCTTTTTTCTTTCACCTTTACCTTCCTCTTACCTTTGCCCATTTAGGCTTTAAAAAGTTTTCCCCAATGTTTCACTGCTCCCCATCAAAAGACTCAAGGAAGAGAGGAGACTCTTGTCTCTCTATTGTATAAACTCAGCATTTTTCAACAAACTATGTTTTTTGTCCCCTTCCAGGTTACATGTCTGCAGTATTTATCATGTTGTAGTAGTGTTGTGAGCCCTGAAGGTGCTGAGTACTTTGGATCTGGCTTAAAAACATGATAATGATCATATCCTTAAATTCACATAAAAGAATGTCCAGTTACATTCCAGTTCCTACTCATTTGCAATTGGAAAAACTACTGAAGACTTAAAACAAAATCTTTCCTCTTGTTTGGGCTGAAAAATGCACTGACTGTGATAAAATAAGTTATAGTGTGTGGTTTAGGACAGGGGGGGAAAAAAGTCTTGTAAACTATTTTTTAATCCAGCCAATGAGACAAAACCTCTCAAAAAATAAGTCTTGAGGCATGTGATGGTTGAAAATATTGTTCACTGAACCTTGCTAAATTCCATGTAATGATTTGTATTTGCACTACCTCTAATTTTAGAGAAACTTAGGGGCTTTATGAAAACAGCAAGCAAACAATTGCCTCCAGCAGGCCAGGCAACCATTCCCAGACTCCGAACAACCTAGGTTTTATCTCAAAGTGCACACATCAGACTCCATGGCACTCAATTCATCTGCAGCCCCACTGCCTTGCTTGTTCAAATGCCATTATATTTTACTCCAAATGAAAAGAGAGTTTGATTTACAATCATAATAATGATCATTTATACAGCATTTTTCAAGTAAGGCTGGCAGATCGCAGGATAAACTCAAGAACTATTTATATAGGAATTGCTTTGGCAGTATGCAAGCCCACCAAAATGAAAGGTGATAGCCTTCAAACAACAGCTGGACAAATATTATCCAACATATACATTATCTTAATTATTTTTTACCTTTTTTCTCAACTAATTTATTAGAGTAATTTTTCTATTTGTAGTAATCAACCAGCTGCATAGCTCTCCAAATACTGCTCGTGGAATAAATCACTTGATGGATAAGGATGATTTTCATAGAAACATTTACTTGGCAAATATTTTTCTGATAATTGAGGAGCTCAGCTTTAAAAGCCATGCAATAACACTGCATAGTCATTCTAGACAAGCATAAAATGTATCTTTAAGTGAAATTATAGGAAGAATTTTACACAGCAGGAAGTAATTAGCCAAATGGAAATAGGACTATAATGGTAAGATTAACACTTTTAACTGGTGAAAAGTTGTCCATGTGCTTTAATTGTTAGATATGCTCTAAGATCTTGCCTTATATCTCATCAAAAGAACCTTTAACCAGGTCTAGCTGTACTTCTAAAGAAATTTTCTCTTTTGAAAAGGCTTGGCTTGCACAAGATTTTAGCTGAACAAATCCCATTAGGAGCAACGAGAGTCACTCTGCTAAATCCCCGAGGCCCCAGAACGGAAGCAACAGCACAAGTAATGTGCAAGTTTGTACCCCTCTGAAAATGTGTAGAGATGAGATAGAAGGGGAACAGCTTCTGTCACAGATGTGTGATCATCTTTAAATGTCATGCACCCTTCTGGAGGGAAAGGAAGAAGGATGGAAAGCGCAGGAAAGAGAGGAAGGAGGGATGGGAGGGAAGGACAAGAAGAAGGGAGAAAGCAGGGAAATAAGGAAGGAAGATGGATGCACAGAATAAGAAAAATAATAACAAAACAAAGGTCACCACAAATACCTTGTACCAAATACACCTGCATTTTGTGTTCCAAAGGAATTCTCCAGGCTGCCTGGCCTCATCTTTTTTCTTTTGAACTTCTTTCCAGAGTCGGCTCTTATCTAAGCAGTTCACGCATCCCTATTGAAATACTCAAAAAATGGAGCAAGGTGTGAAGAGGAACAGAAGATTAAGCTAGGCTGTAGAAAATACCCATTTATTCATCTTTCAAAGGCAGTAGAAAGGGAGTCGAGCACATCTTTATTCTTCTGTGAGAGGATGCTATTGTTCATCTTGTTCTAATTATGAAATTTGAACTTAAAAGGAAGAAAGAGAACACCCCTCTGACAGTGCACAGTACATATTTTCCAGAAATAATTCTTATAGAGATATATGTCAACCCTATGTATCCAAGAATGACCCATCAGTCACAAAGCAACACACAGAAGCATTTGATACAATCTACAAAGCTGCACTTCTTGATCTATTTTTGTTCCAGACAGATTAGAGAATTGCATGGCAGAAGAAGAAAACACAGCTAATCTTTCGTGACTGCTAGACAGTGCTGTAGAAATGTAATTGCAGAACCAGCAACTCCATGAAAAGAATGCCATGCCATTTACCACAATTCAAAATGAATCCAATTATTCCTTAATCACACTAAAGGGCATGTTCCTTAAGTACAAATAAAAAGAAAACTGTAAGAATCGGGTCTCCTCTAAAAATCCAATATGCAACTTGTTGAGTGAATCTTTTCTTAAAATATAAAAATATATCAAGAAAACACCACGATTTTTCCACTCCTACAAGCCACTAACATTGTTATCTCCTCCTTCCATCTCCAGCCAAATAAACCAAACTGTTAGAAAATGCAGTCATTCCTATTAGCCTGAAGTCTAAAGGAAGGGGAAAGAAAGGCCAGTGTTTTCTGATCATCTTAAGTAAACCTGAATTTGTTGCTTTTGCAAAGGGCTCTTCTACAACTCTTTGATTCAGCTCCAAGTGCCACTTCCATTGCTGGGTAAAGTGCTTGAAATGAGGAGAGATACAAAGGGACTGAGGAGGTTGCTTCAGAATAAGGTACTTATCTCCTCGCTGTCTGGTAATTGTGTGTGGCATTGACAGCCTTGCGAGTCTCGTGGATGTTTGGATTGGGAACAATAACACCTGCAGGTTTTACAAGCCGTGAAGTAAAGTTGTCATCAGCTGCTGCACACCTGGCAATACCTCAGGACAACGTGCTTGTCTGCTCAGGCTTTTCCACAGACTTTAGACAGGTGGGCTTTTTTTACTTTCTCTTTCTTTTCCTGCCCCAAACAGACCAAACTAAGGACTCCAACACCAGCTGGGCTACCTCGTGAGGGTGTCGGTTTTATTATTCACAGTTGAATTGAAATTAGATTCTTACTTCTGTTCCCCAACTCCTAGCAGCTTCTCAGTCACATACTGTTATCCAGAGTTAGATCTGTCTTGTTCCAACGCTGAAACACTCCTCCTTTGCTCCTTCATTCAGAGCTGTTACGCCATGCACACAGCATATCAGATTCACAGAGCTGAATCCTGCTCCACGCTGGGGCTATGTACCTTGTGAGCACTGCATCTACTTTTCCACTACAATCCAGTTCCCATTAACAGGGAAGAACACAACTCTGGCTTTTGGTTTCATGCAGGCATAACATCCATAGATGAAGAACCTTCTCCAGTGACTATTCACCTGCAGGTTAGTAACATTCATTACCTTCCATTGACCATGCCTTCACAAGAGGAATGGTGTCTGATAGACACCTCAGTCCTTTTCTGTTCCTGAGTCTGAATATCCTTCTTCAGAAAACTTGAATTGCAAGCCTATTCCTTCAGCTTTTAGTTTGGAGTCAGTTTGTCTTCTTCCGGGTACATTAAAAGCCCTTTGGAGGAGGACTTTTGGGTGTTGATTGATGAGAAGCTCAACATGAGCCAGAAATGTGCACTTGCAGCCCAGGTGGCCAACTGTGTCCTGGGCTGCAGCAAAAGAAGCATTGCAGGTGACTCTCCCTCTCTGTGCTGCTCTCATGATAACCCACCTGGAGTGTTGTGTCCAGTTCTGGAATCCACAACATAAGAAGGATATGGAACTGTTGGAAGAGGGCTGGAGACCCTCTGCTAAGAGGACAGGCTGAAAGAGTTGGGGTTGTTCAATCTGGAGAAGAAAAAGCTCCAGGGAGACTTCACAGCAGCCTTCCAGTACCTGAAGTGCCTACAAGAAAGCTGGGGAGGGACTTTTTACAAGGGCATGGAGCGACAGGACCAGGGGGGGGATGGCTTTAAATTGGAAGGTGGAAGATTTAGATTAGACCTTAGGAAGAAATCCTTCCTGCTGAGGGTGGGAAGGCCCTGGCACAGGTTGTCCAGGGAAACTGTGGGTGCCCCAACCCTGGAGGTGTTCAAGGCCAGGTTGGATGGGGCTTTGGGCAGCCTGGGCTGGTGGGGGGTGTCCCTGCCCGTGGCAGGGGGATTGTAATTGGATGATCTTTAAGGTTCCTTCCAAGCCAAACCATGCTATGATTCTATGAGTCTACACGTGATCCAAATACTCTTCTTCCATAATCATCTTCTGCAATGTCAATGAAACAGGACTTTTCCCATCAGCTTCCTGGAGAACACATCTGTATTTCCATGGAATAAGCTAAGACAATTTAATTTGTTTTTCAAAAACAGGAGTTTCTATCATACAAGGTTTAGACAAAAAGGTGCCAGGTAGATTTGGAGTCACTTTGCAGTAGGAAAAATTTACATTAGCTTGTTAAAACAAAAAGAGAACAGCAGCAATGCAAAACTGAGAAAGAAGGTCTAAATTCAGTTAATAGAATACAAGTGCAAAAGATTTTATCCACCTGTAAGTAGGCAATTGTGTAACATAACTGGCTGCCTTCTATGTTATGTGAGTGAAAACTCTTGCATTTTAATTCCTGCAGAGCCCTTCTCACCTGTGTTTGTCCGTGCAGGATTATAGCCCTCTTCATAACAGCCAATCCTACTTTTCCGAGTGACTACCATGCACGAGACACGTTGCAACGTCTGGGCATGTTCAGAAGTGCCTTCAGGTCTCAGAAGAACTACTAACATGAAAAGAACCTTAGCCAGATTCCAGAGTGTTGGGTCTATCTCAAGTCACCATTGTGACCGTGCAAGGAAAGTACCTGATTGCTATTGTCCTATAAAAACAATCACAAGCTGCTGATGGCTGGCAGTGTCTGTTAATAAAGGCTCTTTTTTATTCTTATACATAGGACCCACCCCAGTGGAGACAGATGAAAAATTGCTGTGGCCCTTTCTGAAGTTTGAATTCTGTTTTATTCTGGAGTTGAGAAGGTTTGGATAGGAAGATGGTTTGTTGATAGAGACAGGTTATCTGTAACAGGTATCACTGAAACTGAGTTATGTCCCTGTCCATGCAGCATAGCTGTCCTAATATAAAAATCTCCTACCCTGAAATGGAGGCTTCCTATTTAATTTCTGAATCACCCATTCTTTAATATGCTCAGAAAAATCTAATACAAAACAACTTAATGAGCTCTGTGACACCAACACGAACCCCTGTCTTCTGTAGATATAATATAAAGTATAATTACAAGTAATTATTATCCTACACAGTCTGCATTGTGAACGAAACTCTTTAAAACAAAATTTGACTGGAAACAACATGAGGGATATTTAATTATCTATGATATCATAGAATCATAGAATTACCCAAGCTGGAAGGGACCCACAAGGACCATCGAGTCCAACTCCTGTCCGTGCACAGGACACTCCCAACACTCACCCTGTGACTGAGATGCTTCTGGAATGCTGGCAGAGTGGGTGCTGGGACTGCTGCCCTGGGGAGCTGTTCCAGTGCTTCACCACCCGCTGGGGGAAGAACCTCTTCCTGATATCCAGTCTAACCCTGCCCTGGCACATCTTCCTGCCATTCCCTCCAGTCCTGTCCCAGGTCACCCAACTCCCTTGATTCCTCTCTCAGCTGCTGCTCTTTGGCCTCCATTGCCTTTGCACTGCAAGAACAAAGAGGCTGTCAGGATGGAGACATCCACAAGCATCTAGACGTGAGCCAGTCAGTGAAGTAATCAAATGTTTATACACTTCTAGCTATGAAAAATGCATCTACAACCCCATAAATACTTGCTTGGAGTATAGAGGAATTCAACATTTCTCTTAACGTGACAATCTAGTCCAGTATCTTAAAAGGTAAAGGTTAATCAGGTCAGAAGCAAATTGAAGAAAATCTTATCAAAATCACACACAAACACAGCAAACCTGGGGGGGCTGTCAGGCCCAAGGTGATAAACAGAACGTGACACCAACATAGCAAATGAACATTTCTGAATTTCATCACCCAGTTCCTATCCAAGAGAACATTTCTAGCCAGCTAAACCTTTCCATTCTGAAACACATGCTTAATCACAAATTCTAACAGCAAGCATGTCCCAAAATGATATAAATAAAGCAATACAACAGTTACTGGCCCACACAGCAGCTGGACCAGATGGCATCTCTATACATTTTTAAACAATACAATGTAATCCTGTATTAACACATCCACTTGTATAAGTATATGTAGAGATACAAGACAGTAACAACACTTGACACTAATCCTCAGGAAATCAGCATGGAAAATAGCTTGCCTCCTAGAGGCTAGCAGGAGCCCTCAACAGTGATAGCAAAATATTATTATATATCTGTGATAAAAGATTTCTACCTCTTTGTCTGACATTATTCTCATTGACTTGCTAAGTATTTCTTGCCACTGTGCCACTAACATTAATATTAAGGAGTTGTTAAATATTTTACATTATTTATGCTATGAAAATATGAATAGCTTCTCAGTCTTGAATCCACTAAGCTCTACAGAGTCTTCTCAAATTATTTACATTACCCTTCAGAAGTGCTAACATTTTGGTGTGGAGGTTGAACACAGCTCTTTCCAGTATTTCAGAACTGCAGCCTCTATCTTACCACCTCCCCACCTATGGTTTGCCAGAGAGAGATGTCCACCAGCTCTCTCCTCCGTGACACTGCCTTTGGAACCACCCATATGGACCCTGGTACAACCATTGGATGGTGATGTTTGTCTGACACTTCCTTCCTTTTCCCCACAAGAACCAAATATCAGGTGCCTGCCTTGCACCAAGGGCTTGCAGGTGTTTCTTGAGCACGCAGCATTTTTGGATAAATTAAGGAAGTAAATAAAGTAAGGGAATTAGGAAAGAGAGCTACACAATTTTATTGCCTTTCTAAAAGCAGTAGGAGAAAAGTACCTTTTATTCCACTGTAATAGCCCAGGGAAAACAACAATACATAGCATTTTTTTTCTAATATATGTCAAAATCCCATTGACCTCATAAATCCCTGTCTTGTCTAATGAGGATCTCTGACATGCCCAACTTAGCACCTCACAAGAAAATCAAGTCATATAGATTACCAATTGAAAATCATTTACAACATCTCCTCCACAAGCTGTCCTGCCCTCTCTCCAAAAGTCAACTCCTCTCTAACCCCACAAAACCATCTCCTGCCTTTATCTACCCCTTACCCTGCCTCTGAAGAACAGGACTCACAGAACCTTTTCAGTGGCCATAATTCTGTTGGATGCCTGAACTCTTAAATAAAAATTTTCAAGACAGTAAGTAAAAAGGATAGAAATAAGTCAAAAACCTGAAATGTGAAAAGCTCATTTGGTTTCCAGATTTAAGGTGTCAGGCCCTGCCCTTTGCCTTTCCTTCATCACATGTTTCAGGAGAAGACAGGGAACACCCTTCACTCCTACATTAATAAAAACCTGGGAATGTAAAGCTGATTTTTAAAAATCTCCAAACACTTCAGCCCTCGGTTCAAGGTTTTGTTTGTTTGCTTGCTTGAATTGTGAGAAAAATCTGAGTAAAAGGTGTTGTGTTTGAGGGCTGGAGTTTGGGGGTTTTGTTTCAGAAATCTCTTCCCCAACCCACCCTGCCTGCCAACCCTGCCTGCCATCAATTCAGTGGCAAATTTGTGACAGACCATCTTGTTGGAATTTTGGCAGCACACTGCTACATGTGAGCATTCACCGAACACCAGCATTTTCCAGGCTCCCTGCCAAATGAATGCTTGGGAGACTGTATGTATATACTGTATTCCTCCAGTCTTCAAAGGATTTACTTTGAATTACCTGAATTGTTTTGAGTTTGAGACATCATTAGGTTATATTAAATTACAAAATATGTAAAATAAGAGCCTGTGCTTGCTTGAACAGGCAACTCTGCCGCTTTTACCTTTGTGACTTTATCTGGGATGACATTTGCTTTTTTGTGCTCCTCTATTTAACAATTCTTCCAGGAGTTGCTTTGCTTTTTTCTCAGACTTGATTTTCAGCTCTATTGTTTTGCATTTTGCTTGGCTGCATAAAAGGTGCATACATCCCTTGTACTCTTTCTGAATGGGATTTTTTCCAGACATTATTTATTTTAGGTCTTCACAATATTGTTTTTTTAAGGCATTTTCATCTTCCTTCTTTTTTAACTCAATCTGTTTGCTACCTTCCAAAGGCAGCACCTCAGCCTTCTCCTACTCTCTATTTTTATCTCTCCCTCTACTGCCTCCATTTCCCCATCTATATTATCACCACACCAGCTCCTTGGAGAAATACATCAATTTTACCTCCAGGAAGCCAAACTAAATCTAGAAATAAATTGGTTTGAATATTTTATTTTTCTTGAATAGCAGCTGATCCCACATAACTATTCCAAAATGTCATTGACCTCAGAGGAGTGTCAAACCTGAATGGTTTCTGTCGCCACAGAACCCAAACTGAACCAAAAGATGCACTGATTTCATTGCCTATCCACATCCACAATGCTTGCTCACCCTCACTCTCCACTCTCACATGCCATCACTCCTCTTATTTTTTGCCATTCTGTCACCCCTCCTCTCCTATCCATTACTCCTCTCTCTCCTCCACCGCAGACACTGCTTTACCTGGAGTGCCATGTCCACTTTTCAGTCCCTTTAGACGGTGTGTCTGGTGCTGCTTGGTCAACACCCTCTCCTACTTGGATCCTCACCGAGATCCTCTCTGCTCCCACTTCTAGTGGTTCCTCTTTTCCCATTCTTCCTCCTTTAAATGAGGCTGTCAGTGAGTTGTGTTTATTTTTCTCCCTCTGTGCTTCTGTTGCCCACATCAATTTGCCTTCTTCACCCAAGATATGTCAAACTCTGCTTTCATTCTCTATTATTTCTTTCAACATCATCCACATTCTCTTCCCTTCCCTTGCAGAATTTACAACAAGTATTACTTCTTTTTCTCTAGCCTTCACATATAGCATTTTCCTCACCCCTATCTATCCAGACAGATATTTTAAAGGTCATCTCTTTCATTTTTAGAGGAAGATTCTTCATAGATTATCCTCTTGTCTCCTACCATCTCTTCATACTCTGCACCAAGGGTAAGCTTCTTAAGAGACTCCCAACCATAAAATCTTCCACCATGCAGCCTGACAGGTTCTCGGATGAATTTTCAGACATATTCATGCTTTGCTTTCTACTCTCCCAGATGCTCAGGAGCCACTCTCTGTAAATTTCTACAAAATCAAAAAGCAGATGATGTTTTCTAATAAACATCAGAGCCTCTCTCTGTAGATTTCTACAAAACCAAAAACCAGATGATCGTCACCTTCCTTTAACGCTCTCTTTTAAAGCCTTCCTTTTCTGGGTTGCCTACAAAAGACAACATTTAGACTTCTGGTATGCTGAGGTCACTGCCTATGATGCTGACTAATATTTTCTGTGTTTCCTGGTGTTCCTCCATCTGCCTGTCTCCATCTGTTGTTTCCTTGCTTACCCTTGCAGGCTGCTCAGAGGAGGGACTGCCTTCCTGCTCCCTGCTCATGCAGTGGCTGCAGCCTGGGCTCCAAATGAAGGCTCGTGCCCACAGGTGAGACCACAGGCAGTAACCAGGTCCATCCTGGCTGAAGATATCCCCACCTGCCTCACTGAGGGTTTTGGTCAGGCTGTTCTCGGGCTGACTGCTGGCTCAGGTGATATTTTACCTCTGGTATCTCATTTTCAAACATTGCTGATTGTCACCAGTGTGGGTTATTTCGTTGACCTCACTTAGTCAACATCAAAAACCACAGAACAATTTGGCAGAATAAGATTCCCTCTGTGGGATAGCTTCCCCACAGCATGGCTCTTTCTCAGGGCCAGCTTCACTAGTCCATCCATTTAATTCACTCAGAAAATTACATCAAGAAGGTAGGACAGAGAGAGACCTATTTGCCCATTGCACTAATCTAAGCCTTTTTATTTGCTACAGTATAAGTAGGGACCAGTGAAGAAATGATTTAGCATAAAAACCTGCTCAGCATGCTGATATGAAAACCATGAATAGATCAGTGTTAGAGAAGCAGGGCAGGTCAGGATGGTGTAATGGCTGTCAGAGAGGAGGCTTCCAATGCCTCAGCTGAAATAAATGAATTCTCCCCAGGTGTGACTCTGAAAAGTTAAAGACACAAGCTGGAATTCCAGCAATAAATGCAAAATTTTACCAGCTTGTCTCAGAGTGGGTTGTGGAGGAGGAGGATGGCGTGCATCCAAGTGAAAAGAGCACAAGAGGGCAAGGCTGACACTGAAAGAGGGCAGAAGAACAGAGCTGGTGGCCTTTTCTTCCCAGGATGGCAAAGGCTGACACAGTTTTGATGTCCTTAATTGAATTACTGGAAATCCAAACATGAGCGTAGACTCAGCTCCTGCTACCTTCATTGAAAGGGAAAATGTTATTTAATTTTTTGAACAATCAGATGCCAGAAATCCCAGATATCTAAAGATGTGATGCAGAAGATCATTAAGTTGGAATAATCATATCCTGATCTATAAGAAAACTATGACAATTCAAGTAATTTGCAGCTCAAAAATGCAATCTCTTTAATGTTATTATAAAACTGAGCACTGTTCAGTTCCCATTCAATCCTCTTTACGAATTCACTCCTTTGAGGCTCACATTTAACAGGTGAAAAATTACAAGACAGATAAAACAAAAGGTCCAACTGAACTCATTCTTATCAGTTTCCCATAGCATGTCATAGAATCACAGAAAATAAGGTTTCAAAGGCCCCTGAGAGGACAGCAAGTCCTTTGGCCCAATTCAGCTCTGTTATCAAACCTTCATCTTAAAACTTGCCCAGTGCATTTCTTAGCTCTCAAGACAGCAGAAAAAGCATAGTGTCTTCTTCTTATAGTATTAAGGTTTTCTTTTTTGTAGAGGGCAGATCATAATTTCAGGCCATAAAAATAGAGTCTGTAAGTATCCGTGCTTTCCAAATGCCTTCTTTCCAACAGAATGAAAGACATTCTTCAATATCATCATAATTTTTCTTTTAAATTAACTAATGCTCAGGTTGATACTAACACTTTTATCCCTTGAACATGTTTAGACAAGCTTTCAGTCCTTCATTCATGTTATTTTCAACTGGTATACGCAAGTTTTCCAAATTTAGAAGCATTTGGAAATGCAGTAAATGCTGTTTGCCCTTACTTCTAAACAGAGAAGACAAATGTTAAATAAGACCTAGATAACATAGAACCTTTACTTCTGAGTTATTCAGTATGTAGTTGATAAATTCCTTAATGTTGAAGTTCAAAAATTTCCAAATAATGAGAGGCTCTAAAATATTCTCAGTTTTAACCTTCTCACCACATAAATTATACAAGACCACCTAGTCCATCTATAAAATCAAGACTCTTCTAAAAGTTTCAGGTTAGATGTCCCAAAATGGGAATATCCAAAACTATTTGTCATCACTTCTATATTTTTAGGACCTTTTTATGCCTTCAGATTAAGTTAATGTCTCCTTATCTCTTATTATTTAGACTTTATCAAAAGCTTCCGTTAAAAGGCAGCAGTCCAGCTCCTGTCCCTACACTGGACAGGATGATTCTATGACCTTCTCTCTCTTTCTTGGTGGCCAGAGAGACTTGTCTCCTTCATCCCATTGAGATTAGGGTGAGGCTTTTGCTCCCAGAGCTCTGGGGAAACCCATTTGAAACACGTGGTCTCAGCTCCTCTTCCAGTCTCGCCAAGCGAGGGGGTGATTAAAGCATCAGTTATTACAGCACATTCTGTCATTAAGCACGGGGAAATGTAAGTGTTCTTACACTTGGCCTGAAAGGACAGCAGGCCAAACGCTGACTGGTGAGCAAATGTGCACTCTCTGGAAGCCCTCCAGCCTCTTCACCCCAGAGCTGTTTCAAGAGGAGTGACGTCGGAGCTCACATCCAGAGTTCAAACTATGTTTAATTATAATTAAGAAACATTACTGTGAAGAGCTTATTCCAACTGCATTTGGAAGAGCCTTGGGGTAACCAAGGCCTCCCTGAAAGTCTTCCAAGAATTTTGGCTCAACAAGAGTGTCAAAAAACAAAACCTTGTATAACAGCTCACCGTTTGTTCTGCACTTTTAAATTCTGCCTCAGCACAGAGAGGGGAGTGACAAAGAGATGAAGATTTGAACTCACAGCCTCAGAGCACACCGGCATTTCTTTCTTGCTTGATTGTGTACTAAAACTGCCTGTAAAGTCAATAACTTCCTATGGCTTCACAGCAAAGCAGAAAGATTAAAAAAGAGCCATGGTCCTTTGAAGATGTGGAAGGCAGTAAGTGAGCAGGCTGAATCCTCTTTGGATTTGAAAGTCTATGCAGTGCTAACAGTTCTGCTTTAAGGTGTCAAAATTGCCTTAAATCTTTACCTTTGTTATATCCTGCTGCTACAGACATGTCATAGAACAGACCTGACTATTCCAAACCGTTTAGACAGCATCATTTTTCTTTCAGCTTTTTTAGAAATACAACTGATTAGCACCTTTTTTTTTATTTGTTTGTTTGTTTAATGAGCAAACATTTTTAATTACTCTAACAAGAACAGCATGGCAATGGAACTTAGAACTTGTAACTGCATTAGATTTTACTGTGGTTGGTAGTAACTCACAAACATGAAGCTCCAAACCAAATTAATCACTTAGACCTCTGTTTCTTCATTAGGCTATGAACCTCCCACTAAACTCAGTGCAAAGTCAGGAGTCTAAAAGGGCTTAAGAGCAGAAATACTTCACTACTCTGTGCTAGAATATTTTAAAGGAGAGAGGAGAAAGCAGAAGGAGGCTGGAGCAGGAGGCATGGCACAGAGTGATGCACGTCCCATATGACCCTGGGCAGGGATTTGGTCCAGGCTTGCACTGTAACTCAATGCCCATCACACTGAAAATCCTCCACCTGGCAGTTGGTGCCCTGACCCCAGCGTAGCAGCCCTGGGAGTTCCCAGGAAAGCAGGAGAAAGCTGAGGCTCCTCTGCAGCGTGAGCAAACAGCCCAGGGCAGGCCGAGAGATGAGCAGAAAGCACCCTCTGAAGTGGTTTCTCCACTTTTTACCAGATTGGGTGCTAGCCCTTCTCTCATTTTGGCACACAGTCAGTTAGTTCAATGATCACCAAGGACCTAAAACAGACTGTGAGACATGAGACTGAATGAAGGGGGGTGTGAGACAGTACCTAAGAGCTGCAGGGTGGCTCATGGAGCCCTGCTTTACTGCCTCCTTGCTGAGGGGGTGACTCTGCTCTCCAGCCAGCACCAGAGGCCAGCCAAGCAGAGAGTCAAGTCAATCTCTGGGCTCAGTACCAAACCCTCACCATGGATATCAAAGACTTTTGTCCCTTGGTCATCATTTCTGCAGTGACAGCACCACTGCCTTTCTCTCCCCCTCGGCTACTTTTTTCTAACAGTTTTTTGCAAAGCTGGTGAGTCTTTTGAACTGTAGTTGTTCAGTGTTAATGATTACTACACAATCAATTGTTCATTTCAAACAATAACATGCATAGTCCCTTTTCAGTAAATCAGTTTCCTCCCATCACAGACTTCCCTTTGGCTTGTCCTATTCAGCCCCTTACTAAGGCACCGTAAAGAGTTCTTCTGTGCCACAAAGACACATTCTTGGCATCCTGTATCTTCCTTAAGAAAACTCCCCTGTCTCACGGGGATTGTCGAGTTACTTTGAGGTATAGCTTGAGTGTTGCCCCTGAACACACTCCCATAAGTTTCTGTCACAGATTAAACCGTGCCTTAAGCTCCAGGCAGCTGCCTTAATGGAGGGCAGGGCATGGTGGATTGAAGCTCAAGTGTAACTGACCTTCCAGCTCATAAAGCACTGAAGACTTGACTATCCTGTGCTAATACACACACCTCTGCTGACAGCACCCAACTGGAGATGCTGGCAGGGTCCTTGTCCCTGGCTGACCCTTCCCATCTGAGCTGGACAGCACTCAACTCCTGAGCCACCGCAGGTAAAGGTGCACTTTCGGGGCTAAATCATCACCAGTTTTAGCTTTTCTTAAAACATGGAGTTGTTAATTATTTATATTAAGTCTTTCTTATTCCTTGGCCTGAGCTTTGGGCTAAACTGCCTTGAAATGGTACAGCCTCAGTGCAGCTACTCAAGCTAGCACTGCAATAAAGATGAACCTACAGCAAAACTTGAAATGTTTTGCAGGGCACAGAGAATGTAACAGCTCTCATTTAAATGTAACTACATAACAGTTCCCAGATGCGTTTTTCCTTCTAATTTGTTTTATGTATTTCTTAAAGAAATAAGACTTACACAACACATTTGCTTTCTTCAGTCTCCTGTCTGTCTGTCTGTCTCTCTTTTAAACATACTCAGTTACTTCAAACAGATCTGAAAATTGCATAAATGTCTTTGGGATTTGGCAGGGCGATCATCTTGAAGTCCTAACCAAGAAAGAGACTGAAATAAGAGTTCAGTTTTTAATAGAAACCATTGACCCCAAATGCAAAACAAAAAATCAGTAGGAATTCAAACTTTGTAACTTCTGGCTTTGTGGAATTGCTACTACAACAAGTGACACACATTGGGATACGTGAGGGAAGGTTAACAAGAGTTAAGCATCTTGTCAAGCACATGGAGCTTGACAAAGCAGTGAGCAGGGTGCAGGATTTGGTAATCACATGTAAGTGTCTAAAGCATTAAAAAAACCAGTGCAGGAGAGAAATCATAATCACTGTGGCTCATTGCTGGCTGAGTATGAACTCGCAATCACATTCTACATAAAATTCCACACCCCTCTGTGAAGATGTCAGTCTCAGTAGTGAAGCACACACGGTTCACACAAGCAGGAGAGCATAACAACTAGTGTCACTGCTAAAACTCACATCTGAAAGGGATCAGAGTGACCAGAAACTTCACATCTTGGTCTAAAATCATCTCTACTCTGTGAGACATCCCTCCTTGATCCTTAAAACCTCATCTACAAAAACAAGTTAATTTGGCTCCTAAGACTGTGGGGAAAACCCAAGATAAGCAATCAAATGCCATAGACAGATATGGTATAAAACCTTGAAAACACAGAAAGTGACAGCTTCAACCTTCCCAGTGCAGTGTCACATCCCCTCAGCTCTGTGACTCACTCTTGAGATGCGGAGCTGAGCCTCTCAGTCCCTTCGTGAGCACTATTTTTGATTCAGAATACACCTTCGATCCTAAAAGGTAATGCATTGCACATACACAGTTTTCTCACCCACTCCCTCTCCCTCTCACCAGATTTATTCTCTTCAAAAAGCTCTGCTGAAGCTCCACTCCAGGCATCTGCACACTATCCTTGTTTTGTCTGCCCGAGGTTAACTTTTTTAGTGCTCTCCAGGCTTCGTTCAGTCCAGGAATATCACCTCCAAGGATTTCAGGATCTCTTTGCTATAGTGGCATTTCCAGTTTCTGACTGTGGAAGAAATATTGATGTGAATTCCTTGAAACCCTTCCCCTACGAAGTGTCAATAATTACCATCTTGGCAAGCAGAAAGGAGACTTTGGCAGGTTGCCCAGCAACGTCAAACAGGTCTGGAATAGTCACAAGAGCTCAGCTTTCAGTAACAGTACCTGACATGATTGTAAGACATCACATAATTGGCTTCTAGGAATTTGAAGAAAAGATATATTCCTGGATTAATATTGATCAGCAACGTAAGACCATCCTTTTGATACTGAGCTACAAGATTTCAAACATAAACTATGTCTTCTTTTGCTACCCATTTTACTGCTATTTCAGTTATGAAAGCATGTCTGCTTATGTTCACAAAAAATACCCTGACCAGAGCATTCTAGATTTAATTTTATAGTTCTACATGCCATGAGGTTTTAACTAAAGTTGTAAAAACTTTCCTCAAACTCAGACTTTTTGTCTAAATGGGGTTTTCTCCATTTTGAGTTTCACAAAAAACACAAATGCAGGAATTACTTTAAAAAAACAAACAACACAAAAAACTATCAGAATTAAAACTGATTTTGAAGTACAGGAATCATTTGATCCAAACCATACCAAAACAGTATGTGTGAGTGCACATCATTTGACCCAAAGTTCCTTTGAGAGGAAGAACTTGAGTTAACCTGACCTCATTAGAAGGGCCAAGCAGATTAACATTCAGCATCCCTCACTGCTTATTTATGCACCCATTGAGGCCTGAATTGTATCCTTATTAAAAGTTCTATAAAAACCACCATATTCACCATCCCAAGTGAAAACAGTTTATCCCACTTATTCCATCAGCAATTCAGAGTAATCAGGTAGGAAAATCTTATGTTAAAGCAATCCATGCTCAAATCAAACTATCAAATATACCCCAGAAACCATATCTCTCCATTCCTTAGTGTCAAAATGGCTCTGCTCTTCCTTTTATGTTTGCCTTTACTTTCCCAATGTGTCCATTTTTATTTCTATGTTCTCAATATATTCATTTCTAAGATGATAATGTAATCACTGAGCTCATAAAAAATGTTTGTAGCTCCAATAGATGTCTGCTGCTTGAACAATGTGTTAGACAGGAGACCATAATATGCCAGAAACACACACACAGATGAACTAAGAGGAGGCAATGCAACCTAGTTAACAACAACCATTTTGTTAACAATCATTTTGTATGGCACTGATGTAGTAAATGGGAAAGATATTGGGCCATAATCCACTGGTCAACTGAAAGGAGTTTTTTTCCACCTTAAGACCTTTCTAACAGCAGCTAAAGCAATTGATGAAAAAGATAATCATATTTTTAGATTGACCCATGAACTGTGCTGAATATATTATTTATGATATTTCTTCTTTTTGGTTGTTAGAGTACTTCTGCACCAAATTCCATGTTTCATTCAAACTCTACAAGCACAGCAAACTTTATGCTGCTAGCACTTCATCAGCCCTGAAATAGTCATTGTAAACCTCCAGCTCAACTAAAGAAACCAGCAAGGAGGCAAAGAACTGCAAGAGGATGCTGAGAGAAAAAGGAAACAGAGCTGAAAACTGCCCTGTGACCTTCTGTGAGGCCTCTTCCCTAGGCCCTTATCAAGCAATTTCTCTTCTACCTTGCCCAGTTTATGCATCCTCCTTTACATGGTTTAATAAACACACAAAAGTTAAATATGTAAATGCACAACTAAAACCAAAGTGCTGCCAGGGAGTCAGAAATGCTCAGCTGGCACGAATTATCATTGCTGGACTGAAGTCACTTTGCACTGGTGGATGAGTCAACTCTATATTTCTAGTCTTGCAGTCAAGTGGTTTTGGGATCCCACAACTCTTTCCAATTTCTACTCATTTCTTTGCTATCATAGCTTTGCCAAGCCCTTCCAAAAAAATAAAGCTGATGTTTTTATTGCAAAACACTACTTAATAACAATAGCTTAATAAAAATTTCAGACTAGATATTGGGAAGAATTTCTTCACTGAAAGGGTGTTCAGGCCCTGGCACAGCTGCCCAGGGAGGGGGCTGAGTCCCCATCCCTGGAGGTGTTTAAAAAGTGGGTAGATGAGTTCTTGAGGGACGTGGTTTAGTGGATGATGGGTGAGGTTGGACTCGATGATCTCCAAGATCTTTTTCAGCCGGAAGATTCCATGATTCTATATCTTAACAAAAGAGCAGTTGGAATATTCTATTGTTGTCAATTTTGTTGTATGGGGTGGTAGAATGCATATGCACACACCACTCTGACTGCCTCCCTTATCAGCTCACCAGGAATGTTGTGCTACATGGCTTATACACACTTAATAGGTAAATGGTTGTCGGTAAATCCTAAAGATCAAAACAGAAGATGCAAGATAAAAATCCATTCATATAAATAAACCCGAGATCAGACACACAGGACATTACAAGAAAACTGGTTTCCATCTAGCAGAGACAGATTTGAAGTTGAATTTGTTTGTGTTACAGAAGAGTTGCAGAGGTCTGAAAAAAAAAGTATTGGAGTACTTACCACAAGTAGCAGACTCTTCTCTTTAAAATGTTTTTAGAGTGTTACTAACTTCCTCCCCCTCCTGTTTTCTCTCTCAGTTTTTACAAGAAAGACTCTACCCCAGTCAAGAGGGAAATGTTTTGAGGTACTGATTAGATATTTTCCCCTAAAGCAATTAGCACAATTGATTCTTCATGTATCAGGATTACTCAGCAGGAAGCTAAACTCTAAAAGCTTTCTGGTCAGAATCGAGGCTCACGGCCTTCGATCTTTGCATTTCCCAATCTAACTGAATCAACTTGTATGATAGGAAGGAATGCACTGGCAGAGATGTGTCAAATGCCAGTTACTCTCAGAGAAACAAAGCAGATGGCTATGTCAGTGTGTGCAAACCTGTGTGTTCCTCTAGTTTTTATCTGGAGCTGAGACAAGACTTGTAGTTCATGGTAAAGATGATTCCCGTCCTTTTGGATTGTGGTCCCTAGTCTGGTTCCTAGGGATTGGTTTTCTGTGACTCTGGAGTCACAGACTTTATTTCCATCTTTGAAGTACGTTTTTAGTCATGTCCAGGGCTGAAAGGAGGCTGGAAAGTCATGGTGGGGAAAGCTTGTCTGATTCCTGAGGTGGAAGTCCCATCTCTTATGCTAAAGAAATTCTCCTGAGTGCTCTCAATCCTCTTTCTGAACCTCTGAGTTGGGAATCTGCAAATGTAAGTGGCCTACCCACAATCCCATAAGAATCCTTTAAAAAGCTGACATTCAAAGACAGACTCATTAGTTAATTGAGGACTTGGCAGTAGAAGTAGAGTCTCTGTGTGGGATTTGGGAGCACTGTGGAACAATGCAGACATACAATATGACAGCAACACACACACAGATAGGCTAAACAACAGGTTGTGTCAGCTCCAGCTGGGAGGCCACAAAATAAGAACATTTCTAAATGTAGATGCTTCCATCAAACTCTTGTCTACGAAAAAGCAAGTTCCACCAAGACTCCCTGAGCCAGGTGCTATTCAAACTGCCCACATCAGGCCCCATTTCATCTGTTCAGCCACCACCCATTAGCAATATTGCTGTCTCTCCTCACAGCTGTCCCTGATTTCTGTCCCTCTCTCTCTGCCATGGTCCAGAAACTCCACAGAATTCCTGGGCTGACCTCCACTTTCATCTGTTGTTTTCATCAGGGAGTGAAGACTGGTTCTTAGGACTGATCCATTCACACGCTCTGTGCCAAAACTATTAATTCTGCACCAGTGTATTTTTTATAGTAACCAATATTTCCACACAGTCCAAAAACCTGGTCTTCATAAAATTCTGTCAAGATAAAAAATGCCTGTGTGGGTTTTAGCATAGTCACATATCTTTATCTGTGCTCTATTGGCATGCAAAACACGAGTAGATGAATCCTTCTTGCTGCAAGTAATATTTTCTTCCACAGTAAGGTCCTCTTTTTTCATTTCATTCATTTGTTTCTTTAAAGAAAAATATCCCCTTCTTGATATCAACTTCAGGTCACCTCTTTTAATCCAGTGTGAGCTCCATTATTGCCAATTACCTTAAATTTTAACATGAGAAATAGAAATATTCATCATGTCATTTTATAACCCACCAAGTGCTTACTCAGACTAAAGCGCTGATTTCAAAATCACAGCAAGAAACTAAGACATAATTAAACTTTTATCCCTGCAGACTTTGAGAGATATATATTTCCCTTTTTAAAAAAACACAATAAAAATGAAATTAAATAGTCACCTGTAGTAGGATGGTTTAGTTTCATTTGGTGTAGGAGCATGAAGAAATACTTTCTTGCAAATGTTAGACACAGGAGAGAAAACAATTAAGATGTCAAACAAGCTTTGTGTTCAGATTTTTACAATCAAGGTTTTATTTTGCCTAACATCTTGATATTTTTCCACACTTTGTTTCATTTTTCCACATCTATGTTAGTGTAAGAATGGAATTGACCTGCCCCTGCATTAAAGAGAAGTTTTCCCTCTGGGACCAAGTTAGTGAGATATAGCTGTCCCTTTTCCAGCACAGTGGTCAGCTGTGTAAATACCACTTTATTACTCCTGAGCCACCTGTGACCCTTTCCACACTGCAAAGAGCACCAGTGGTGAAATGAGCACCTTGATAACCATTCAAGACAATCATTTGTCCACGCTTATAGGTAGATTGTTCTTTTCAAGATCCCTTAGGCCAGATCTCATGAAAATGGAAAGGAGAAGCCAGGTACCAGGAAAACTCTTTGAGGGTGACTGTAAGCAGTGTGTTACTAAGCCCATCCATCAAGGGCTTCCAAAGCAGGTATTTCCATTCTTCTGCCCTTCACAGTCCCAGCTCCACTGATAATCTGCTCACCTACATTTAAAAGGCCATTGGAAAGACTGCCTGGAACTGAACGTAGAGATGGATCATAAAAGGAGATAATTAGGTCAAGACAAGGCTGTCACTCGCCGTGAGGACAGGCTGAATGCACAGCAAGATATCAGGGTTGGGTGAAACCCAACACACTTCATTCCAGTGTCCAGGCTCCATCCTTTACAGAATTTCCAGGCAGACAGTGCCACAGAGAAGTGATCCAACCCAAACCAGTTCGTCTTCATCCTCTTTCTTCCTAAATCTTTCTGTACTGTTGTGTTTCGTCCCTTCTCTCCTTCACTACCCAGCACGTCCTATTGTTCTTAGTTGTCAATTTAGCTAATTAGTTTGGGGCCAGATCAACAGATTACTCATGATAGCAGGCTAAGCAAATCACCCTGGAATAAGTGTTTAGTGGACCAAGCCCTTAGAGTGTCAGCTCCTCAGAGCAGAGAAAGTGCTTTATTATTCACATACAGACTAGTCTGTACACTAAGCATGTTATATACATAATTCATTGAAAAATAATAATGGCATAAGAATGAAAAACATGGCAGCAGGAAAGTTCACTGGCTGCACTACCATTAGTAACTCAGAGTAGCTCACACACAATTCAGGTTTGGAAAACCAAAAGGATGATTCTTTGTTTAAAGAAAAAGACCAAGCATCAGTAAGTTGTAGGGGTAGACCCAGTGCTGCCACAAAAAAATTGTCAGGATAAATCTTCTGACCTCTCTGCACCCCAAATCCCCCTTCTGAAAGAATGTTAATGCAAAAAAAGACAAGTGGACTCTTACTTGATACACACAATTGTAAACCCAGGCTTGGAAATAGAGGGACAATGTACTGTATATTAAACATAAATAATATGTAATTGAAAAACAGCACACTGTAAAATGAAAGAGGTGGACACCTTATTGGTTTTATTATTTATAGATAATCTCCAAAATCTACAATCTAGCAAATACTTACAGGAAGCAATGAGTGAGGGGGTTCAACTACATGTGAGCTACACCTCAACACAGACAATTCATATTTACAGACCACAGGCAGCACACTCAGAAGGAAAATGCTTTATAATAAAGTACAAACCTGTGACATTGACCTGGCTGCTTCACCGTTTAATCCGACCTTGACCCTCCAGCAACTAAATATTCATGAATGACGAGACCTCCAGACTTTCCTCCCATGCCCAGTTGCAGGTAAGAGTCAGAGAATTAACCCTTTCACAAATCACCACTTTGGGGGTTCATCTCCTCCTCTTACTATTATGCCAGTGTCTTTTTTTCCACTTTGCCACCTACAATAGCCTGGCTATTCTTCCATATTTAAAAACCTTTATGCAAATCAGGCTGGTAGCACGGCAACCTAAAGTTCTTGCATTAATGTAGAGTATTATTCACATATAAAAATTCCATTTAAATCCCATTAAGGTTATGACATAAATCCAAACAAACTATAAAATGCACAGTTAAGGTGGAAAAGTGACATATGTCTCCCAGTCTTTTAGCAGAATAAAGTAGATAAGGAACCTATTAGAGTGTCACCCGGCTGGGGCAAAGCAGAGAAGCACATATGTTACCTTCCTGACTTTTAACTCTTCGTTCCACTGCATTTAGGATTGCTTTTTTTTTTAATTTTTGCTCAGTGCCTTTGCCCCAGTGGTCTGAGAAAATAGTTTGTATCTGTAAATGTTTCTGAACAATACCTGTTGTGAGGGACAAGAGAGGCAACCTCCTCTGTAAGCTGGGAAAAAAAAATCTGATTAGCATTTGATATCTTTGTAGAGGTGTTTCTAGGGGACAGTAAAAAGCATTGACACATAAGACACTGTTTTGCAAGTGTCCCAATTAGCAGCACTGCTGTTACAGTCTGGGGGCACCTACTTCTATTCTCATATGTTCCTCCCTTTGAACTGCTGACACTTCATAGTAACGAACTACACCACAAACTCTTGCAAAAGAGTCAATTTGAGATCAGAGTTAGGTTCCTGCAATATGTAAAACACTTTCAGGCATGGTTGAGGTGAAGGAATGGGTGTAAGCACCTCTACCTTTTGGATAACCCACTATAGTTGGTGAGGACATGGAGTCCAGCAGTGCTTCTGAGCACCTATAGCCAGCGCTGCACATCCCTGCATAAGGAGATGAGCCTCTCTGCCTATTAACCATAAATAAATTTTGACCCTGTGGCCCTGCAACGAGGAGAAGGGGAAAGGAGAGAGGCTGATTGGGGTTTTAGCTGTGTTACTCAAGCTGCAGACGCTATAGTTGTGAAATTTCAAGCAGCAGGAGGCCCAGAGTCTGTACTTCTCCACGTGTTTGTCATACAGGCAAGTATTTCACATCGGGCTGTGATTGGAAAGTGTGGGATTTATTCTTTTTCTTTGGAGTTGAATGAAACTTGGTTGCAGTTTTCCTCCTTTCTGGTAATGATAAGAGTAAGTTTCGAGCAGTGAAGCTGTTGTCTTGACTGGAATCCCAAGTTTGATTTGGATTAGCCATTCATAGAACAGACATGCATACGAACACACGCACGGGTGCACCACAAAGCTTTCAAAGCAGTTCCATCTGGTTTTCGTTGAGACTGGGTCATAATTAACATAAGTGGAGATATTTCATGTCCTCCATTTGTGACCTGACATCTTCCTTTGAACACTTCATTGAACACTTCTGTCCTAAGAAAAACTTAATTGGGGGTTGAGTAAAGCCAGGGATTAAGGTTTAGAGGGGGAGAGACGTTTTGTAAATTTTGAGTGCATTTTCTTTCACTCTGCCTTGAAGAAGTTATTTTTCCCTTCCTCTGTTCTAAGTAAACATTCTACAAATTATACCTTGAATCAAACACATCAGAGACTTCCAGGGAAACAGCAGTCAGCGTGAGGAAAGAGTGAAAAGTGCTCACGGTGACAAGAATATCTTCTGCAGCACCATCACAAGGTACAAGTGGAACCCTTGCAAGTACAGAAGAAGCTGACATGACAGTACCAAGGTAAACAAGATCACAATGTTTGGGAGAGAGAGGAAGGGAAGGGACATATCTGCCCAAAGACATTCTTTCCTGCCAATTATTGAATCCCTGACAAATGAAAAATGTCTCTTTTGGACAGACCTTCAGGGAAGCTTGTGAGAACAGCTTAAAGTGGGCATGTCCAGTGCCTTCTTGGACACTTTACATTTCAGATTAGTGTGCAATTAGACAAATGTCTGTGAAGGATGAGAAGCACCTACAGATACACTTTGTGCTGAAGTTTATGGGAGATGTTTTTAGCCTATGTCTCAGAAACCTCCTTCAAACCATGGTGAACTGCTGCAGAAGTGAGGCCTTCTCCGGGTTGTGAAGGAAAATGAGTAACGTGGCAGACACTGAAAACCACAGAGATTAAATATATAAGATATCTTAGGTGAAAAAACAATGGGAGGCTTCCTAAGCCACACCTGAAGATAAATTGTAGGTTGTAAAACTCACCTGCAGAGGGACATTCTTCATTGTGGTCGGATAAGAATTCTCCATCGTCTATGTCAATGAAAAATGCTGATTTGCTAAAAGAATTGCAGAAAACAAGTTGTTTCATCTTGGCAAATTATTTGTTAATAAATCACATATGCAATAAGAAATATCTACTTTGCTACATACAAAAATGATAAACTGATTTTTTTCAGTCAGAAACAACTTTTTCTTTTAAATTTTAATTTAATTCGCACAAAAAAGAGAAACTACGTCAAATAAAACGTATCATTTGAACAAACCCAAATTTTTTGGCTGTTTCATTTTGCCAAAAAAAGAGGTTCTTTGCAGTCTATTTTGTGATTCTATGAGATTTCATTTTTGGGACTGGAAAAGTCATTGAAATATCAAATTGTTATGGAGATGAAAATTATTTGCTGCCTAGCCCTGCTCTCCAATAATGTCTAGACATCACACTCAGGAAGCGTAGAAATAAGCAAGTTTCTCTGCATTTTTTATGACAGAGAGGAACTTGGTAACCTGATTAATGATCTATAATTTGTTTGTTGCTTTCCTTTGTGAAGAACCGAGGTCTGATGTTCAACTTACAGTTTTCAGTAGCAAAGAAAGAACAAATTCTGGATACATGCATTAAAATTCTCCATGGTAGCTGAAAAAGAGTCTGAAAATAATGTAGCCCAGTTTACTTTCTATTTGTGATTATTCTGTATATTATTTTTTTCTGTCTATTTATGACAGTTTTTAAATGGCTTACATGAAAATTCTTCTTTAAATCCCTTGCCTTTTACAAGACCAAAGCCTCCAGACCATCACAAAATGGATTATTTTGTGAGGAGGTCTTAATGAACTAAAAATTGAAAACTAGGTCATTAATCCTTTACATGAGCTGGAGGTTCTTCACATTACTCTTTATTGTCTTAGTGTCATTGGAAATTAAGGTAGGAGAATATTTCATGAAAAGCATCGAAGACACCCATACCAGAAAAAAAAGAAACTAAAAAAAAGATGCTTGGGTACCAGAAAGCTGGAGTAATGAGCAATCTTCCTCGAGGCCTGGGGTCTGGGTGAGAGTACCGGTATGTCAGTGTCTATGAAAGTCATTTTTTCTGGAAGAACAAACAGCATCCACAGGGATTTTTGTCTCCAGTTAGTCCTTTACGCTTACCCAAGCTACACGAAGAGACTTTTACAGTTCCTGATAGAAACTTCTGATTGATCACCATCTCAAAAACCTCAAGAAAGCTCCTCAGGGAGTAGAAACTGCAAGTGGCTTTTAGAAACAGTAGATACTTCCAGGTTTTTTTGTTTGTTTCTTTTGTTTCATTCTCCAGCTCCACTCCCCCCCCCCTTTACTACTAAGATCGTACACTTGATCATGTTTTCAGCTATAAATCATTGATTTCCAGCAAGGAATGACAAGTTAATCCTTTATTAGTGAATTATGCAGCCATCAGACCAGGCCATTGGAGGCAGTAACTCTGATTTCAATGTAGCTTGCCAATATGACCAAGTAAAACAAGGGGATTTAGAACAAATTGATATAGAATCATCTGGTTGGAAAAGACCTTTGAGATCATCGAGTCCAACCGTACAATGTACCCTTCTTTAAGATTACTCAGGTCACTTGCCAGCCCATTGCAGTCCACTACCTATGGTTATTTATAAGATACTTATAAATATGCAGGAAATGAAGAGGGAGCTTCAATCTGCAAGCAACCCATCTGCAAGGACCTACCATGTTTCTACAAGCTGTCAGACCTGCTGAGCACGTGTAACCCAGGTGGATGTGTTTTAGACTTACCAGGTGACTGCAAACCCTAAGCAAATACAGGAATATCTTGAAATAAGTCCTGGACAAACAGAGCGTGCCTGGGAAAACCCATTTATCTGTAGTGGCCCTAAAAGCAATGCTACACATCAAGGCATTGTAGGCAAACCCAACGGTGCTACCGTGAGAAGACACGTGGGGTTTCAGTCTGCATGCAAGACTGACTAATGACTGGACGTATCCATGGGAAGATGAGAGTTTTAAGTGCCACCATTTCTTGTGACAAGACAAGGAGAACTTGTGAATCACCTGAGTCACCGTAGGCGTGTGTGAATTTGAACTGGTCACATTAGATGTTGCAGGCAATCACCTGGGTTAAGATGAAAGCACGTGGCAAGTTCCAGGAGAGTGATGGGACTTACCCCTAGGCAGGCCGTGGGAACATAGAAATGGGTCCTTTTTTGAAATTTTAATTGTAAAAGTGAAAACGATCCTTCAGCACTTGATGGTAGCTTTTAATGGTCATTTCATCCCCAAACTGCTGTTAATTTTGAGTGTTTAGAGAGGATATGCTAATATTAATATAGTGCTTATGAAATCACACTTGAGCATCTGTATTGCAGACAGTGTTGAACAGGTTGTGTCTTGCTTTTCATATTTAAATCTCCTTTCTGATTCTTCAGCAGAACAGAAATCGGGCTTGCGGTCTCTTCCGCAGCCGTTCTGCAGTACAGTCGTATTACAAATGATGCCACTTTGGGCAGGATAGACACAAGCTCAGAATTGCCCATTGTAATCAAATTGGCTATTTTCCAAACAATTCACAGTCTCTCTCCCATCCTGACCTTTCTGAGCCCAGCACTCAGCAAAATAGGGGTATAATAACCTTCATGCACTACTGTTCGTTTTTCAGGAGAACGCCAGGATTATTGTTCAGATTCGGTTCGATTACACCTGAGCACCTCGTTGTTTGCTGGGGGAAGGGCACAAATGAGCCAGGATGGCATTTTAGTACCAAGATGTTAGAGTTACACACAGCAGGGCAGAAAGGGAAAGGGTTAAAAGCACGCTGTGTAGTGAATAATGACAAATTGAATCCCTAGGAAGAGGAAGAATGCTGTTTCCCAGTTAGTCCAGTTATTCTCACCTTGCTTTTATGGTGGTTTCCAGAGATCTAAATGGATAAATGTATATATTGGTCAGGAGCTGGGGATGGTGGAGGCAAAGACGATTTATTTAACATGCTTACCTGCTGCCTAAACAGGTTGGTGTTAGTGTTGGGTTATAGGTTGGACTTGATGATCTCAGAGGTCCTTTCCAAACTTGTGATATTGTGATACTGTGATACTGTGAAAAGAGTTGTGGAGTTTGGGATCCTTTAAGTTGTGGTAGTTGGGCTTTAGGCTGGTTCCACTTTCCTGGGTTTTTTTGCCCCAGCCTTACACGTGCTCTCAGAAATCTTTGGGTTTATACAGATACTTTAAAAATTTCCAAACCACGATAGATTGCCCAGCAGAAAATTATTTACATGAAAACTCCTGCCTAAGCGTAATTTTTCTTGAGATGACATCTGCTTTGAAAATGCAACACAATTTCATCTCAGATATAAAAGCAGCACCCTCCTCCTTATTTTTTTTTATTTTTTTTTGCTGACACCAAGAGATACAGAAGTTGCTGACGATACGTGGCTGATAGCTGTATCAGTCAGCTCTAAATGGTCTATAAAATGGTGTAAGATATTATTGATTTATGGAACTGGGAATTTTTAGCAATACTATTTTGCATAATTATGTTTGGTTTTCCCTATCCAGAACCATCTTCCCTGGTGAATCTGGAAGCAGTCTCTGATTGAACAGATCCACTGTTTATTCCACCCTCGTGCTTCCCTTGAGTATAAGTTATGATATATCAGCATTGTCTTTGAGGTCTACTGAATCTGTAGATATGCAACTGAAGAGCGGAGACGGAATGAAGTTGAAAGGATTCATGAATAAAATGTAAGTGGATGATACTTCAAACTAAAGCACAAATACTGCATTGCTTAAATGGAGAGAAATTGCTCCTTTTGCTCAAGTAAGAGCAGAAGCAGTAACAATAAACTAGGATTATTGTGGCCTTTGGTCTTGGGCTCAGTTGTTATCTTAGAGTGGCACACGGCAGCTTCCGGATTACTTTCTTTCCACATAACGGTCGCAGCTGAACTTTGGTGAGGAAAATAAATACCCTACTGAATATGGAGTCTTACCTACCTGGGAGAGACACTTTGGCAACTCTGAGTGACACCCCACAACCTGCAGCACCTACAGAAATAAATAGTCTTCAATCCAAAAACCCTGCTAAATGGAAAGCACCGTTCTGCCCCTGGCATTGTCAATTTTCTCTCTTTTTTTTCAAGGAACCTGATTATTCACACTCACTATATAAACATACTGCATGAGGTAAATAGGTACCAAGGCTAGTGCTGTTTTGGAACATAGATCATTGTTTTACTTGCTCTCTTACATCATTTAACTCTGTTCTGGTGACCCTGGGACCTGATAATGCACACTGCAACCAATAACCATAACTCTGTGATCCGTATAGAATACATGAAGGACGGTGGCAAGTGTATAATTTATTACCTTCTGTAGTGCTGTGTTATTATTATGTGACTGTTATAGCATTCATGGCTTGACAGATTCCTATCAGCCAGTCAGTCAGAGTAGGTAGTGTATTATTTTACCAATATCTGATGCATATCAATAAAGTGGGTGAACACTGCTATAAAAGAACAACTGGATTGGCCTGGATGGCGTCATCTTCCATCCTGAGTTCTCACCTGAAACATCAGTTTAAGCTGATGGATACTTCTGTAAGTATGAGAAAAGTCTGGATAACTTTCTTCTCCCTTTGTCTTGAATCCCTGAAAAACAGTACAAAAACAGCAGAAGCAAAAATTAGGAGAAATCTTTACTGTGAGACAACCCGTTCTCACAAGATTTCCAGCCCGTTAACTCAAGAATCAGATTGTTTGGAGTAGGTTTGCACAAACAGCCAAGCTTTTCAGGTGCTTATCCAAAAGTCAAACCAAATCTTTTGAGGTTTCCCCACATACTTAATATATTGTGCAAATATTGACTATATGCAGAGGCAGGAACAAAATGGGAAAAATCTCCTTGTCCAGGACAAGCAGAATTAGTTCTTGCTGGACAAGTAAAGCTGTCGTGCTTTCTGCTGGCTTGACAAAAGCAGCAAGAGGGAGTGGAGGCACAGACAGTGCTGGGGGACTGTGGTGACCAAGGGGCTGAGGAGGCCTGGAGCTGCAAAGCTGGAGGGTGAGAAAAGGAGAAGAAGCTGCATAAAGTTGTAAAACACTGTGGGAAATACAGAGCTTGCTTAAGAAAATTATATGACCAGGGATAGCTGTGATGCTGAGAAAGGGAACTGGGCAATACAACTGTCTGGCCAGAGCTCAGCTCACAGCAAGTGGCCTCAGTCGTGGTGGCCACAGCAGAATTGAGCGTGGAGGTGTCAGCTCTCCACAGGACTGACACTGCTACCAACTCTCCTGGGAGAAGAATAGCTCCCTGGAACCTGCTAGAGCCCTGTTTGTACACTTTATCCTCCTGCATTTCCAAGAGAGAAAAAGAGTAGATCAGCCTGTAATGTTTATTTCAGGATTGTGAGGTATAATATTCTGATTAGGTGAAATACATATAAAGAGTATCAATCAAAATTTAAGAAACTACATAGGGAAAAATGCAAGTTATCCAGATTTTTTTCTGTTCTTTCCGTTGCACAAGACACCTGACACAACATATTGCATGCAATTCAGCCATGCTGTCAGTTTTTACTAGGAATGTAATCAATATAATCAAATGAATTTTAATCAAGGTGTCTGAAACAAAGTATTTGATATTATATGGATTCTTAACCTAATACATTACAACAGTATGTTAATAAGCTGATACTACAGCTCTCTAAGGTGAAACAGCCTGACTGTTAGAAGACCACAGGCAATGGAAGACCACAGTCCTGCCTCAGCCAATGCACAACTGGCAGTAGCACAGAGAGAAGGGTTTTTATTTAAGGTAGTCCTAGTTATCAAACTTCTGAGGGGTAATAGACTATTAAAGTATTCGCACAGCCGCGTCTCATGGTCAAGCAAATAAAGCATGATACTTTATTCTATGTCATGATGAACTGCTAATCAAAGATGTAACCATCAGGGCCTATAGAGAGGCTCCTTTTTTGACTTGACTAAAGAAAATTTCTGCAAACGCTGAAAGAGCTGGTGAAAGAACAGAGCTGTACAAAATCATGCTATAAGGCAGTCAAAGTCCTACATTCTGATTAGCTGACCTGAGCTTAGACAGAGAGTGAGGTCTCTCCACCTACCTTTAGACATTTACATGGTAAGAATTTGGGGATTACAGTCACCTTGGGATATCTTTATACTCTAAGGACAAAAGTAGGCATTTTTAACAAGAGGTTCTTTTGGTTGGTTTTAGGTCTTTTCTTCAGGATAAAATATTTTATGACCTTATAGTTATTATTCTCATCAATGACCAGAAAGTTCAGAAAAACATGCACACTGTGTGGCTGAGGGACCCACAAGGATCACCAGTCCAACTCCTGTCCCTGCACAGGACACTCCCAACACTCACACCCTGGGACTGAGGGCATTGGCCAAATGCTGCTGGAATGCTGGCAGAGTGGGTGCTGGGACTGCTGCCCTGGGGAGCTGTTCCAGTGCTCCACCACCCGCTGGGGGAAGAACCTCTTCTTAATATCCAGTCTAACCCTGCCCTGGCACGTTTTATAATCCTTCCATTAGAAGTATGAGCTCTGTCTTAAAAGTACTCTGCTTTCTGCTCTTTTTGTGTATGAAAGGCACAAGTGCCTGCAAAGAGTCATCAGAAAGTGCAGGTACTCAGCAGATTTCCCACTTCTAGCTCATGATCCCTAAATCTCACCACTGCTGGGTGCTTAGAGAAGCACTTCAGGGTTCACTCTAGGTGGAATATAATTGAAGCAGCCTTACATCAGATGCCAAATGCTCTCAGACAAACAGCAGATACTCCCTCTCTTGCTATTTCTTACTGACCACTTTATTCAACTCCCCGCTCAGCACTAGGCTTTTAAGTCGCTCTTTGGAGATGCCAAAATCTCTTCACTAACTGTATGGGTATGCTGGTTTTGGATGGATTAATCAATTAATTAATTAATGCTGGGGCTAAGTATCTATTTGCAGGTGCTATGATGTTTAACACAGATGTCTAGAGTGGGTACTCTGGTTTTGCTCTTTTTCATTTAGTGCTCTTCATAAATGTTGTGAGAACCAAGGATGGAGAAATTGAGTCAAGGTTTTTCAGTCCTCATCATAAAGATTAAGGTTTCAGCCAAGCCAGCACAGCAATAAGCTGGTACTTAATTATTTTTTACTACTGCAAAATTTATGTCTTTGATACAAGAAAGTCTTGCTGGGAATTTTCCAATATGATGCTTATCTGTATGGAAGCCTGCCCCTCAACAGTGAAAATGGAAAAAATTAGGCTTTCTTCAAAATAGTTCTTTTAATTTTTCTCCCCACAAGAGTTCCCATGTAAATTTGTTCAGCTAAAACTGAAAATTCATGTTTACTGAAGGAGCCAGCAATATTTATTTCGCATTGGTACAACAGCCCTTTTCTCATGGGAAGGGTTCAGGGCCAAGTGTCGTGTCCATGATACGACACTGAGCAGGAATTACAGGGCTGTGGCTCATGTAGGATATCTTTTCCACCAACCACAGTGAAACATGTCAGTATGGGAAGGATAAATGGCAATCTTTGGCTGTCATGCCCTAGGATCTTATTATAGACACAGAGATAATGAAACTAATGTATCCTGAGGCAGTGTTACTTAAAAGAGTATCAGAACAGGAGAATGTGACTTGAATTTAATTTACTGAGACTTTCCTGGTGTGTTTGGGGCTAAATTTCTGCACAGGATACAGAGCCTTGGTTCTTCAGAAGAGGTGATGTTTGGACAGCTGGCAACAGGCTAAGGCAGCACAGAGTTTACCCACTTATTTTTGAAGCTTATTTTGTCAGCAAATGTATGCACACTTATGTGACCCGTTTTATCACTCAATCAATCCTTCACTGAGATAAACGAAGTAGAAGATAGGCTGGGAGGAACTGAATCCCATACAAGTTTCCCACAAAATCTTTGTATCTGCTAAGGAAATGGTAGAGAGGATAAGAACAGCTGATCCAAAAACTATTAAGGTCAAATGATGCAATTTTTGAAGATGATCAGATATGACAGAAATGAAGCTTCTCTTATAACTTGCTGAGAGCATCTATGTTAGGTTTTAGGTACACTCTTGGATATAAGATATTGCCTTGTGCCTGTTCCCTCCTGACAGACCATTTCACAGTGCCAGTTGGGACACCTGCATTTATTTCATGGCTCCACATGTAAGCAATCAGTAGGTTGCATTTTAATGTCTGAGTGGGTCCACCAACTCTCTCCAGCGCTGACATAATCTATTGTTATGTACAGGAAGCACATTAATCCTCATAATTAGCACAATTCTGGGGTCAGTGCAGGTGAAGAGATTTCACACACCTTTTAAATTTGCTCATGATATTTTCTTCATCATCTGCCTACCTTTATCTTATTTCCTCTCAATAGCTACTTGGCATAACTTCCACCTTATGCCACAAATGCTATGCTGTCACTGGCAGTTATAAAGGGAACAAAACAACCTGAAGGGAAAATTTCCATGTGGAAAACTTTTCCTAGCAGGGTATTTTTTTTATTTAACTGGATCCAGGAAAGTAGCTTGAGACATTTAGAAGTAGGCTCACCTTATTCTGTTGGAGCTTTGAAGTTTTTATTATCCCAGAAGTTAAAAAAAACCTATGTAGAGCCCCGTGCAATTGGTCTACGTGACATTTACTATCTGTATTAAACTGCTACTGAGAAACTTCAGCCAGGGCTGGGCTCTGTTAGGCTGGGCATACTTCAAATATATGATAAAAGGTGACTCCTGTATCCAGAGTTTAAGCTTTCAGAGTGACTGGTTTACCAGCAAGTTGTAATAGTCCTACCTATGGCACGCTGATTTGTGGCCTTGACCAAATCACTTAGCATTTAACTTGCTTTAAAAAGAATTTGTCAAGACAAAAAAGCTACTCAAAAATAGGAGCTTATGGATCTCTTTTTTTTTGACTTTCTTTCAAACAGTGAGAATCATCCAAACGCATCAGGGGATAAATCCATAAATCCCACAAACCACCTTTTGGAAATATTGCAAGTAATGGGGAATCTCCTAATTGCAGGAGTGACATCTTATGTATGGACTGAAGTTGTGTTTGGGTAGATGAAAAAAAGAACATCAAATTCCACCATGAGCTAACTAAAACTATCATTCCTGCTGAACTATTCCCATATAAACACCAAGTGGTGTCACAGTTCAGCTGTTCTCTCACTCACAGTACAGAGTATTTCTAATGCAGAAAGTGCTGCCTTTTCTGCCTTAAATACAAGAAAGCAGAGTAGAAGAATAAACCCAACTTCTTTACCTCCTTTTTTTGTAAGTAACCTTGAATGAGAAGTGTGCAGTTTGTGCCTGTGCATCTCATCAAGAATACATGTCATTTCTCTAAATAAGCATCATATATCTCAATAGTAGGGTCAGTTACCCAGCCCTATCCCCTCAGAGCAGCTGATCTATCAAGCTAAATCACAGGCTTTTTGATATGAGTGTCAATGTAAAAGTGACATTAAAAAAATAACCCACAGTGGGACACAAAACCAGTAAACAATGCAGAAAAAGTGTTAACTCCTTAAGCTCTCAAGTCACAAAAATCCAGAGAGGTTGGTGAGCAGTCTGTGCTCTAGTGCAGAGTGTTATTTTAGTTCAACTATTTTGAATGCAATGACAGTTTCTCATAAACTCATCTTCCCTTGCTTTTTCAGACCTCTTGAACTGCATATTGCCTTTCTTCTCTTGTTCTTCTGCAAGAATGTTACTGCTCAGTCTTCCATATTACCTCTTCCTCTGAGACTGGCACCATTCTCTGCCACAGTCATCTTTTCCTCCAGATTGAATAATTATAAAATACATTGATCCCAGAGGCCTTTAAAATAAAACCAAAATCTGCAAAACCAGGAAAGGCTTCTAGAATGAGTAAGGCTTAAGTTTATTTGACCTGGTAAAAATTTTTCCCACATATTCAACGTTAAAAATTTTAATGGGAACAAATGGGCAAGTTCCAAGCAACATGGGATTTTATAGTCAAAGCAAGAGAGGAGAGAGCAAGGCCTCCTCCTCAGAAGAGCCACCAGCCCATAGAAACAGAATAGAATCATAGAATCACCTGAGCTGGAAGGGACCCACAAGGATCATCCGTCCAACTCCTGTCCCTGCACAGGACACTCCCAACACTCACACCCTGTGACTGAGGGCATTGGCCAAATGCTGCTGGAATGCTGGCAGAGTGGGTGCTGGGACTGCTGCCCTGGGGAGCTGTTCCAGTGCTCCACCACCCGCTGGGGGAAGAACCTCTTCCTGATATCCAGTCTAACCCTGCCCTGGCACATCTTCCTGCCATTCCCTCCAGTCCTGTCCCAGGGCACCAGAGAGCAGAGCTCAGCCCCTGTTTGCCCTCCCTCCCTTGGGAGAAGGCAGTGAACAGCTCTGAGATCCCCTCTCAGTCTCCTCTTCTCCAGCTGAACAGACCAAGGGACTTCAGCCTCTCCTCACACGCCTTCCCCTCCAGAGCCTTCCCCAGCCTTGTGGCCTCCTCTGGACACTCTCCAGTAGTTTGATGTCCTTTTTATCCTGTGGCACCCAAACTGCCCCCAGTGCTCGAGGTGGGGCCTCCCCAGTGCAGAGCAGAGCGGGACAATCCCCTCCCTCTCCTGGCTGGCGATGCCCTGCTGGATGCCCCCCCAGGACACGGTTGCCCTCTTGGCTGCCAGGGCTCACTGTTGGCTCATGGTCAAAGCCCAGGATGAGGAGATTCACTTCTGTGTAAGATGACACAGCTCCCAGCCCCATTCCAGTAACTCAGGGCCCGTTCTTGTTGCAACAGTGCCTGTAAAAGAGGATGAGACCCAGCATGAGACTCATCGGGACACAGCCAACACCATGACATCTTCGTGGGACTTCTCCAGCCCTGAGGGGACAGGAGAAGCAGCATGAGATCACTGGATCCTACATGTCTCCAGCCTCTTTTTCCCCCCCCTCCAAGTGTTACATGTCTTCCTCTGTATTGCTTAAGGGTACAGATTGTCTCTCGTGCCATCCTCCAAACTTCTCCTGGGAGTAATTTCACAGCAGTAGGTGACACAGACCAAAGCAGGGCCAGGAACACACTCATAACCCAAACCACACAGCAATACCCTCGCTCAGACCCTGGCCTTTTCTTAAGCAGGTGAGGCTGAAGGCTTTATCCTGGTCCGAGCATCCAGATCTTTACACGCTGCATGGTTGGTCACCCTGAATATGAAGGTGTTCCCAGCTGCACCTCTCAGCTGCTTTCTAGGGGAGCATCTCAAGGACAAGATGCTGTTTCCAAAGACTGTGTCTATGTGTAACATCTCAGATTTTTCTTTGAAAAGGTTTTGATTTCATCTCCATACAAAAGAAGGCGAGGGGCGGTACATACTCTTGAAAACTTTGAAGAAAGCTTTTTCTGGTCATATTTAGTAATGTATCCCTGCACTGTCAAGCTCCTCCTCTTGTGCATTTAAGCCACAGTCTGGCTTCCTTCAAAGTCAGCACCTTCCTTCTGAGAGTAGCTAAAGAATAGGGCTGCAAAGCTGTGCCAAGCAGCAGTTGTTCTTCAATACAGGGCATATAAAATGTCACTGGCTTGACAGCAGAGAGATGACAACAATCAGTTTGTCTTTCAGTTACAGGGTATATTGTTATTCAGGAATATGATGGAAGATGTCCACATATAAAAGGTACATGAATACAACAAAAAGAATATTATTTATTTCAGCCTAAAAAGAACTAGTGTAGAAAAAACATTTTTCCTCAAAAAAAACCCCTGAGTTTGCAGCTCTCACAGAGAACCCTTTTATACCATGGGCTATAGTGCTGTTCTGCAGGAGGGGCTTACTTTATCCAGCAGCTTGTAAACGAGGTGGGAAGTGATGGGCAGTGCAGCTGTGGATAGTCCATCAATAAGGGAACAGGGAAACTAAAAGGCTCTGAGAACCAAGACAACAAAGGAACACATTAAGCACACATTCCTTTAGATTAAGAGTAAGTGTTTTACTGTTCTCAACAGTGCTTTTGTCTGAATGTTAACAATCTCTACAAATAAGGTGGCAGTAAGGGATGCAGTGTACACATATTTATGAGAGGAAATGCATTGGCTTTAGATGCCAGGCCTTCAACAGCTCGTGGGTTTTCCAGCTCAGGACCCAGGTTTCAGCAATCTGCAAGGAGAAACCCTCAGATCTCACCGTCCTGCTCATCTTCCCTGTGGGCTCCATTTCAGGAAGGTGCTCTTTGGGAAGCAGACACTCATAGCATGCTTGCTTCCAGTTTATTAATCAGAACTAAATAACTGGGCAAAAGTGTAATATGCATATAAATAAACACAATTAGAATAAAGTGTGGAAATATAAATTCATCTAATAATCAGGTTGATTAAAAGACTTCACATAAACCTAGAATTCCTTATAAGCACTGTGTAATGGTTTAGGAAGGCTGCAGTCTTCTTTAGCTCTCAGCCTGGAAAATAACAGGGCTTTTATCAATTCTCAGTGCCAAGTGACATATTTAAGTTCCAGCCAAATAGCTGGTACAGGGAGTGTCAGTTGCTCCCAGGCTGAAACCAGTGCTGAGGCTGTTGCTCTGCTGCCAGCTCTGAGAGCTTGTGCAGATTATTTGTTATCTAATGCCAGCCAACCTTTTCCCTCACTGCCCTTTCCCCCCTCAAAACTCCCAACAATAGATTACAATGGATTACTTTGGAGATATTTCAATATTTCGACATCACACAGCTCCTTAAATTTAATATTCAGAAGATAAATTCAATGAAATAATATGATTTATCATGATACAGCTGTAGCTAGTTATTACAAAAATCATTCTTTACTTGCCATGCTGTGGGGATTCTTGCTCCACATGTATGCCAATCAGCAGCTTGCATTAAAATAATGCAAGAACATAGCAGTAGAGTTGATTCTTAACTTACAAAGATGAGAAAACAACTGGCTGCAAAAATAGAGATATAAAATCAGAGAGAAAGGTTAAGACAGGAAAAAAAAAGAATATAACATTTTCTCTTTAAAAAAATGCAGTTTGGGACCTTACTTTTTACCTCCAGAAATCTCCTCCTAATGACAGAAGGGTCCATGGGATATTTGTTTGGTGTTTGGGTTCTTTCATCATTTTCTTCTCCTTACATGAGCAGCACTTTGTTATCACCAAAATCCTTCCCCTACTGAAACTTGGATTTTAGCCACGGTGCAGGGTGTTGTTCCTGAAAGAATAAACCACACAGAAGACTGGAGAAAGTCATGCATTAGAGAGTAGAATTGAGTGCTACCCTCCGTGTACTCCCAAGAATTGTGCTTTAGCTGCCTTAAACTCCCCAGTAGCTAAAAGATGAGTTTATATGAAATAATTAGAGATATCCCATTTAACATGAACCTAGGAATCCAGAAGACAGACTCTTGGCAAATCACACTAGGTTCATGTATTTGAATGAGTGCCTGATCAATGTCTTTGGGTTTCTGGTGGGCAGCTTTTTCCCTTTCAGAGTGACAGAGGCCACAGCACATGCAGTTCATCATCTCAAGGCAAAAGAATTAGGCTTTGACTAATTGGAAGGTTTGCCTGTTATTTAAACGAAACTTGTTTGCAGTTTCATCATCCGTGTGGAATCCAGAAAGGCATCAGACTATCCCATCAATTTAGTTAGAAAAGAATAAATGAATAAATAGGCTGACAATTTCCTCCCCTGGGACTCTCACTGTCACTACATTGTTTCTCTGTTATTAATTACCTATGTAAAAATAATTCACTGTACAGCAGTACATATTCTGTGCTGTAAATTACTGGATCAGGTGCCTTTCTGTTTGTCGTTCTGCTTGCATTTAAATCTCTCTCCATGCCAGCAAGGGATGCTCAGTGGTGCATTCACCCCGGGAAGAAAGGGAAAATCAAGCTGCAGACATCAAAGGGTTACAGCCTACATTTTTGGGATATGCACAGCAATAGGGTCAGTTATTTTGTATTTTGTGTGAAAGACTCATTTACAGCTGCAGCTCTGCTTCTGAGGTTTGGATTCAGGCTGTCTTGCATCAGTTTGTGTGCAAGGCTGAGATGCAATGTGCTAGTGGATGTCACTGACAGGTCAAGGAGTCCTTCAGATGCTGGAAGCCCGCAGAGCCCCTAATGAAAAGCGGCAGAAGAGAAGCCAAACACATTTCTTTGAGTCAGTCTTTACAAGTGTTTGCTTCGCATACAATATTCTTGATGCAATTTAGTGGAGAAAAGGATTCAAGGATCTGTTTGTTTTCAACAAGCCTGTAGATTTATTTCACTTAACTCATAGGAGAGGGAGGGAAGGAAAATGAATGGGGGGTGAGGGTGGAGGCCCAGGATTTTCCTCTTATTAAACACCTTTCATCAGGTAAATTCTTCTGTGTTCATTGCACCATCAGGTCAATCCCCAATACATATTTTTCTTATGTATCATCTACCAGAATAATTTTTTTTAGACTCATCCAAATAACGTTGCTTTCCATTTGTCTCTCACAGGCTTTGTCATGTGCCTTTTATATCCATTGCTCAAGTATTTTCAATCCTTTAAAACTTGCCAAAACTATGTTGAAGTGGAAATTCAGTCTTCTCAGTCCTACATCCCAAAGGGGTCTCATAATTTCAGCTCTAGTCCTGGGTAATTTCAAAGCTACTTCATTGATTCTTTCAGGAAACAATTCCTTCACAGCTGAAAGGGTTGAAACATCCAGTCTCTCTGAAAATGTTACCAATAGTCCAGCAGAAATACTTAGAGCATCCTCACGAGGATGAGATAGGGTATTTTTTCTTATAGTCCTCTCCTGTATTCTCTAGAAGAATGGTGCTGTCTTTAAAGCACTCTTCAGACAAAGATGTGGCTTTGGGGGGCAGAGCAGTAAAAATTCGTGCTCCCATTGGGCTTTTTGTATAGCAGAGTGCACTTTTTAGCATCTTGTATATTATCTGCTCCCTGCATAAAGGAATTCTAAAATAAATCCCTTGCGGGAACTCCCTTCATATAATGCAAAACTTTAATTTGTGCCCTCTGCTTCTTGTATTTGACACAAATTCAAACTGTCTGGCATCAACCACTCTTCCTATTCCCTCAAGAACTTCATGGATCAAAATTGCCTCACCTCTCAGTCTCCTCTTTTACAGAGTACAACCCTAATTTCTTTCTGTTTAGTTGGGACAACTAATGACCGCCAATCCCTGTATTACCCTGCTTGCTCTTGCTATATCTTTGTCTATTGCTATAATAATTCTTTAACATTGGGTGATCAGAAATGAGGATAATACAAGTATAGGCTCTACAGTATTAAAAGGGTGTGATTTCTTGATACTTAAATCCACTACTTATGTACAATTTGCAAAGACCTCTGGAAATTTCTGCACACGTATGCACCTGTTTTAATCCTTCTGCTTCAGATTTCTCCTGTTACCCATGAACTACATTTTCCCAAACTACATCTTTACATAGTATGATCTTTCAGAATCTAGTTCTCAGTTTTTTCCAGCTTCTCATTATTTTATTTTTCTCTAGGTAACTCATTTCCCATAGCCACATGCAGCTTCTTTTTACTGGCAGTGTTCCCTATTTTTGCATTTTGGCAAATATATTTGCTTTATATTATTTTCGCTTTATATTATTTTCATCTTCCTCAGGTTTCAGACAAATAGTATGAATAAGAAGAACAAGTCTAGACCATTTCTCATCGATGTAATTCTCTGCTCCTCCATCCAGGTCACACCAAAGCAGTATGATCTCCCTGTAGGCTATACTGAGCCCATCCCTTAATCCTTACCCCCTGTGCCATACTGCTGACCCCACACAGTAGATTTTTAAGTTGTTGCTGTCACAAGAGCATCATGAATCCTGAGTAAATTACATTTCCAGTTCCTTTTGCCAGTTCTTTGCACTCTTAAAATAAATTTTTAATTTTATTATCAGCTTATTAAGAGAGGATCATCTCTCCATTGTTCCATGTGCATCCCAATTGACCAAATAATATCTCAGCACAGGTCCTGCTTCTGATGAATTTTAATAACACTTTCTCCACCAGGGCTGGCTATGCTGTCATCAGCTTCTTTCTGCCATCTCTGCCATGGCAAAGCTTTGGCTCAGCACTGAGTGATCCATGGTACGTGAATACCTCTTCTCAAAACAGCACAGCGTGAGGATTTCAGGAGTATCCAGAACAATGACTCAACGATAAGAGAAGCATGGTGCACACCACATGAATATTTCAGAAACACTCAGCTCCTTCTGCTGCTCGAGGATCAGCACAACTTACCCTGTTGTTAGAGCAAATCAGCCAAGAAGACCTTCAGGCAAAGGAGCTGTGAATTTTTGACAGGTCCTTTTGCACATGCACATCACAAGCTTCCAGCCTAATGGAAACATTTACCACTCATAAACACCTATTTATAAAATCCTATAAGAAACAAATTTCAACTTTTGCTACTTTTCTTCTTCTCCATGCTGGGAGCATCATCTCAAAACACTTCTGATAAGAGGATGCTTTGAAACAATGAGGGATACGATGTGCATTCCCACACAGTACAAAGAAAAGTTTCATAGCATGCAGAAAAAGGGCAAAAAAAAAAAGGCCTTCCATTTCCATTTCCATCATGAAGCAAAAATGGGGTGACAAAGAAAAGCTCTGGTGATGCTCTTCTGGTTTTGTGACACTGCTCAACCACCGCATTGGCAGCTGCTCCAGGAGGCTCCTTGAAGTCCCAGGAAGAGCAGCGGAGGCACAGGAGGTTTCTTTTTCCCTCATTAAAAATAAATCCATTGGATGGACTTCCCATCCATAGTGAAAAATGGAGAACAAACTCCTGGTTAGGACCATCCCAGCTATTTTAAATGCACTTCCATGCACTTTTGAGTTTAGGATTAGCTCAAGGTACCGTTGCTGCGATGGATGGCAGCACCTACGACTCCTGGCAGCAACCACTGTGCCAGGAGCTGAATCAGGCACACCCTGCCCCTTCCCAAGGAGCTGTGCTCCCTAACAGCTGCCAAAACCCTCTCTGCACACAGGGAATTAAGTTTCACAGACACCTCTGAGTTCAGTTTGCATCTATTCCGAGAAATTGATTTCTCAGGCCGAGGAGAGCGAGGCAAAAACACACCAGGAGACCTGCCCAAGGTCACATTGCTAAGCTATTGGAGAACTTGAGATGGAGGAGAGAGAGATCTGCTGGCTCCTACTCCTTTGGTTAATAACCAAACTGATGTCTTATGCCCTGGTCTAAATCCAAGTTAATTAAAACAGCTTTGGGTGCGAATGTTATTAAATCAGTTGAAACCTGGCTAATATCAGATTAACTTGCACCTGCAAATGTAGAGGCACCAGCCAAACTGCCAAAACCTGTTTTTAAACAAAAATACATGAATCCCCATGGTCGTCCCACCATGGCTGATTTGGTGCAGAATCACACTTCTGCAGAACAACGCTTTTGCAGAGCTATGAAAAGCTGTGCATGGCAGACAGGGAGGGAAGAAAAGAAAAGGCAGGCTATGCTTCTTGACAGTGGACTTCTACAAGAGGATGCAACTCTAAATTTTCAGCTGAAAGAGTTATCATCTCTGCAAAATATATAATATTGTAGCTGTAATTATTAGGAATTGGGATTATCTATTCAAACAGTTGAGTAGCCTAGGGAAGTAAGCCGTGGAGGGAGACACAGAGTCTCTAATTAAACCAGCTGACCTAGTTGGGAAAACCAGACAGACTATGGCTCTCATAAGCCCTTCTTTGGGTCTGTAATGAAAGCCACAGATTTGGAGCTAAGAGCAGGCTGGGAACAATTGCTCTGAGTGTAGGACCTGCCTCGCATGAGTGTGTAAATACAGTTATCTGACTGCAACTCTGTGTTTCCTTCATCTTACACTGCATAAAGCCCAAAAAAATGCAACAAATCTGCTTCTTACCGGTCTCCAACACTACCATTTCATGGTAGCTGCTTGGTCCTGACCATCATCCCTTAGACTTATTAGGTCAATGTTTCCTGGCTAAGCTGATGTGCCTTGTGGGTTAATTACAAAGGAAGCAGTGACTGCTTTAAAGAGAAGTTCCTGTGAGGAATCAAGTGGTGAAAGGAGCCTGGCTCAGAGAAGCACTTGAAAGGAAATACCAGGTGCCAAGTGCTTTGGTCTAGAGGCTTTATTTTCCTGGCTGTGGGCAAAACATAGGAGTGAAGCCAAGAAGCGAGTCACATCAGTACTCAGCATCATTCTTTGCTCACTCTTTTACTCTGAGGATCTTTGTGGGTGGAAATTAGGTTCCCATCAGAGATAGATATTGCCAGAATTAGCAGCAAAAAAAGTCTGGTCTTGCCATCAGAGGTTCATTAGCATACAAAATGCCTCTATAAGAGAGAATTGTGTCAATCCTTGACGCTGTGCTCCATTGTCTTCAGTGTTGCTGTGCTCAGGCAGAACAGTTCACCCACCCTTACTCTGAGATAATTCGCACTCAGATCACTGCAATGGTGCAATGGAACGGAGAGTGAGGGGCTGTGTAGGAAGAAAGTGCTAAAACTCTATGCAAATCTACTTTACAAGCATGAAAAACAACTGGATGGAAGCAAAAATCAAGATAAATAGGGGGAGGAGAATAGTTAATTACCTTGCACTTTGTAAGGACTGTGTTAGCTTCAGATAGGCTCCTCTCAGTGTGGGATAGATAATTCCCAACAGTATCACCACAGTGCTCTCAGAAAGATAACACTGAAAAGGAAAACCAATTTTAAGGAAAACAATATTATTTTAAAAGACAGAAATTCCACTGTATGGTCATTTTGAAGTGGGCAAATTAACAATTAAAAAGGCTCTCATGTACCATAATCTCTGATTGTTTTATTTTAATAGCTATCTCAGTACAGAAGACTCTCTTCAGTAACCAGAGATCTAATTTCTGTTAATTTTGTGCAACTCTAACGGAGCCACTGAAGTTAATTTGTAACTTGCCCCGCAGCCCCTCCCCTGTCATTACTTCTTCTAGGAATATATATCTCTTGAAAGCCTGATGATTATCAGCAGAATTTCTCTACTAACTGCAGGCTTTTGCAGTCCAAACCAAAACTGCTGACCAGTTAGGATGTGGCCAGGAGAGTGCATAACTAACGTGACATCAGGAAACTAACCCCTTTTCCCAACTGCACTCCACGTTGTTTCACCATCTGGAAGCACTGTGGAAGTTGAAAACGCTCACACAGACCTGCACCCTGACAACAGAGCTCAGGAGGACAAATTTCAGCTTCTCTGACTGCGAGAATATTCCAGCAGCAGGGACACTTGGAACAAGCCTTTGCTTTGCACCAAAAGCAAGCCCATCTAAAAAGGTATCTATTTCTTAAGAGTCAAAAAGAGGGGAGAACCCCATAGCATCTTCAAAAAAAATACAGAAATCTATGTATACAGACAGTGCTGATCATTTATGTCTACTCCACCACTACCTGAAGAGCCAACACAGCACCTCTTTGAAGCCAGTAGAAAAAGGAAACGTGGGTGAGTGTTACATTCTGTTGGGAAATGGTCATTTTGCCTCTACAATGAGCTAAATACATTCATCAGTAAAGGGTTAAAAGGGTAACAGAACCATATAGCTTGCTAGGCCCCTTAGCTCACCCATACACACGATTTTGGGGGCCTACCCTTGCTTCTCACTTTGAAACCTGACCTCACTGCTCCAGCTCCTCTTCTGCAGGATGCTAATTATCCTGCAGAAATGATACTGCAAGGATCTGTGTAATCCCATGCTGTGACCTGGGGGATGTGTTTCAGTGCTTTAGACATCCTTACAGCAAGCCAAAGTTTTATCTCAAACTTTTTTAACGTGAAAAATGACTCTCTCCCCAGAAATAAATTATTTCATGTACATTTTTCATGTTACAATTTTTTGGAGTAGTCAAATAAAACCATTTTTCACTTTTCCAGGTTTGGGGCTTCTCTCTTCCTTTTTCCACTCCACTTTTTATCCGTAGGAGCAAGGAAAACAAGCAGGTAAAACTAATAGTTTTAAAATGCTTGAAAAGTGGTAAGAAAATTAACTAATGAAGATTGAGAAGCTAAAACAGACCAAGTTTAATTGTCTTTGCACGTAATTTTAAGAAGTTAACTGGTTTTGTATATATATTGCTACACACTTTACCTACTTTTTGGCAGCTCTGGTCATGGTATGTGTTCACCAAACTAGAAAAACATTAGACCACAGATTCACTACAAAGCCTGCAACTAAAGACAGAGCGTGAGCTGTGTGTTTCCTAGCAATCCCACTGAGAGAATTGGGTTTCTCTATTCTGAACAAAAGTATGGAGTCCATATGTTTGTGCAGTCAAGGAAAATAAATTCAGATATTATTTACTCATTTCATTTCTCTTTCACAGTTTAGTGTCAGAAGATTAGGAGCAGCAGAAAAACAGTAAAACATAAAATGCAGCTAAGAATCTCAAAATACTTTACAGAAGTGAGTCAGAATAGTTTGGTTCCATTCTTCAAATGAGGCTGTTGAAACAGAGAACAGCAGTGCATCAGGGTCAGCAACAAACCAGGGACTACTATCCATGCTTCTTAATTCCAGCCATTATTTGCTATCCATAAAACCTCATACACAGACAGGGTTTTCAGGGATGGGTAAAAGAAACAGCCTTTGGCATTTTCCCTACTAGGTCAGGTAGGAAAAGAAGTTATGTCTCCCAGAAACTGTTTCCACTAAGAGAAGCCTTTCCAAGTTGGAAGGTTATTGGAACAGAAATATTGGTATTTTCAGCCAGAACAAGAATAGTCAACAAATCCAACATTGTTCCAGCCCTGGGTAACTTTTGCTGGCACATGGAGTACATGACAAGCCCCAGTGTTCATCTACCAAGACTTCAGTGCCTCAGTTCTCCAAGTAAAGAGAAGCACAGTTTTGCCCAAGAACTAGAGAACTGGCCTATACTGCAAATTATTTTCCGAGGTGAAGCTGGGTGGCTTCAGTGTGCCAATTCACATCTTGCAGCCCCAGTTGCACAGCAAAAAGCTGGGGACAGTAATAATTATCCTGTTAGTGAGAAATTCTTTGTGATTTCCCCGCACTGAGCCCAGCAGGAGAGCCAGGTATTACTAGCAGCACCTGGCAGGCCAGGTTTGTGTGTCTGCAAGTCCAAGAACAAGCAGTGATGCCAATAAACCACCATTTTTTCCAAACTGTAACTCTACTGAGATCTTCTTCCTAGAGGGAAATAACTTCAGAGAAATAAGTGTTATGGAAAACTGAGGGAGGATTGAAAATGCCCCCAATTCATCACGCCCTAGCATCTAAGACAACTGCTGATATCCAGCCTATTTACATGGTCTTCAGATACCCAAACTCCCAGTATACCAGAATCACCTGTTTGCTCAGGACATACACATGACTCTCACTGGGAGAAGTTAGACTTGCCAGTCAGGTCATGTAAAGGTTTTAAAGCACTTTCTTCCACCTCATGCAGAAAACCAGCTACAAAAGCCAGCTCTCGAGGACATACATCACTACTCTTTGAGCCGTGCCCTGAAGAGCTACAGTATGTCCAGAAATCAATGACTAGCTTGAACTGCACCATAAAAACTCTGTAGGCTTTTTTCACCTGTGACAGCTATATTGATGATAATTTCATATTACTTAAGTGCTTCAGACAATCATGTGTGAGAAGATGCAATAATGTGAGAATTGTTTATATAAAACCAAGCAGCGTCGTAGGATATGAAGCAGGTTTTTCTCTTTGCTGATGGGTAATGCTGCAAGCCAAGCAAAGCTGCAGTCCCTACATCTAGATTGTATGTTCCAAATAAAAGGCACTGCTGGGAGTGATGGGTGTGGAGAAACTTGTAGCAACCCTGCCTTGCAGAGGGCAGGAGGAAATTTGATGGCATTCAGCAAAGAGGAAAAAAAAATGGGAGAGAGTGAAGAGCGGAGCAAGAAGGAGATGGATTTTACCCTCCTCTGGTGTCCCTAGCTCTCAGGTCCAACAGAGGTTTACCCTCTCTCTCCATTTGTGTGGGTCCTTGGGAACCCAACAGCTCAGCAGGCGACTTCAAGAGATGGCCCATGGAAAGCTTCAGCCCCCCTGGAAAGACAGCAGGAACTGATTAACTGAGTGAGAAGGGTGAAAGTGTGTGTTATCACCAACATTAACCTTGCACCTCTGTTCATATCTCCAACATTCTCCTATCAGCAGGAAACCTCTTGCTATTGTACAAAAGAAATTTCAGTCTGTTTTGTAGTGTGTAGAGCTTACAGTACTGTGAACCCTCCTCAAACGATGGCATAAACTCTCTTAAACTATATTGTTATATAAGATCCGTGCAACACCTTGGTGGAGGCACATTTATGACTGCAAAGTCTGATAGAATCAGATATATATTTTTATATCTGTGAGCTTTATAAGGCACAATTTGACAAGCACCTGTTTCTATCCCTTGTGACCAGTAACCACCCTAAACACTCAGAAAGCAAAAGCTAAACGGGGTTCCAGTAAGGCCAACAGCCCAGTCAGGGAATAGGTTTGTGAAGGAAATGGTAACAAATTTTCCTTTAAAAATTCTATTTTTTAACAAAAGCAAGACTTACCACTCTTCGTTGCAGTTCAAAGGGGGTTTTTTAAGAACTTGCAACCACAAGAGAGAATGACTGGATGAGGTGCTGAAATTCCAGTCACTCCTTCAAAATGTTTCTGTGGCGAAAAGCTGCATCCAACTGCTCCTCAATCCAGCATCACACACCGACCTGACAAGTATATGGTGCACACAGAGCAGTCCCTTATTGCTCAATTTCATTTCCTTGTGGTTTCTGGTTAGCAAGCAATAGTCAGAAAATGCCATCCCCCTTAACTCACCGCAAGGAGAGAAGGAAATTCTCCCCCCTTTATATCTTGTTTTAAAGGCGAGCTCCTTCAGCTCCACACAAAGAAGCTGCCTGCAAGACACTTTGAATCCCAGCACATACTCCCAGCACGTGCTGAATTATGCCAGGTTTTGCTCCCCCAAACAAATCCCAACAAGTGCTGTTGCGCCGTCTCCGGTCTCTTCTGGCAGCAGCCAGTCCAGGCAGGGGCTGGGAGAGTCGTTTCACCTAAACACAACTCTCAGCAAATGCCACCATCCGGTTTTAGGTGGTTAAACAACCCCTGTGCTGGGCCTGAAAAGTCTTGTCAAATCCTACTGCTTCTGACACAGGATAATTTCAGCTTTCTGCCAACTGTAATAGACTTGCTCTAGACTTACACAAGTGGGAGAGGGAAAAGTTTGATTCAGGGTGGTTTCCCTCAGGAGGACACAGGGGCCAACGCTTCTTCTGAGCTCCCACCCATATGCACAGAACCCCATCCCTTAAATTGCACTTAGTGTGAACTGGGATGATGAATTTAACCAAGCTTGCAAGAAGCTGCTAAGGAATGGCTAATGAAAAAGGTGTTTGGACACTAATATTCTCCAGGAGAGGAAACCACATAATATGTCCAAAACTAGGTTATTGCAACAACTCCTAGACTTTTCTGATCAGATTGGTGTTCTAAATATGCTTTTTGTCTACAGACAGGTGACAATGACTGCATAATCATAGTTACAACCCAGATGTGGTTGCTTGCAGTACTTCTCAGCAGATGCAAGGGGTAGTTAAAGGCATCACCTTCACCCCAGCAGAGCTGCTGAAATTAGGACTGGCTTCTTCGCAAAAGTTCAGAGGGTGTAAATACCCACAGGTAACAGGTATTTATTTCTATGCCTGCAGGTAAAAGCAAGTGGGAACAGTAATTGCAAAGCATTACATTTCTAATTGCAATAGATCACATTTTCAAGGCTAGACTTTGAGATTAGTTTCTGAGTCCTTAAGCATACTAAACAGTTTTTCTAGCAAGATCCAGCATGCCTTCAGCAACACTAAGGAAGGAAGTATGGAATACTTGGTTAAAAAGATTTCAGGTTACATGGGGAGGTATTCTCTCTCTCCTTCAGTCCTTCTCTGTCTCTCAAAAAATGAGCTTAATACTTTCATCTTCAAACCAAGTGTATAATTTCCCTCAAAGCTAATCCATACCAATGAAAAAGATGTAATTTGTTTAAAATGCTGCTGACTGTGAGACATTGCCCACTGTACCTTCATTTCATCACCAAGACTGGCCATGGGACAGATTTGGCCTCCTGACACAGTGACACACAGAGTCACAGCACCAACACTGCAGCCACATCACTCTCACAAGGGATGAAGCACCCAGGCTTTGCTGACACTTGCACAAGGGGCAGAATCTGCTGCCAGCCAGAGCTCAGATCAGAAAGCATTAAACCAGTGTAACCTGCACCCTCCATGGACACACACCAACCTCCTACCAAAATCAAACAGAGACCTGAAGCATAATTATTAACTTGCATAGGATGCTTTTGTGTTTTCACAAGGGTTATAAATAAGCAGACCTTTTTCTGAAAACCTCAAGAGAAAGACTATCTGACAAGCTATTTATTTGCTCAGTTTTATCCTACAACTCTATGCCTTATATATCTTATTAAGACTCTCATCCAAGATATCATTTATGACTTTCATTAGAGAAAATGAAATTAGAGAAATTAGAGAAAAATTAGAGAATTAGAGAAAAAAATCCTCCTTCTTGTGCTTACATCCTCCCGATTTGCCCTTCGTACCACTGCTTATTTAACCAGTTTAACTGAGATAGTTTTGTCCACTTTTCCTTTTCAAACATTTCTACTAAAGAACTCATCATTTAGAAAGCTGGGATCCTGTAGCAACAACTAAATACAGGAGAACCGTGACACAAACCCAAACCACTTTAATGTGGAGCAAAGGCCTAATACCGCGTGGTCCCCTTCTCTTCTGTGAGTGGAACTGTCTCATGAGATCATTTCTCACATGGTGAGGGATTCCTGAGGGACTGGGCTTTTTTTTTTCAAGAGAATTTATGGTGAATCACAGCCAATTTAGGCTGAGTCAGGAAACAGCTTAGCTGACAGGAGAAAATAAAAATCAAGTGACCTCTGCTTCCCAGAAAACACTGTCAGATGTAGGCTGAAGGGACAAGAAGGAGGCATAGATGGTAATAGAGGCTAAAGGGTTTTTTCTGCCCTACTGGCTTCTGCCTTTGCCCTCTCCTGCTCTTCCCCTGCCATTCAGTGGAGTATCTCTAGTGAAAATATTTCTATATTCAAGCATGTGATTCTTAGAGGAAACACTGGGATTTCTATGGAAAGTACATACATTGCAAAAAATAAAGGAGCACTTCATCAAAACTCTGATTTTTCTGTTGGTAACTTTCCACTCAGACCTACTGAGGTCTTGTTGATGACTGTCAAACTAGGCTTTGGGCAGATTTCTTCAGGTTGTATGCCCTGTTGAGTTAAAGAATGTCAGTGCACTGCCACGCCAACACCACTGACCCTCTGGACCTGGTCCACGTTTGTCCTCTGTCCTGATGTCCATGCAGGGGCCGCTCTGCAGCTTCCAGACAACTCAGGGGACCTTTGATGAGACATCACTGGTGATGAGATGAAAGGGAAATAACTGGAGGAAAAGAAGAGGTCAAAGCCTTCAGCATGTTGGTTTGGCCCAGGGCAAGCAGCTGATGTAACCAGATTTCCAAGACTTCCCCAGGAGCCTCCCTTCCCTCTGAACATCTCCACAGCAAGTGGCAGCAGCTCCCAGCACGGGCAGCATCCATCACTGCCACGGGGCAGGCACTTACTGCTTACTTCTTCTCCTCCACCTCCTCTTGGGCAATGGGCATTACTCTTTCCTCACTCACTATGGCAATTGCAGGTGTTAAATTACACCCAGGAGGGCCTATCGAATACAAGAGAAGCCAAATAAGAATTACAGCTCAGAAATTCATATTAAAAAAAAAGAAGAAACACACAAACAAATTGCTATAAAGGCTATGGAATTAAAACAATGTCTTTTCTCAGGTTCATGCTGAGCTCTAGGTGCATGCAGCTTTTCATGCAAATCAGATGTAATTTCCTGTGTGATTTGTTTCTTCAATAAAAAAGTGAGAATATGGAGAACAATAATTTTCCTACATTTTAGCTACACGTTTCTCCATAAATAGAATAACTATTATAATGACTTCTCCTACGTGCTTGCAGAGTGATTGCCTAGGTGTGAAACACAAGGAAAGCATTTCTGTGTTAAGCCCAGGATGGTTCATAGAGTTCAGCCGTAAGTGCACGTGCACAAATACACACACACACGTGTTACAGGCACACAGCAGTACACACAAGATATGTATATATGATGTGTTCTGTGTGATTGCCAAACACCACACAGCCATTGACTCTCTCTCACCTGTGCAGTCTGATGAAGGAGATAATTAAGGGAAAAACAACATAGAATTCATGGGTTGAGATAAAAACTGTTGAATAGGAAAGCAAAGGAAGAGAGAAAAATAATAATAATAATAATAATAGAACATACAATAGAAGTGATGAGCAGTGAATTTCTCACCAAATGGCCAATACCCAACCCATCCCTGAGCAGTGAGCTCTGAGCAGTGAACCCTGACCCCCAGCCAACCTGCCATTTATGACATTATATGGTGAGGAGTATCTCTTTGGCCAGCTTGGGTCAGCTGCCTGACTGTGCTCCCTCCTAACTTCTTGTACACCTGCTCAATATCAGGAAGAGGTTCTTCCCCCAGCGGGTTGTGGAGCACTGGAACAGCTCCCCAGGGCAGCAGTCCCAGCACCCACTCTGCCAGCATTCCAGCAGCATTTGGCCAATGCCCTCAGTCACACGGGGAGTGTCCTGTGCAGGGACAGGAGTTGGACTGATGATCCTTGTGGGTCCCTTCCAACTGAGGTGATTCTATGATTCCATGATTCTAACTCCATCCCAGCCAAGCACAAGCATTACGTGGCAACAACTAAAACAACAGGTATTATCAACTCTATTGTCGTGCTAAATCCAAAACACAGCAGCTACTGAAAAGAAAATTAGTTCCATCCCATCTGAAACAAAGACAACAATCTGTACATGTGTTTGTGTGTGTGCTTGCACATGTGTGTGTGTGCATGTGTGTATCAATCATTTTAATCCAGTTTTTCTTATTGTCCCAACCCATCACATTACTCAGACAACAGGGAAGTGATCCAGCTTCCAGTGACAAAAACAGTGCTACAGCTGTCATGGACTTCCCAAAAATAAAGACTTTTTCACTGCAAATGAGAGACATTTCATCACTTGCTACGTGGGTGTCTAGGAGTTCCCAGATTTAAAATACATCCCAAATTAGCAATACCTGGCAAGCAAATATAATGGTGTCAATATATAACATGCAGAGGTGCTGCCAACCAAAGGCATTGCAACACATAGTTCTTTTTCCATATCTCATGATATCTCACATGAGGGGTAACCACATGGTCAGAATGATGTGTCCTTCAGTTGAAAAAGGCCTGATGAATTCCCTGAAGTATAAAACGGGACTGTATGGCAGGGAAGACATTGTCACAGTAACACCTTCCAAGGGGGAAAAGCAAAGGGGTATTTTTTTTTTCTCAAATTCATTTTATTCAAATTACTGGTTTTCAATTAAAAAAATAAAAGTTAAATTGAGCTTGGGATAGAACATTTCCTGGGATAAGCACTGGTGTGAATATCTCCTAGAAGAAACCTTGTGTACAATGTGGAAAAACTGGTATAGAAGAGAACAAGATGCAAGATTATGAAACGCAGAAGATGTTTATTCTGTCTGTAAAATGGACCAGTGAGTTTAGAGGCACACATGCACGTACACATTGTGTGTGTGTGGCAATAAATTTTTATAATAAGCCTACTTGGAATATAGAAGTGAAAAAAAATAGGTGGATAAATTACAGTCAACTTCTGATGTTATTATATATTAAAGTATTTTATAACAAATAATTCTGTGGCACGCACTTAAAAACCCAGGTTGGGTGTGAGGTTTGGGAGGGGGAAGTTATTCTGGTAAAGTAGAACAGCTATTTTCCCTGCTGAATAGTAATGGGAGAATAATAAATTCTTGATTGCATTTTCTTGCTTTTTGACATTGTGTTTTAGATTCGTCATTTGTATATATTAATACATAATCAGCTTTGCAATAAATTCTGTTTGGGAAATCATTTCTTGATGGTCTTGATAGATCTGTACATAGAAATATGAAGGCAGGCATCAATAAGAGGCTCATTCAAGATGTAAAAATGAGGAACTTAACCAAGAATACAAGACTTATTTGTAAGTTTAGCAAAAAAGGAGTAATTTAGAGTTAAGCAAGGGACATAGAACATAAAAAGCACTACTAACATTTGCTCTGAACCCAGTATTTCAATTTACTAAAAAAAAAAAGACCATGTCAGACAACGCAAGAATATTGATAATTATGTTTTCCACCTGGGAGAAGGATGATAATGGAGAAGAGTCAGTGTTGTGCCAGGCCTGGAACAGAGAGCCAGCAGCTGTAGGAGTGAAAGTCAGTGTATGAAGCACTCTCAGTTCATATGGCACATCTACTCTTTCCTCTCCCCTTTACCCTCCTCTCTCTGGTAGTGGGACTTCCCAGGTGCAGACACAAGAGGTGCCCTGGACTTTTGAACTGCCCTCATTATCTGCTGCACGAAGCATCTGATGCTAAAACCTGACCCATCCCACCCACAAGTACAAGACACACAGAAATAGTGCTTGTCTTCTTCAAATGACGAGTGGGACTTCTCCTTCATTCATCTTAGCTCCAACAAGTGCTGCAAGTTTGCCCCCTTGCCTCAGGGGTGTCTGTGCAGGCTAAAACTTTAATGACTTCAGACTTGCAGGAGCCTGGTTTTCTCCACATCCCCACAAAATCACACTCCTTGACTGGGATCTTGAGAAAATCCATAGAGATAAAGTCAAGGCTTCAAGCCAAGGCTTAAAAAGTTGCTATCTGCAGGAAGAGTAAATGAATAGTTTCAAATAGACATGCAACTTTTAGATGACTAAAACAAAACTGAATCTCATCCTAAATGCCCAGCCCCTCAACAAGAAGACACCTGCAGCCCCTGCAGATCTAGTGAGATGCTTGAGATCCACAAAGATCAGTCATTTGGCATCTCCCCTCAGGAATGAGAAAACTGTCTGTCCGTCTCTTACAATCATCTGGTTGGAAAGACCTCTGAAGTCATTGAGTCCAGCTGGTCCTGTCCCCTTACTAAACCACGTCCCTAAGAAACTCATCTACTCACCTTTAAAACACCTCAACCCCCTCCCTGGGCAGCTGTGCCAGGGCCCGACCACCCTTTCAGTGAAGACATTTTTCCTGATATCCAGTCTGAACCTGCCCTGGTGCAACTTGAGGCCATTTCCTCTCATCCCATCACCTGTCACTTGGGAGAAGAGCCCAGCACCCCCCTCCCCACAACCTCCTCTCAGGCAGTTGTAGAGAGCAATAAGGTCTCCCCTCAGCCTCCTCTTCTCCAGGCTGAACACCCCCAGGTCCCTCAGCCGCTCCTCACAGGCCTTGTTCTCCAGCCCCTTCCCCAGCCTCGTTCCCTTCTCTGGACGCGCTCCAGCCCCTCAATGTCCTTCTTGTACTGAGGGGCCCAAACTGACCCCAGTACTCGAGGTGTGGCCTCCCCAGTGCCCAGTGCAGGGGCACAATCCCTGCCCTGCTCCTGCTGCCCACGCTGTGTCTGACACAGCCCAAGATGCCATTGGCCCTCTTGGCCCCCTGGGCCACTGCTGGCTCGTGTTCAGCCGCTGTCAGACAGCACCCCCAGGTCCTTCTCCCCCAGGCAGCTCTCCAGCCACTCTTCCCCAGGCCTGGAACGCTGCTCAGGGTTGTTGTGTCCCAACTGCAGGACTTGGCACTTGGCCTTGTTAAACCTCATCCCGTTGGTCTCAGCCCATGGATCCAGCCTGTCCAGATCCCTCTGCAGAGCCTCCCTACTCTCAAGCAGATCAACACTGCCACCCAGCTTGGTGTCATCTGCAAACTTGCTAAGGGTGCACTCAATCCCTCTTGCACCAAGAAGGTCAGCACTCCTCCTCCTTGCCTTCTTACTCCCTCTTGGGTTAAAGAGCAAAGGATGGGATATCACTCTGGTTTGTTTCCTCAGAGTCCAAGGTATTTCCCCTTTGCAGTGTTGCTCTGCCACTTACTCGGTGTAACATCACTCAGAGCAGGGCAAGGCTTTCATGGCCAGAAGTTGGGTCAGCTTTTCTCCCATTCACACATTTTGCAAACAGATGAAAATTTTCCTCTGAAATTTTTCACAAAATCATTTAATATCTGCAGTACCATGGACAGATTTTGTTGTATGTGTTAAAACTCTGGAATTCCATCTCTTGCAATGGCGTATCCTGCACTTGGCGTTTTCATAGTTTGATTGGAGCCGTGTGGTTGTGAACTGCATTAACCTTGACAAGGGCCAAGTCAAAATTTGCTTCCTGCCAATAATTGACAGTGTGAGCTGAAAATTCTCCACTTTGTTGGAACGGTTATTCCAGCAAATTGGTTTTCAGGTGTATTGCTGGGTTTCAAACACTCCGGTAATGAGGAACATATTAAACATCTACACTGATTTATAGGAAATGAACCCAGAACAGGTGCTGCTGCCTCAGCCCAGGCTTATTTGCTAACAGAATATGAACAGAAATGGTTTATACCAAACTTGAGCAGTGTTTGTGACAGGATACCCCCGTCCATCTCTCTCAACACAGATGGTTTTCTTATGAAGCAATTTCTAGGTCTCAGGCTGAACTCTTTGTTTTCTGGAAAGAAAAAACATTCAATTTGGGGGCTCCAATAACTGGTAGATGTTTTTATGATCACTGCAAGGCAAGTACGTATTCAGAGAGATTTTTCAACAGTCCTGGAGTAGTAGTAAACAATTTCTTTACTGCCTGATAATGCAGAGATACTTACTTTCATCAAAATAAATCTTTAACGGGTTTCCGTACTCCTCTGAAATGAGAGGTTCAGGGACTGGGACAGGAAGACCTTGGAAGGGAATGATACTTTATTGATTTACTTGGGTAACTATTTTCTTGACAGTACTTAGCATGGGTGCAAAACACCTATTACGTGCAGACTGTAATTTTTTATAGCCCTCATTTAAAATGATGAAATGTTCGGTAGGGCTTTGACTTTCCATGCTTGCTAGGGCTTTGTATGTTTTGCAAGACACAAGACTCCTTCCAAAGGCTGCACGGAGCATCCAGCCTCAGATTTTTCTGCTGACTTTCAGACTGTCTGTGTTTGGGATTTTATCTTGATGATACACTTGAAAAGCCATACCTTCCCCTCTTGCATCCCCATGAAAAGGTGTCCCCATTCCACTCATTTCCTTTGCAATTAGCAGTAATAATATATCCCCTATATCATATTCAACACAGAACAAATTTCTCCATTTTCCTACATTCGGTGGATACAGGTCCCACTTCCTTTCCATACAAATCACAATAAATCACAAAGATGTGGGAAGCAGCCTTTTTACAGCAGCCCTCTTGAGCTCCGTTTTCTCAAGGAATTACACAGAGGAAAACATTAGCATATATTTGGGGCAAAAGAAAAGTCTTGGAAGTCACCAATTCAATTCTGTGGATGATCTGTTTAAAAAAGTAATCCCCCTAATGCTAGTGTCACTGTCATTAACTAAAAGAGAGGATGCATGCAGACACCATTCAGACAGGAATCCCTCTCTGTGCTGTCCCCCCTGCCTCCCCAAGCCTGGAAAGGAGTAGAGCCATCAAAGGAGCAAATCATTAACCTACTGTAAAGTTAACATCGCAGCTCATCTCAGTGATAAGCAGAATTTCTACCCACAAGCCCTTTCCTTCGACACAAAAGGAGCATCATTTGATGGGATCATGCATTGTCACCTCTCAGGGCAGTCTCAGATTGTACCAAATGGACAAGAGGGAAGCAGGAGTTTCACTTCCCAGGATTTTGAAACTTTCTCCCGCCTGTATCAGAAGGATGCTGTTGTGTAAGGGAAGGAAACAAACCACAAGAGGGACAAAGCTCCCTCCCTTGTAACAAAGGGCCCATTACCCCACCTCTACTCTAAGTCTGAACATGCAAAGCTTAAAATCACTCCTTATTAACACCAACCAACTGTGTGTGACAGCACAAGGACATCATCCTTATCCCCTCATCACCAGTGGGAGCTGTGCCCAGCAGGCATTGACTGTTCAGGGTAAGGGCTCTCTGGCTGGACCTGGCCAAACTTCAGCTAAAGTGAGTCTGGACGGGGGTCATTTTGCACCCCATCCCTTTCTGGCTTTGACCCCCAGTTCCACTATGATGCTGAGAAAGCTTTTGAACAAACCTGCTGCATTTCCACTAAAGAAGCTTTTGAAGATGCCATGGATTAGCTCTGATAATCATCACTGTTGGCTCATTAAGTGAATACATTTCTTTGTTTGCCTTCTTGGAAACAGAAGAAAGGAAAGTGAATAAAGAGACCAGCAAGTGGGTTAAATATACAGGTGGAAAACAGCACTAAGGTGAGATTTTGCCCTGTTGTTTGCCTTATAACCAACCAAAGTTCACTTATGGTGAGACCAGTGAAATACAAAGCACCTGATATTGGGTCGGGTGAGATACTACTCTAAGTATTTTATATTGCAAATGTTATACAGCAGGATAAAACACTTGATTAACTGGTTCTGGCAGCCTGGCACACTACAAAAGAAAAATTAACATATATCCTACAATCCTCAACAATTACAGTGTGCTTAATCTGTTTTTTATATATATAATGTAACTGTAAAAGATAATTTGAGAGTGGAATCATTAGCAACAAGACAACAGAATTATGAGCAAGCCAGGGAAAAGAGCATTAGTTGGGAGATACCATCATTGCACACTCAGATGTTAGTGGTGGCTGCTTGAAATTACAGCTGAAGGCACAAGGTTAAAGCTGGTGCTGGGGATAAACATAAGTGCTCATGCAGAGAGGGGAGGTTTCTGTACAGATTCACTTCTGTTAAACCATGGCAGTGTCTACCAAAAGTGCCCAGCTTTGGGCTAAAGTGAGCTGCCCCATGAGATTGCCCTGACTCAGCCAGCTCCCCAGCCTTGCTCCCTGGGAATGAGGAGCACCTGCATGGATGTGATTGTGGCACTGCAGAGGTAACAGCCAGGCATGCCCAAAGCATGGTTTTGGGGTTTATGTGTTCTCACAAACCACTCAGCTAAGAGAAACATCTGAAACCTTGCCCTCCTGCTCATTTGTGAGCAGTGAAGGAGAGCCAAGCCCCCGCTGCTCTGGGGTGACAGAACTCAGCATGACATCCCCAAACGTGGAAGTCATCTATTCCTTCTGCAAAGATCATCTGCCCTCGTGTAGTTAAGGAGTTAATACCAACCATATGGTTGATTACAGCTATTATTTCAAACACAATGTCTAATGAAGGCAAAATATGGTAAAATAATTAGACTTAATTATGACATTCTTATTTCAAATTATGTTTCACTTATCCTGTGTGAAAGATGAAAAATTCCTCCAGAAATGGAGCAGTCCCACCTTCCACTACTTGAAAAGCCTCTCCTGCTCCTTTTTTTCCACCAGCACAGGCTTCTGGTCCAAGTCAATTTTAATTTACCAACAGAAATCTCATTTTAGAAGTTTGTAACACATGCTTGCACGTAGAATAGTGGCTGCAATGGACGAGGAGAGTTTTGGGTTGGTGTATTTGTCACAGTGCTCAAAATTCCAGCTGTATCGATTTGCTCAATTCATTTTACAGTGCTATTTTCATCAGCTAATCCTGGGGAGTTCACTGCCCTGTATCTATTAAGTACACACTCACACACACACTCAGAACAGGAGAGGACAAATCTCATTAAAGTGCACCACAGCTGGGAAGGTGTCCAAGTCACTTCCAATACATTATATTAGCTCAACCGGACATTTTTCCTTAGAGTTCACACAGTTCATGGTTAAAGCTTTTCTTCTGATGCCTTGAGTCATGCACTCCAGTATGAGCTTCGTGGTCACTGCCTTCTAGCTGGGAAATATTTATGCTATGTGGCTTACACTTCAACATGAAAATTATTTTGACAAAGTACATGATACGAGCACTACTTTATGTCAATATGAAAGTGCTTTTCACATGGCCTCTCCCTTTATTCACTGTAAAAACTCAGTGGGAACCTGCAGGGTTAATCAAGAACTTGTGTATGAATGGATGCTCTTCACCTGAAGCCATTTCTTTTGCATGAAGTCACCAATGACAACTTAGGGATGGCTACTGTAGCATTTTGTTATCCCTGGAAACGCACACGGGCACGTGGCACATTGTGAGAATGAAAATAACCAAATTTAAAACCAAAATTGCTTGATACACACCTAGCAGGCTCCAGAGCTCATTTCTGCAGCAGCAACATTCCCCCCTGCCAAAAGAAACACTGACAGCTTGCACAGTGCCTGGTCTCCCCCAGCACCACCAGCAGAACAGAGCTGCAGGTGACCACCTCCAGCCCACCCAGAGCCTCCCTCCCATCAGCAGAAGCAAACCCTTGGTGTAGGCAGAAATTGAGATTATGGTGTAAGCAGATGGCAGCCATCCTCCCCTGCAAAGTAAATTCCACCTAGCAGTGGTACCAGTGTCTGAATAATGTAATGACAGTGACCAGAGGAAAACTTGCCACGTCCTTAGTTATTCCAGGTAACAAATCACATCCCTTTGAAACTCCCTGGGTGCCACAGCTGGGCACCACAGAGACTGCAGAGATCCCAGCAAAGTCCCCAGGACAGAGGGATCAGATTAACCCAGCACTCCATGCAAATATTTTTCTTTTCCAACATCCTGAACACCACATGCAGGTCCTTTCATCTGGCCATGTCTGCATGGGCAGGGGCCTTCTCCTCAGGACTTGCCTGACCTGCTGTCCAACACTGGTCTCCCCATATTGCCCCCACCACCCTCCCCAGTCCCTCGACCACCAGGGAGAGGCTCCTGACCAGAAAGAAGTCCTGGGGTCTCATCTCCAAGAAGCCTTAAGATGCTCATCCACATTTTCTGGTGAGGAATTCCATGCACTCTTTAAATAAATTATGTGATGAAATTGTTTTCATTATTACACAGTTCTGCCTAGACACGAGTGGCCCCATGAATTTACCCTGCTGTGTGAGGTATTTACAGGTGGCAGTAGTAGGTACCAAAGGATGTTCTCCTTGGTGAGAAGATGAGCAGGGAGGGAGAGCTGGTAGGGCCTTGAAGAAAGTACATTTTTCCCGAAAGGTGAATCAGTCTTTCTTTTTCAAAGTGCTCTCAGCTGAATAAATCACTAATTTTAAAAACATGCAAAGACTAAGCCATGAGATTTTTAAACGTTGCTCAGGCACGTGAAGTCCAGAAATGCTTATGTCTTCTTATAAAATGAGCAATATATTACTATAAATGGGGACAGAGCACATAATTGCCACTCTAAAGTAGGAGTATTTTCCAGAAACTCACAGCTAAGAGTTTTTGAGGACTTATGTTCACCCTATATGTAGAAAAAATAAGTATAGTCAACTCATAATACTGATTGGAAAATGTGCACTTTTCATTCATTCACAGTATTTGGAAAGCCTCTTCATTCTTACAAAATCCACATTCACCTAGGGCAGTTTTCAGACCATTCACAGTTATCTGAGGTTGGAGCCCTGAAAACTTGTTACAGGGCAGAGAAGGAATGAAGATGCATGGGTTCCCTAAAAGCAGAGGCTCTGAATTACATCACTGTTCCATAAATATATTCATTTTATTCATGTTCATTCCTGAAAGAATTTACTGCACCAAGGATGTCATCTTGACTATGCATCTTAGAATTGATCATTTCCCCAATTAAGCTGTTCAGGCCTCAGACTTAAAGAGCTGTCACAGCTGCTGCAAGCTGATTTATCTCCTGGTGACGGGCAGAGCTCCTGACCAAAAATTATTAATGACAGAGCTTCTTTTTTTGAAATAACCTTAACCCGAGCATATATCTTTTCAGTCCCATTAATATCTGAACACATACCCCCAATTCTTAGCCAGGTGTTAAATGGATGTAAAATCCTAAACCCTGGTCTTTTAATACAGAGTCTTTCAAATGAAGAATAAGAGATTAATCCAGACTCTTTCCGTGCCAGGCTGAACAGCAACTGCTGCCGTTTCATGGCAAACGTGGGCTCCACACAAGGCTTTGGTTTACATCACTCTGTGTCCCAGGAATCCCTCACACCACAGTGCCCTGGAGCTCCTCGTTGTGAGACGTGAGTTCCACAGGTTTTCCACAGGGAAAGGATTCCCCCAACACAAGAAGGCACAAAGATGAAACACAACAAGTGCCCATTCACCAGTTCAGAACTGTTATTTCTTTTCAGGCTTCCTTTCCAGTTTAACATCACTCCCACTGAAGTCAACGAAGAGCTCTGCCAATGGCATTAGAGAGGCAAGAAACAGGCCTTTCATCAACATGATTTTGTGACCAGCAGTTGGGTCTCCACTACACTGCCCTGGCAAAGAAGAGTTCATTACATTTAATTGCTTAGCAAATTTGGAGGTAAAATAAACTGAAGGAACATTATTTATGAGGGGTTTTGCACAGGTAGAATGGCTTGGACAAAGGCCTGGACAGCAGGGTCCTGACCTAGGTGAGTTTTCTTGTACTTTGAAAGCATAAAAGGGTACAGACACAAACACAAATCAATTTTCCTCTGATTTGAATGGCCCTAAAATATTTGCACCTTAAAAATTTACTTTGCAAATGCCAGTGAGTGACATAATTCACACAGCCAGCTGAGTCGTTCTACCATACTCCAGATACATGTCAAAACTTCAACTTAAACTTTTGTTTTAATTAGTTTAGAAATTCATCCAAATCTTTAAGAGTTTTAAACTGCTAAGCATCTTTCTTATTATTCAGTCCTCTTATTATTCATTTTCAAAGGGCCCTCTGACACCTATCAAATCTGATAGGCAGAGCAGTGATTTCTCTCAGGCGAGTGTAAATCTTACACCACTTCCCACATGATATTACTTTCCACACATCTGATGGCTCTGGAAACAAGTAATCAAATTAATAGGACTATTTAACTTTCATTCATATCTTAGCTGCCACCATAAATTTCAACCAGCAGAAGATGGTAAAGTGTTAGTTTTGCTTTATTTGGAGGAGATATTCATTTTCACAACTTCTGCCTTATTAAATCCAGCAGCTTATTTCTTGGGTAAGATGGTATTATTCACACTGACAGCAATTTCAATAACCACTCCAAACCTTTGCTATTTACATTTGGTTTTGTGAACAGGTCATATTCCCAGCATTAAAGTTTATGATGATTTAATAGGGAGATTGTAAATGTAATCTACCTGGGCTTGAAAATTCCAGCCATTAAAAAAAATACAACAGGAACCAAATGCAGTTCCTCAGCTGATCCACTGAGCTCCTCCTCGGCCATATCCATTACCAGGCATGCATCAAAACTGTCCTCTGCTCACTGTGCTGCCTTCTCACTGCCCATTGCAGCAGGTTCATTATGTCATTATTTATCTGCAAAATGCCCAATTTTTTCAGCCCCAGATATGTAAGGGATCAGGAACAAATTTTGCTTCCTTCTCTTCTGCCATGGCTCAATGGAAATAGCACAGAGGGCTGCTGGTCCAGGGCCGAGGAACTGATGGTGTGATGAAGGCAATGCAAAAGTCATCAACTACTGCAAGTTTCTGAGTATTCACTCCTCAGATGAGGTGTAGTAACAGCCTGCCTGTGTGTTCTGAGCCCACCTCAACTGCAGACTGGAACTTTTTAATGTAAACTCCATGAATTGCATCACTTGCTCCCCACTGCCCATTTCAAGTGAAGGGAAGATTTTCAACCAATCCTTTGCCAATAACAGCTCTTTGAACATATCAGCAAAACATTGCTCAAACATCTTCGACTCCCTTCCCCTTCAGCTTCCACCCACACATACAAACCACTCCTTCAAGAGGAAAAGCAAAAAAGCAAGTGTGTGATGCTTGCTACCAACAGTGCTTCACACAGCTAAGAGGAGGGTGACTGAGGGCCGTGGTGCATCTGACATGCACAACAGTGTGAACAAAATAACATCTCACCAGTTTTAGGCAATATCTTGAAACACATAAAGTGGATTTTATTGTAGTAAGAATCCTGTGCAGTGACTAAGTAGGTCAAAATTCACTGCTCAGAGTTGAAAACTACTTGGGCTGTTCTGCATTCAGTCGTAATAAACAGTTTGCAAAAAAAAAAAGCTTATTGGTCTTGTGACATGATAGTTTGGCATTTGCAACTTAAAATTACATTGGACATTTTGCAGCTTTATGATATTGCAAATTCAGGCTTGATTGGCTATCCATTATCATCCTACTTCTCTCAGAATTACTGCTTCCCAGGTTTCTTCTTCCTCTTGGAGATATGTATTTTAGATTATTTTCCCTCAGATTTATTATCCTGCAGTTTTCCAGGATGAATCTCCATTTCTATAAAAACCCCTGCCTACCTTTATAATCTTTTTAGGTCTCTTTTTATTATCTCATTTTCTCTCTAGTCCTTCTAATTCAATATCCTCTGAATTTTGTAATCACCCTTCTCTCACTTTTTTCTTTTAGATCATTAATGATGGTATTTAACACAGCCTCTCCTCACACTACTCCTAAAGCACTGCATGATCATAATAATGCTTAGCTTTTAGAAAGTACAATCTACCCATATCTCACAAAGTGTTTCATATGTCATGTAAATGCTTTCACCCCATATTACAACTGAAGATGCAAATGATGCAGGTGTTCACAAAAGTTGGTTTCCTTACCCTTTTTTCCTTCAGTCAAGGGACAGAGAGATACAACCTTCTCCAGAGAGCATTTTGGAGTGGCTAAAGGAGCTTTCTATTTTGAACAGCCCATTATGGGAACTGAACCCCTTTATAGGGAGTCAGGAACACTCTGGCAAACAGCCCTGGAGAAGTGACCTTCTCAAAGGAGAGCTGGGACCCAAACCAAGCTCAGCCCACCCTCTGCCAAGTGGAGGGTAATGCAGCTTTCTGTCCCTACTTGACACAGGGGCAATTCTCTGAGTTGGGAAAGCTACGTATGGACAAGAAGGAATTAATTGCCCAGTTAAGTTCTGGGTGAAGCCTCAGTATTTTTCCCAGGTTAAAAATTGAAACTTTTACTTCTCAGTTTTCAGTAAAATGCTGTAAATGGTGATGTGAAAGACCTTGTTTAATTCACCTCCACAGAACACTGGCTGTGGCTTCCAGGGCCACCAGTGGCCCACGAGCCACAACCTCCAAAGCACTGACAGAAATTGATGGGTTTTGTGATTCACTAAATTGTGGCATTTTGACCCCACCCCCCTGGTCAAAAGGCTGATATCATCTGTTTCAGAGGCACTCCAAACTTCTCAGCCCTTCCAGTCTCCTTCTTCTACACAACCTCTTGTAAATCCTCTGTGGTGCATTAATGTCTCAGACAGTATTTGCCTTGCAGAACAGCAGTTTTATACACGGCATGTTGTGGTTGAAGAATGGACAACCAGAAGGAGAAAGGCACCAAAACCAGTACTACTGCTCCTTCCCAGCTCTGCAGCTCCAGCCAGGCACTCCCACACACCCACCAGGAACAGGACTATGCAGACATAAAAACCAGCTTTGATTCCAGTCCCTGCCACTGAATCACAGAGTCATAGAACCATCTGCTTGGAAAAGACCTCTGAGATCGAGTCCAGCTGTACCTGTCCACTACTAAACTAAGTCCCCAAGAAGCTCATCAATGTGTCTTTTAAACACCTCCAGGGATGGGGACTCAACCCCCTCCCTGGGCAGCTGTGCCAGGGCCTGAACACCCTTTCAGTGAAGATATTTTTCCTGATATCCAGTCTGAACTTGCCCTGGTGCCACTTGAGGCCATTTCCTCTCGTTCAGTCACTGTCATTTGAGAGAAGAGACCAACACCCCCCTCCCCACAGCCTCCTTTCAGGCAGTTGTAGACAGTGTTGAGGTCTCCTCTCAGCCTCCTCTTCTCCAGGTTAAACAGTTCCCTGGGTCCCTCAGCCGCTCCTCGTAGGACTTGTTCTCCAAACTGAATCACAGGTGAAGATAGCCAAAATAAGAAGATCCTTTTTGAAAGTCACAGCCTAAGAGTTCTCCTCTTGAGTACTGCATTTCACTCCTAGTTTGGGGGACGCTATCTCAAACAGGAAAAAAAATACATGGAAAGATGCATTTGTTTGAATCAGAAGTATCCTCTGGTGATCAGTGCCCATTTGGTATCTTCTTCACAGAAGATGGAATAAATAGTAGGATAATATCAACAGCTTTGCTTTAAAAAAATATAAAACAGAGAAAAAGAACAAAAAACAAGGGGAAAAAAAAGAAAAGACCCAAAAATCCAATGACTGCTGTTACTTTCTACTGCTATTTCACAGTTTGGCCCTATTCTTTGGATTAACATTAAGCTATTATTGACTGTCTGGTGTTAGGGGCATTCTAATTAGCAGTAGTGATGAATTACAGGCATTTTTCAAACATGAAAGTATGTTTGCCTGAATTTATTTGGTGGAATTTCACTCTGAATGCTTATATTCCGAATGTCTAAATGTAAAATGTTTTATTGGGTAAGATACTAATTTTTAACCATAAAACTACAATGTAAATTTTTTGCACCATTAAACAGCTGCCGTTACCCACCTGAAAGGTAGCTCTCTGTTTCTGATCAATAAAATAAATTATTACCATCACCATATTCATGGTTGTGACGTCCATGCTACTGATAGCAAGACCATTCATTATTTACTTTATTTACCGTGCCCCAGTCAGGAAGTTGCTCTAACATCCCGAGCCTACAAGAAGTTCCAACCATGCAGGAATTCCTGCACATTCAACCAAACACCCTGTACAAACACATTAAGATTAGACAAAGGAGTTTCTTTTCCACATTATGCTTTAATTAAATAAAAAATCTGTCGGGAACAAAGCTGACCAGAAACCCCCTGCAGTGGGGCCATGGCTAGAACGTGGGCACCACACATCACTTTCCCTCTGCAAAAGACCTGGACAACCAGCTCCCACTTGCAAGAGACATGGGACTAGAGGATTATTCTTCACTATTGAAATGCAATTCTCTGATAATGGTAATAGTGTTCCAGTGTTAGAAGTGATAGACTTACATAATTAGCTGCAAGTGCTATTTCTGTGTGTGTAAAATCTTTTAATTATTTCCTTTTTAATTATTTTAAATTACCTAATAACTCTCTGGCAAAGAGGGATGAATGGCAGAGAGGTAGCGTGAGCCCCCCCATCATTTAGAAAGCTTTTCCATTATGTGCTGTGAGCATCTGACTCTCTGTAGCATGAGTCACCCTCAAAGTCCTGAGCCACCAAATAATTAAGGCTCCTTAATACAGAGTGGGAGGCGAGGAAATGGTATCATTTGTCGTTGTGATCAGTCACATTCCTAGAAGTATATTTCATAACTGTTTTATAAATTATTATCAAATCAGATCACAGCACTAATTATCTCTCCCAGCATTTCCCTTACCCACGAGCTGTGCATTCATACTCTCCCCAGTACTACCATACTCCTCTTCCATCTGCTTTCACCCCCCTGTGCTGTCTCACACACGTACACAATCATTTATGTAAACTCACCCAGGACAGGAAGAACCCAACAATAGCTGTTATCAACATTCAAAGCAAAAAAAGCCTTGCTGGTTGTCACTGGGAATCTTTCTGAAGGCATAGCTGTGCCAGGGACCTAGGTACAACAAGGTGGCCACAGCCCAGTTCTGAGGAGAACTGTGAAAGAGGAATTCACAACACAAAGCCATCTCCAAGCAATCTCAGAAGAAGGGACAAGAATTGGCAAGTCTGAAAGAAAACCATCTTTCTCACCTTTACTGGAAAAAAGCAGGGCTGTTAGGTAAGATGTTATCCAACTTTGTTCCCTTTCTAATGAAGACTGAGCCTAAGAAAGCTGGATAATTCCAGAAAAAAAATCAAGAGCAGGACAAAGTTAAACAAGAGCTGATGAAAGGAGCAAAGTGGAGGGGAGGGAATTAAAACAAACTAAAGGAAAACATAGTTGGAATCATAGGTCAAATTTACTACACACAGTCAATGAAATCTGTTATAATTTTCAAGAACACCCACAGGATTTAGCAGCCCTGAGGGAGTGTAATCATTGTGTGAGTTGTAAATTTTCACAAAAAGAACAGAGTTTTAGATGATTCTGTTCTTTATGCACAGGCTGCTTTGCACACCCTACAAAATTCTTTATATCAAGTCAAAGCCTAAAATGGTACACGGCCTAAAATGTAAGGGAAAGCTGCTCCCCTTCCCAGCAGTGTCAAACACAGCTTCTGCCACAGAATTACCCAAGAGTAAAGGAAAGATTTCGGCATAAAAAAGAGTGGGTTATGGGACCATAGTTCTTCTTCCAATTCTCCAATGCTGCTTTTGTCACTTCCAGAAGAAAAAGCAACAGAGAATTTGGTGTAGCCTTTGCCCACATTCCTTTGCCAACTAGGAAGGTGTGATTAACATTAGCCCAAGTGACCACTACGGAAGGATCATGGAGTCCAACTCCTGTCCCTGCACAGGACACTCCCAACACTCACACCCTGTGACTGAGGGCATTGGCCAAATGCTGCTGGAATGCTGGCAGAGTGGGTGCTGGGACTGCTGCCCTGGGGAGCTGTTCCAGTGCTCCACCACCCGCTGGGGGAAGAACCTCTTCCTGATATCCAGTCTAACCCTGCCCTGGCACATCTTCCTGCCATTCCCTCCAGTCCTGTCCCAGGTCACCAGAGAGCAGAGCTCAGCCCCTGTTTGCCCTCCCTCCCTTGGGAGAAGGCAGTGAACAGCTGAGATCCCCTCTCAGGCTCCTCTTCTCCAGGCTGAACAGACCAAGGGACCTCAGCCTCTCCTCATATGACCTCTCTCCTCCATATGGTCCTTGTCTCAACTACAATATATGCACACCAATACAAAAACCCAACTTTCCCCCATGAATTCAGCCTCTAGATACATTTCACAGCACGGCAATGCATCAGTAACAAAAGAAGAGGCACCGAAGTGAGAACACACACCCATGTCCAGAAAGACTGTTGGTTTCCACTTCACGCACATGCCTCCCTGGGAAGGACAAAGCTGTCCCATGTTCAGCTGTGCCACTAGTGCCACAGGTGAAAGTAGAGCCCAGCACAGCCTGGTGCACTGACCCCAGCCACAAGGGAAGTCCCATGGATGCCACCAGACCAGTGGTTCCTTGGTGTGTGGCCCAGGGCTCCCTGCGAGGGACGCATTGGAGGAAGGTGCTCAGTGCCAGTGCTCAGTGCCAGGCTATTTGCCTTCCTGGGTGTTTTGCTTGTATTTTTGTGCCGAGGGGACTCTGGCTTAATGAGTGATTCCTAAGTGTCAGCATCCCACGTTCACCTGTCTAGAAGAATGAGACTCAAAAATGCCATTATATCTCTTCTCTCATCCCAATTAACTTGAAGACAACAGATGAATTTCTGCTGGCTGAAAAGGTTTGTCCACAACTACTTCCCAAAACACTGGCTCTGTTCCTCAGTAGACCAGGCTTTATTCTCTTTAAATATTGCCATGATACCATTTTAGTCAGTAATTACATACAAAACAGAGCCATAAACCCCCTCTGAAAGCAAGTCCATCTCACTAGTACTGAAACAATAGCATACACCTATAGTATGGGCAAATGTCTCAACTCTGTTGTCTCTAAGGTGCTGCTTCACAATGTTAAACCTATAAAACTCAATCATACTCAAGCCTGGGAGAAAAATTCAGAAAAAAACTCTGGAGGAGTCAATTTATTTGGAAGTTAACCAGACATATTTCAATCTCATTTGGACACCTTGAGACACAACATAAATTTTTATATAGGTTATTTTATTCTCACACCTCATAAATTAAATAGAATGATCTCTGATATATCTAATGTCTGATGGTAAAACTGTGGAAGGATGGATTTCTGGTACATTTGAGTCCAGAGCCCTGCAGTTAGGTCCTTCTGGGCATCAGTTAAGGTTCAGCCTGAAATGAAAGGCAGAAATAGGTGACAGTTTCAAGTCCTGAGCAATTTGCAAAGGAAAGTCAGCTCGCTGGGACCAGCCTAACAGCCACTCTGCACAGGACAGAGCAAGCAGTGTGTTAGGTATTGTCAGACTCTGCTAAAAATTACCCCAAAACCATAGAAAGCTCCAGCTTTGCTTGGCAAGTTGAAAGCAACATTCCAGGAAAAACATGTTTTCATAACACAGCTGGATGACTGATTTATCAGGTTCATTTATCTCATCCAAAGTTGCTCACAACTCGCCATGTATTTGCTATTTGAGTGAGCCAATAATAAAGTTTGATTTTAAGCTGCAACTGGTATGAAAATCCAATTAAATTATATATTGCAAATGTCTCAATTGAATATAGAATGGGCCAGTCATCTAAATCCCTTGGTGGGGTTTTGTATCTCTAACTGGACAACTCAGAGACAAAGTAAAGCAGCCTGTTCCAGTTCAGAATTTGACCCACATTGACCACCTGCATGATTCATCCAGCCAGGAAGAGAAATGACACTGCTTATGGATTTGTGATCCGTAACGAGAAGCAACCTGCACGTGACTAATACATAATTATATTATCAGTGTATCTGAATGAACAGTTAAAAATGACTCCACTAAAACTCAAGATAAAACACCACTTTTTTTTGTAATTCCACAAGTACAACTCGTGTTCCCAGGAAGCAAATACCATCAAATGAAAACTGATGTGTACCATGGCTACAAATACTTCTATTAACAGGAAGATTAATTTAACTTTGAAGCAGAAATTTAAGGCCCTGTGCTACAGTAAGTATACAATAGCAGTGATATTAAGGAGGAAGTTATATTACAATCAGCACTGGTATAAGTCTCATATGCAATAATAAGGCCCATAGCTGTCAGCAGCAGTCTTGTAAGTAACACTCACAATAAAATATCCCTCTTAAGTATAATATTTTGGTGATTTGTTTCCATTTTTTTGTTACTCTCTCACTTTCTCCCACTGGTTCTCATTTTTTTTACTTTTTTCCTTCCCCCTTACCTTGCTTGTTTCTTTCCTTCAGCTCTTATTTTTTTGTTTCTGAATTTGCTTCCCATCAGCAAGTCCCACTTTTTCCTTTTTTCGTTTAGCAGCTTCATTTCTTTCTCACTCATTATCAAACTAGTCTTGGCCAGTCATGTTATACTAAGGTTCTTGTAGATGACAGCAGAGAACTGCATGTGTTGATTGTCATCTCTTCCAGTCTTATATTTCTTTCTTGTTCCCTAGTTTGTTTGACAAAAACTGGCAATTTTGACAGAGATTTCTATCATTATTAGGCTTCAGAGTGAACACTTTAGTGCAGTGCAAAATGGGAAAAAGTGGGAAGGAATTCATTTTTCCTAGAGCTCTCTCTTCACACAAAGAAGATAACTCTTTATCTGTTATGCTTATCTTGCTTTTAAATGTTGGCTTCGTAGCCAGGTGGGTGGGCAGCATTTTATTTCTAAAGTAAGCATGTTTTCAGGCTCTGTATGCCATATGGCCCACAAAGAAGTACAACTCCAGCCTATGGGCAGGGTGTTCAAGACCTCTGCTCTAGGCAGCTGTGTGGATTCTCAGTTTGTTTTTAGGAAATGTGTTAATTTTTATGCATGCTAATTTCATTAAGTTCCTTCCCTTGGCAACTGGTCATCGTTAAACTTTCCTGATCGGCAGGAAACTAATACAACCTGGGAGCTACAGGCAAGGGAAAACATTACAGGCGGTGGAGGGCAGATTTGCAAAGAATATCTTCTGCACCTGGACTCTATTTATTAAGTTTGCAGGAAGGACAGCTCCTGCCAAGCAGCCAGACACCCTGACCTTGTCTGAACCTGCCTGCAGCCCGCGGAGCCGTACCTGCAGCAGGCGGGAGCGCAGGAGGGCCCCGGAGACTGTTGCTCCTTGGGGACTCGCTGCAGTGTATGGGGAGTTCATGTTCACACAGGGTTTTACTTTTAAAGGCTGCATTCTTTCATCTCATGCTATAACTTTGCTGCTGAGCTATATTGCTGTGTCTCAGGGAGTGTGTACGCTGCTGCCAATCATTTCTTTTCCTACCCTTCCTCAGCTGCAGCTCGTGGAGTGGCAGGTGGTCCTTGCTCTCCACTCTATTGATGATGCTTGGTTTTATTACACCATTTCCCCCCCTCCTCCTCAACCTATCGAGGTCTGAAGTTTCTAATAAACAGAAAGTTAAAAGGGGAAAAAAAGAATTCCAGCACACAAAGCTAATAGAGGTTGGACTCAGTACTCAGCTCATCTTCAGCAAGACTCTAGTTTTCCCACCATGACATGAAATTGAACTTAGCCCATCATGTGGTTCTCATTTAGGATTTAAAGATGTTAGCATTCCACCTAAGTCTTAATGATCATGCTTGGCCCTCAGACACTGCAGAGATAAGTGTCCTGCAAATAGCTAAGCTGAGTAGATACAGATACTGTTATCCCTAATAAAAGAAAGATCCTTCAAAACAATGGATTGCCTAACCAGAGTGTTACCTTTTCAAACAAATAATACATTTACTTACTCCTTTTACAAAAGGGAAAAAAAAACTCACAAGAACAACAAAAAAACCCTCCTTCCCACCATAACTGAGATGCCAACAACTTAGAACTGCTCCTTCCAATCCGAAAGCTGCACAGTACTAAAGAGAAGGCTTCATTTGATGTCTGCTGGACAACTCATTTAAAAGCAAGCATACCCTTACCCATCATGCTGACTGCAGAATTTATTCAATGCATTAAACATCCCAACAGGGCACATTTTGACTCTTTGTAAAGTCACTTCTGGGGCTGCAGCCCCCTGGGAGTCAGTCACAGGGCTACAAGGGAGACAGATCTACAAGGGAGAGGTCATGGGAGTCACAATCCCTCCTGGTTGGTGCCAGTGGGTGTCAGTGAGGATGGTGAAGGTATTATTTGTATGAACATCTGTCCATTAGGAGGAGTAGGGACAAGGAAGAGCCCCCTAATTTTACACTCCATAACATTGGGAGGTCACCATTCCAGGCTCTTTGTTACCACAGATCAGGTCTGGATTTGAACAGCTTAGAAGAATGTGAAATACCATGTCCTGTAATTAGTCCAAACAGGCTTCCAGCTCCAATTGTATCTACTTTAGTCATTTAATGCTAACTCATAAAATTTGTACACATTATCCCTTTGGAAAAGAAAAGCAAAGGAAAACTTGACTCATTGTTCAGATGTATAAAGATAAAAGACAACCAATTAGGTTTATTTATATAGGACTTGCAGTAGGTTAAAACCAATGTTATTAAGGCCATAGCTAGTTGAACATTCATGCTGTTTATGATCTAGACCTGGAGATGGGGTAGGCAAAAAGCCCTGACACCAGGGGAGTGGCTGGTGCCCTGGCAGAATCTCAGGGCTGGGGGCATCCCCACCACTAGCACTGGTGGCTCCCCAGCCACAACAAGGGTAGCCACTGGTGGTCAGCCTCCCCTGGGCCTCCTCAAGGGTAGCCACTGGTGGTCAGCCTCCCTTGGGCCTCCTCAAGGGTAGCCACTGGTGGTCAGCCTCCCCTGGGTCACCTGTGGCCGAGGCATTTTCCCAAGGGGCCACTCTGCCAGAGCCATTGCTTCACACCGAGCTGATTCCGGGAGGGCTGGATGAGCGTGAAACGGACAGGGTGTAGGAGAATTTGGTGAACTGGTAAGAACAGACTGGAGATCCCACAACAAGGTGACACAAGGTTTCCCACATTTATATTTTGCCACGGTGGTTTGGTCAATACGACCAACCCCCAAAAAATTCCACCAATATCTCAACAAATAACAGCAAGAAATCCCCTTGTGTTAAGTTGGATCCAGTTACTGGGTAAATTGCCAAAGGATTTGAATTGATCAGCCAGTAGGTACAAGCCAATACTAAAGCAGTGCTACAACACCACCTGGGTTTAGATTTATTGCTGGCCAAAGAGCACAGACTTTGTGGGGACCTGAAACTGGACACGGGTCATTGTTGCATCCATATCCCAAACGTAAGAGAACATCTTAATAAGCAGATACAACAAATTCAGGCTGTTGCATGGCAAGCTCGGGATCTTAGCAAGGATGTAGAGAAAAATTGGCTGAATAAATTTTTAAACCATATAGGTGGAAGACAACTGACTGGGTGGGGTGCTTCCTTGTAGCAAACTTTAATCACCGTCATAAAAGGGATCATCTTTTTTGTATTGTGTAAAATGCATAGTTTTGAAAAGATCTGTATTTCTAGAAGTAGATAAACAATGTTGGTGTTATTCTGCTTTACTTGTATCTGTTGAGAAGAAGGGTAATGTGGACCTTGAGATGAGAATCAAAGGTCCAAAGAGAAAAGTAGGGATTTGATACAAGAAGTGGTTGTTTTTGCAGAGAATGGAATATTTTAACTTAGGTAGAGTTGTTTTTCTGTAGAATTGGTTTTCTAACTCACTTCAGTTGTGGCAGTATTTTTTTTAAGTTAGACAGACAGACACAGACTGTTCTTCTGGTATAGTATGTTTTCTTAAAATAGTGCTGTAGCCAGACAATATTTTGGGGTTTTTTTTTTACTTATCTTAAAGATGCAAGGTTAAACAGAGCTAACTCTGAAGCTCTAATTAGCAGAGACAAACTTGGCTGTGTTGAAGTTCATAATAAAATTAGTCCTTGGAAAGTAGTAGAATATGCAGGGAGAATTTATACATAGGCCTGGAAGTTGGATATATATTCTGTCCCCAGTTCTTGTCTCATTACACATGATTGATGGAATCATTCCCTCATGTGAACAGAGCTGAAATAAAGGAACTGCTTCCTAAAATTCTAAAATGAGTCTCAGTAGGTTTATTTGCCAGCATTTTCAGTATCAGGTACATGTGCTTTGACTCAGGGCAAGTGGTTTGTTTGTGGTGGGACAGTTGTAATTCCACTCACTCCCATTCCTGGAAAGAAAGAAGCAGAGAGGAATGATTGCAAATGATGGCCCAGCTTCCCGCTGTACTGCTTCTAAGGAAATGAGGTATTTGATAAAATTTAAAAAACACTTCCATTCTTGTTTACAAAATCCAGCTCATCTTCTTGAACATTATGTCAGCAACCAAAAGATAAAGAAATATTTTAATGTACTGCATAGAAAAGGAAGCAGAAATCATAAGTCAAAACAGACCATCAGAATTATTCACACATCGTGCCTGATCTGCTCATTTGAGAGCATTCATTAACAAAAGGAAGCCCATTTGGTTTTACTGGGCTTTCTAGATCACTTTAAAAGTTTAAAATTTTGTTCCACTGGAATACAAATATTGCTTTAACTCATTACAAATGAGTTCCACTCCTAGTGTAAGTAAGAAAGGGGTATTGCTGTTTGTTCATGGAAAATTACAAAAGAAATTAAAACTCTTCCTAAGTAAACCTGAAAGAAAAGGAAGGGGGTGTGCAATCTGGTAAAATTAAATTTTATTAATCCTTTTTCTCTGAAAACATGAAAAAATACTTCTTTCTTGCTGAAAAAGAAGCTTTATGGGGGAAAAAATAACAAAAGATCAATATTCACCGCATTTGAACTGGGAACAGTTTGTTCAGTCCTTCATAATACTCTGTGACTGCCAGCCTCTGGCCAAAGATGATGAAGTCCTACTAGGCCTGTGCACAGTACAGATGTCTTAAAATAGTAAAGGTTTCCACCCATAAATACTACTTCTTCCTAAAGCTATAGGGAACACCCAACCCTGTCTTTACTGTCTGCGTTCCACTGATGGGTCATTTTTTCTCATAAGCAGTTTGGTCTGATCTCACAAGAAGCAGAAAAATCACAAGCAGCTTTGAAAAATACAATCCTTTTTCCCCAAACAGAGCCCAGTGGATTGTTCCACTGGTGCCCCTGCAGCTGTGTGATCAGTAATATAAGGGAAAACTTCATAAATACTGGTTACAACAAGGATTAACGTTATTAGCACTGTTAATGATTACTTCATTTCCAAGCAATAGCAAATATTTCTGAATGTTTCAGGTCACTACATATAAACTGCAGAGTGCCCTGTGACGGAGCAGGTTTGGTATCACCAGAGTTCAGTGATTATTCCTATGCCATAAATATATACCATCAACTAAATATACACCATCAACTCATCACAGCAATTAATTATTTCATTAACAGTTTATTTATGCCCTCAAAAATGTTAACACATCTAAACAAATCTCAAAGCCATTTGTGGATAAGTTGGAAGCTGAGAAAAAATAACAAAGTTCATCAAACAAAACCAGTCCTGGCAAGTAATTCAGGCAGCTCTGTAAGTAATTTGGGAGTAAGATTTGTTGGGAACGGTGCTGTAACACATTCAGGTATCTCAGTTAGCACTCATGGCAATCAGAAGCTGCTGATGCTTTTGGACACTCCAGGCATGCTCAAATTTAAATATGTCCTGGCACAGGCACACCAATCCTCTCATGTCGTTGGGTCTTGCACAGACAATGCCTTACTCATCAATAACTTCCTACCTACTCGTCTATCAATGGGGTTTTTTGGGGGACTTCATCCTTGTGACCAATTATGGTTTTCAGTATTGACCAAATTTCTTACAGTGTTACACCATTTTTGTTAAAGTTGGCTTTGTTCCAGTTATTAGACTGGTATTTGTTTAATTTGGGGTAACTGAAATAATAACTTCGTGAAATTTGCCTTTCTTTAAGGTTATTTTCCTTATTAGTGAACAAGGGAGGAGTTGTTTTCCTCTCTCATTATGACTTTGCATAGATTCTAAAGCGCTCAAAAAACTCCAAGCATTGAAATTATCTGGAATTATTTACAGCAGGCTTTGTTTGAATTTGAAGGGAAGTTCAGAATGAGATTTGTTTTATTTGAATTATTCCTTGTATACAGCAGATGTATAGGACCTGGACAATATCAAATGCAAATATGCTTCAAAAGCACTCAAAAATGTCATAAAGAATTTAGGAGGAAAAACTAAAGAGCAGAAACAATGACAGAAAAGATAATTTCTGGAAAGTTCTCAGATCAGTTATATCCCTGGTTTAGTCCTAGGTTCAGAAACTGAATTTAAAATTCTGCTCATAAAACCCTTAATGTCAGTACTCAGGAGGAATCACCCAAGCCTGTGTGTGTCTTTGTACTGGTTCGGTCTGGCAGGGTAGAACTGGTAGAAAAGACTGCAGGTAAAACAGGTTTTAGTCAAAGTTTTTCTCAAAGTATGTCTCTGTGTGGTTTAGAAAAGTTAAAAACAGCTCTGAAGGAAAAAAGCCAGTAGACTAGACTCAGAAAAAAAATAGTAACCACAAATCTAGTAGACAGGTTAAGTTTGTATTTACAATATCAGAAAATGAATGCATTATTGACTAATCATAGTGTTCAGTGAGAGAAGTGGCTGATGTATTAACAAATACCTGTGCTGATACAAGCAGAGTGATACCTGATTCTGAAGGGCAATGTGATATCTGCAGACATTTGTTCTAAGTACTTTTTGTGGCAGAGGGTGCTGCTGAATCACATTAATTCACCTGTCTAGAGTAAAAACAGTAAGTTTCAAGCAGCATCTAGAGGTAATTAAACATCAGCTCATTAACATTAGTCCAAAGGCTCTCCTGCGCAAAGACGAAGGAGACCACCACTGCGGGTTCAGGCCAGCAAGCACAGGGAGAAGAGAGCAGCACCTTTGCTTCTGCTTGGAGGGAGAGAAGATTCACCAGCCCAGAAGCAGCAGGGCTCTCTCAGCTGCCCTGCCAGGCAGAGCAGGCACAGGCTCCTCTGGGGGTGCCTCAGGGGCAGTGCTGGGGCAGACCAGGGTGCAGGCTGGCCACGCCATAGTCAGCTCCAAAGTAAGAAACACCTAAATTTAGGTGTGTACAAGCACACCAGACAAAAAAAAATAGGTTGAGACATCTGTACAGAGCTGTGAGAGATGATGCAGGCCTGCAGAGGTCCCATATGTTCCTCAAGCAGAGTATCCCATGAAGCCTAAAATTCCCTTAAACATCCACGATGGCTGTGAGATCCCACCAGCGCTGCCTTGACTTGCTGCTGATGGTGAGTTATTCAAGTCATCCAAGAGAGAAAGGAAGGGGGCCTTAGACCCTGAGCACGTGTGTAAACCCTTTCACAAGGTGTCTCAATCAGCAGCTCAGTCTCCCACACGCTCTCCCCATCAGTGACAGCTTCTTGCACCCCGCTGTCGCCTGCCTCGCCGCGCCTGCAGCAGCACTGGGACACACAGCCTGCTATGCAAGCGACACGCTCGCAGCAAGCCTTACCAGTTCATGTCCATGCCTGGAGAAAACCAAGCACTTTCCAGGGCAAAAATACACCATAACTAATTAAGTGAGTTTGAGATGTATTTCAAAATGTATTGAGCAGAAAGCTAAGCTGCTAAAAAATTTAAAGGGCAGACTTAATTCCCCTAAGGCAACACTTTCAGCTTTGAAAGAACGTAACTTTTTAGTCAATAGGTTCTGAAATACGTCTCAAAGTTACTTAATTAGTCAGTTATAGCTGCATTTAGCTTAAAAGGGGGACTATGGGCACAGTCATTGAACAACTATGACACGTGTGACTATGCAAAAGTGATGCCGTAATGTTGATACGGGAGGGCCTCCGGCTACTTTGTGCGTTAATTCTCTAAGCGTGCTTGTAAAGAGTTAGATATTTTCAAACAGCTAAGAAGAGCCCAGGTTATATTTGCACCTGAGTACTTTAATAAAAGCCATACATTGTCTCTCTCGAAAATCTAAATTCAAAAAAAGCCTGTCAAATGCTGTGTGCTGGATTCTCATGTGGTGTAAACCAAAGCTGTCACACAGCTTTCCCAGCTTACATCACCTAAAAGATCTGGTCAAGAGCCAAGACAGTTAGAAAAGCAAGTTCTTTTCTTCTTTGGTTTAATTTTCATATATCTCTGCGCTTCCTTTGCTCAGTTACAGACTAGAAACAGAAGAAACAAAGTGTTCAGAATTAAAATGTTCACTTGTCCTAATTTCTCCTTAGCAAAGCATCAGAAATTTTGTGAGCTAACCAGTCTTTTGAGATTTCCAGCCCAGTTTGGCAAATTCTTGAGGTTTGGATAGTAAAATTATGAGACAATTCCCACAGGTATATTTTTCACCTTTTTAATATCTTTTATATGCTCTATTACTTTCATGTGATGTTTCCCACAGCTCTGCTCTGATGAAACATAGAAAATTCATTGAGTAGCAGTCTCGTTACAAAAGCCAGCACTGGCAGAGTGTAAATCTACTGAGGATGAATCTGAGATCATCTTTCGTTTAGCAAAACACAGTACAGGAACACAAATGTCATTTTTAGACTCTACAGCCTAAGACTTTGAAAGTCTACACTTTGCCTGCTGGAAACTACTGTGGTCTGTCTTACAAATAAGCCTTGAAAATCCCCAGACCCCATTCACCAGCTATTTACATCAGTATGCACGAGGAGTGCCTTGTTGCATTCCTCAACACTAATGCACGTGGGCTGAGCAGAAGGCCACATCCCAACAGCCTGGTGTTTCCAACAGGGCAAAGACTGACACAAATTCATCCACCTCTCTCAAAAGCTTGTGGTACACTATCAGAAAGAAGGAAGCCCAACTTATTTCTCAAAACCTGCACGCATCCTTGCAGCCCACACTCTGCAAGGTGCCCCGTGCTGGGGGGAGTCTGCAGGGTTCTTCCCCCAGTGGGTGGTGGAGCACTGGAACAGCTCCCCAGGGCAGCAGTCCCAGCACCCACTCTGCCAGCATTCCAGAAGGATTTGGCCAATGCCCTCAGTCACACGGGGTGAGTGTTGGGAGTGTCCTGTGCAGGGACAGGAGTTGGATCGATGATGCTTGTGGGTCCCTTCCAACTCGGGTGATTCCATGATTCTATGAATCTGAGGTTGACATTGATGTGAGTGCTGCACAAGGATGTGGGCAACAGAAAGGGAAACATCCCAGATTGTGCTGCTGCAAAACTAGACAGAAACGTGAGAAAAGGTGCACCCAGATAGCTGAAAAGTGAAAAAACATAGCATTTTCTATCCCTGGCCCTTTAACAATCGCTCAGACAATTTTCTATTCAATCCATCTCCAGGAAAAATAAAAGGAAAAAAGGGAGAGTGACGTAAAGCTGATTGCTACCTTCTCTGCAGAGCTTAGAGGTGCCCAGTCTCACACCTCCTCCCCTCTTCCCACACAACAAACCTGAGTGCATCATCCTCTGTAGCCACCAAAGAAGCAGCAGAGCCAGTAAGGCAAGGCCACACAGGTCATTGCTGGAGGCCTTGCAGCGGAGGTGCCTCGTTGGGAGGCATTAGAGGAGCAACAACAATCTTGGAGAGTTTAGAAGAGGATATGTTTCTGAGAAGCGTGAGAGTAAAGCAGATGAGTGCCTTTGTGCCTCAAAGAAAAATAGTGGACTGATAAATGAACCAAAAGCCAAGGAAGTTCTGTTCATTCGTGTTGGATTTCCTGCACCTGCCCCTAACACACCTGTCCGATACGCATAGTGTCACATTACCATGTAACTCACCTATCCATATTCTCCATTTTTTCACAAGTGATTTCTCTTATTTCTTCCTGCTCAAATGTGTCCCTAAATATTTAAGCAAAATGAAGACCATTTTCCAACCTCCCGTGCATAAGTAACTTTTTGCATTAAATTATACCGCTATAAATTATTAATTGAAGATTGTCATTGAATATTACAATGAAGAATGTTATCAACATTGCATTTGTCACAGATGAAAAAAACCTACATACATGGATGGATGTCAGCTCTTTACTGGTTTACAAAGCCAGGGTTTCCTGGAGAGTGTCACTGATGACACAATATCTCCAAATGCTGGGGTTTGTGTGTGATGTATCTGAAAGATGTGCAAAAACAAATGTAACCAGACAGCTCCCTTTGGTTACGTACGTGAGGAAGCTTCACAGAGCAAGTTATTTTAGCTAAGGCTGGCAATAATTTATTCTGAATAAATTGCCTCTATATCTGTTTCAGGCAGCAGCAACATAGGAAGAATGTGATTTTTTTTTGTTATATCAACTCATTTTGAGCCAAATTATGCTTCTTTTTGAGTATCCGTCATTGCAAACATAGAAGACATGTGGATCTAGATATTAGCACCTTCTAAAAGTTGGCTCAATAAAAGCTGTTCAGCACTTAAACATGGAAGCTGTTGTCAGCTTCACAGATGAGTAACTCATTCCAAGATTTGGAAATGGAAATTCTGATCCGATGTATACTTCAGGCTTATTAAGAAACTATATTTTCTAGGCCACAATTCAGTTAAAATTAACTCCAGCTCCCACACTGTCACAATCCACACATGATTATGGAAGTCATAAAAAACGAGCTTGATGTGGATTCTTCTATGAAAAGGGGAGGAAAATGTCCCTTGCAGCCCAGACTCTTCATTTCAGGGACCCATGAGGCAAAGAGAACAACTAATCACACTGCCCTTTGCTTGGAAATATTATTAAAAGGAAGAACATGTTATACTTCATCCTAAGAAACACCTTTCCCTTTATCCTGTGATGCCATTGAGCACTGCAACAGACAGTAATAAAGGGACACCATTGTGTGTTTATCGATTCTGTATTTTTTTCTGTCCTCTAGACTTTAAAAGGGAAATTGTAAGAAGAAAAGAAAAAAAACACCCCAGTGGACACAGCTTAAATCTGATTCAGATGCTTATTTTGGGGATATTAAACTTGAGTCTTTTTAATATAATTCTTTTTCAATTTTTTTTCTTGCCTCTTGAAAATCAGATCTGCTGAAGATCTGTTATTTTGAAAATGTGGGATTTACTCATGCTGTTCCTCCCTCCATGTTTTCTATTGGTCCCAAAACCAATTATTTGTACTTTCATGTAGTCTCATCACTACTGACACGAGGTATTTTTCCTTGTCACATCAACTGGAACAGCCTTCCTATGTTCCTCTGCCTTCAAACTGCCCTCTCTGAAATCCCATCTGCAGAAATGCCTCTCCTTGTTAATTTCCACTATCTTCCTGTTTTTAACTTGAGTTTTAATACAACCCTAATGAAGTCAACTAGAAGTCTTTCCTTTGACTCGAGCTGAACTGGGTAAATCCACATCAAAAACTAAGGTGCTTTAGTGACTGAGTGTTAATAAAATCATTTTCCATGCTATCAATAGTTTATTGCTGGCTGCCAGCCCCACACTTGTTCCACTAATTTACTCCAGATCCTTGCACATTTTCGTAGACAAGGGCTAGGATAGAAAACAAAAAAGAACAAAACAAAACCCATCTCTCTTGAACCCTCTGCCCTTTCCATTCTGAACACGACCGTGCTCCTCTCTTTGCTGGGAACTGATGTTCAGAGTGTGACTAAGAAAATGATTCACTCCTGAAAGCTGCCTTATGATTTAGCAAAACAAAGGGCTGACCTCCCCAGCAGCGGCGGCGGGCAGCACCAGCCACTCCTGAGATGTCTAAAAGGCAAATGCATTAGTATGTCCAGCCACCATGCTGGCTAACGACTAGACATTTTCAAACATATGGGATCATTATTCCAGCATATCATCAGTGAACTTTCCAGAAAAGCTAATTAAAGGGCCCTTTAAATGCTTACCACAAAGTTGGGTTTTATCGCAGTTCCTCACTTGCATTTGAAGAATTAGCAGTTTTCATCTCCCATGCTCTCACTACCTTTCCATTTCCAGTGATCACTAAAGATGAGTAAAGCTAATTAAATGTATCTTTAATTTTTTAATCATAACTTACTTTTCCTTTTATTTCTTATGCAGAAAGATTTCACTTCCCACTGACACAAAATGGATTTAGAATGCACTGTGGCTAAAGTCTTCTGATGGCTCATCTTCTGAGCTACCTTCCTTCTTATATATCTCTCCAATAACTGATTCTGTTCTTTAATGGTTATTGCAAATGATTACAGGAAAAATAGGTCATTTTCCTGGCCAATAGCTCCTAACAAAGGGCAAATTCTCTGGACAATTCTTCCTGCTGATCAGAATTATTTGCTAGGAAATTGTAGATGATCAGAATCTCCTGCAAGACTGAATGTAGAAACGATCTATTTCGCTTCCTTGGAAAGAAAATTTGCATTTAGGGATGTGTCCTCTCGAGTAAAAAACAACAACCAGCAAACACAAGCCAGTTGAAAAGCCTATTATCTGCTTTGACAGTCCAAATCTGAGACAAATTTAAGGAGAAAAATCTCTCAGGACTTCGAACTGTGAATGTAGCATGGCTTGTGTTGTGACACCTAAGTCTACAGAAAATTCTCATGATGGAAGTGTGAGTTATTTAAGTAAATAATCCCATCAGTAATAACTTGTGTCTTCATTTTTAGGTTGGTAACTTCAACAGAAGGACAGGTGGTTACTGAGCTTTTTGGATCCACTGCAAGGCACTGAGATGGGCTGCAAAGTGGACGCCAAGTGTATCTTCCTCAGGATGTTCACAGGGGAAAGGAGTATCAGGATGACTGATAAGAAAGACATTTTCCAATATTTCATTGAAAAAATAAAGTTCTCCTTTTGAAGTTCCAAGAAAAAACCAGTATTTTTTTCTAGTTCCATAAACATGTTTTGACTGCTTTTCCACGTGCTAAGAACTGCTTCTAACAATGTGCAGAATTTGACGTGGCTGCTCGGTCAAATTGTTATAGGCAAAACACAAATCAATTTTTGCAAATCCCAGAGCAAAACCCGAGCTTCATTGCACACAGGTTGTGATCCCTGGGTTTCCCACAGCACCCACGTCAGCTGTGATCGGGTGGCGGGGCGCAGCAGGAGGGCAGTGCAGCTGGGTCTCCCTCATTGTATTTTTTAAGTGGTAATAACTTGGCATATATCTTGGAAGTATGAATAACCACTAAAATATACAAAGCTGAACAAAAAAAAATCAGTCTACCATTTATTTGACATTTTCTCTCTAGATTTTAATTTTTTATAAAAGTAATAGTTTGATAAACCTCCATCCTCCAATAAAATAAATATCAGGTCAGGGAAAAAACCTACTTTCTTCTGTAGTAATGCAATTTATATGAATCAATCTATGCACAAGTGTTTATGGGACTGGATGTGTTATGAAGAACACAAAACAGTGGCACTCATGCATCCTGTGGAATAAAAATCCCTGTGTGGAGCTGTGCTGCAGAAAGCTTTGCTTGGCAGATGGCAAGTAGACTGGAACATAACTCCCTTGCCCCCACCCACATGCACTGCCTGGTAAAACAACCACACCAGTGTCCTGCCTATTTCCACTTCAAATGAACGTGATTGCTCAGTACAAATGTCAGTGTCCTTCCCCCCACAGAAGATCTCGCTGCAGATCAGAAAACATTTTGACAGGAAGTAAAACCAGGTTTAGTACCATCCAGAAAGCAAACACTAGGAAACAAAACCTCATCCTCCTCGTGCTGCTTCTTTGCCTTGTTTGATTCCCTCCTCTTCTCTGTCCTGTCTGTTTTGGCTTGGTCTGTGTCCTCCCAGGGCAGAAATAGCCCAGGAGATTTGCCCTTCTGGAGCAGGAGGGTTTGCTCTGATCCGTGTGCTCACCCAATGCCCTTCACATCCCACGATATCAGACAGGAACGTGTGTATGTCACTGAAGACATAGAGAAGATCAAAATGTTCCACTTCTTGTAAGCATAAAAGTATTACCTTTTCATGACAGGTCATCTGACAAATGAATGAGCCAGAGCAACGTGAGGCAATATCAATACAGATCATATGACAGAAAAAATGTATAGGAAAATACAGAATTCCTCAACTCTGTACCTGTGTGTAGATAAACAGAATAATCTCATGGACTCAGCAGTCAGAAAAGACATAATCAAGGGAAATTATTTTCCTTGTGGATTGTCATACATTTTTCTGACCTGTCAAATATCAAATACCTGCTGTTTTGTGATAAGTAGCGAGCACGCTTCCTGATAGGGAGTGATGTTAAAATCTCTATTGCTTTGCAATGATCTGTGTATAACATGACTTTGCCTCCCAGACCAGAAGAGTTGCTCCCACATGGAAGTGGAAACATGCTAATTCCAATTTTGACACAGGTATGTAGTTTTCAGAGCAGGCTTCATCCAAGTTTCTTCAACTTTCCTTGCCTTTAACAAGGTTCTAAAATGCAAATAAACATAAATAAATGAATACTGGAAAATATCCTGACAGCTCAGCTCACAGGTTGAGTGGATCCCAGTGTGCTGTCCTAGTCTCTGCTTTTATGGAATTAGCCATTCATACAAAGCTTTCCATGTCCTCTGAGCATTCAGTAGCCAATCAAATATTTATTTGCAAATTAAAGGATGGCTTAAAATATTGGAGCTAATCCACTTCACGCTACCTGAGGACTGTGATCACTAAATGCTTGAAAAACAGGGGAGGAATTAAAACAACAGAAAACTCAGGCCATGGATCATGAGTGTGAGTGTGGGTAGGAGAAGGAACGTGGTGCTGGCAACCATATGGACACCTGGTTGCCTTTCTTTAGTTGCCTTTTTGTCTGAGAGCTCCAGACTAAGACACATTCCACTGTTTATATGAACAGTGCTACAGGCACGTTATGTGCTCAGCTGAGTTAATCAAGGATAGGCACTTGGTGCCAGTTGGGATGCCTGGCAGTGTGGGGGCTCCAGCTGGGAGTCCAGAAGGGCAGAGATCTCCTATATGTGATGTGGTGGCTGCTCTCTGTGGAGGTCTCAGGTAGCCAGAGCATCTCAGGCCACTTCAAACTCCAGACTGTAAAGAGAGCAGTTACCTCTCAGCTTGAATCACCAACACACCTGCCTGTCTGTGTACCTTAAAGCCAGAAGCATCATCCTGCTGCCTATGGTATATTTGGTGGGAGAATACTAAAACATTCACAGTAGGATTAACAAAGAATGAAAGCCCCATTGCTTTGAGTTGTTTGTGTTTGGCAAAAATATCAGCCAGTTCTGAGAACTAGGATGCTGAGTGCCCTCCTTCCCGTTTGGGATTGCATTCGAGGAAGAGACAGGTCTTCTGGGCTTTGCAACCAGGAATCAAATGCTTAAATTTTTTCTTAAATTCTTAAATTTTAACTGAGAGAATATAGATATATGAGCTTACATAAAAATAACTAGTTCAACTCACATCCTACTCATTTTAAATATATTAAGGGCATTGTCTTTTGTCTCTAAAAATCAGCTATAATCAATAACTTATTTTGCTTAGAGATTTTTACATTGTTGCAGGACAGAAAAGAGATAGAGACTCTCACTAGGATTTATGTTCTGCTCAAACCCTTGGGTATCTGAGATATCCACACAGACCTGGCAGATATGACAGACAACCAGTGGGACTGGGAAAACAGGATGACATTAGAGGTTAAATTCTTGTTGTATCGATTCCAGTGGCAATTCTCACTGACTCCTGGTCAGAATTTCACCAGAAGAGCTTAAAAGGAACACAATCAACATGGTTGAAGAGCTCCCCCATTTAGTTGACTGGTAGATATTTGTCATCCTTTTCCCCTTTAAGAGTAAAATTTGAAATCTTTTGCATAATTTTTCAAGGGATTAAACGTTACCATCACCTCCTACTGATCTTTTGGAAACTCTGCAACAGAGAGAAGGTTACATAAGACCCATTGGGCATCCAGCACCTCCCAAGGACTGCCCAGTTACTCTGAGCATACCTGTATGTGTGTTCCCATGCTGGTTTAAATAATACCAGCCCAGCAAGTATTTTGAGCAGGATGTTTTGCTAAGCAGTGACTCCAGCCTCTGACTGCAGTCCAACATGCATCTAAATCTGCAGCATAAGAAAGAAGGGACAACCAGTAAGGAAAGCTTTCCTTCAAAGACTTTTCTTGGTCCAAGAACTCCTGAGGCTAAACAAGGCTCTACCTCTAGATACAGAAGTGTGAGGGGCAGGAAACTCGGAGTTAGAAGCAGATGCTACAGAGCTATTCCACGAGGCACCTGGTGGGGGCTTCTGTTCAGTTTGCATTAAGAAGATTTCCAAGGAGTTCTTTCAGAGGGAAAATGAGGAACAACAATGCTCAAAATTCAGTACACAAAAGAACACAAGTGTATTTTCAAAAGCACAGATGAAGTGCTGAATGCAAGCAAGTAGAGGGGGTTGTGCAGATTAGACAGACTACGGTACCCCTGATTGAGTTCTTGGCCCAAAATCACTTCCATGAGGCTTTCAGGGAGAAATTATGCTCATAAATACATCCAAAACAACACAATGTCTGTCATTCATCTGCCCATCTCCTTCTGGTCTATTCCCCCACCTTCCAATGATGCTCTTTCTTCCCAATTTTGTAAAATAGAGAATGACCTATGTATCCAATAACATAATCAGATGGAGATTAAACTTATTGTTAATAATGTGGAGGCCAAATTATTATTTAACTTTTAAATACGAAAAATACTTGGCTCCAAATCTCATTTAATCTTCATGAATATCAATTATATTTTATCATTTCTAGACCTGTGAAAATTTCATTTCTCCAAATGAGCTCAATAACTAACCCTCAGCCACATAAAAAAAAAACAACTTCTCAGATTTTTCAATATAGATTATGAAAACATTAGTTCAATGGGATTTATATGGCCTATTTGACATTCCTTTCTCTTTAGTTGGATTTGAGATATTATTCAAAGCCGGGGTTCTTTCCAAATGCTGAAATACTTGTTCTCTGAATAAATCACCATATGTGTGAAAAGATCAGACATGGGTACATCTTTTATATAGTAACTGCTCGTTTACAATGCTATCAGTCTTGTGTTATATTATTATTATTTTTGTCACAGTGTGCATTTCATTGCTGTGGATGACACTGCAACGTTTCAATGCAAAGAGACCTCTAGGAAAAGGATGCAAACATTTTTCAGTCGGAACTGGGAATAGTGGAGAACAGTGAGCAGATCGAGTTCTTCTGGAGGGAGCTTACATCTTGAAGGAGGTGCTCCACAGGAAACTCTTTATCACCCAGGTGCTATTTGCAAGCTGCACGGAGGAACAGGCTGCTGTAGGAAATCGTATTCTTGCTTAACAGGTTGGCACAAAGCCTTGCAAAAGTGGTAAACAGGACCTACAGCATGAGGTTTGTACTTTACTCTGATGCAGTCTCTGGCCCCAGCAGAAGCAGAAAAGACCTGCAGCCCTAAAAAACCCAGGGCAGGTCGTAGTTCCCACCAGCACTCCCTGCCTTGCTCTGAGCAGTAGAAGACACAGCCATCAGCTGCCACACAATAGCAGCAGCCTCTGCAGTCTCCATCCTTGCTGGTTCCTGGCCCTGAGTTTGCCTACTGACGTTTCACTGGGATTGGTTTCCCAGTGCAGCTGTAGAGCTGAATTCCCAGTCCCAAGTCCTGACACACACGGCCTGTTTTTAGGACTTTACAGAGGCCCCAGCTGGTGCAGAGAGGCGATGACTGGTTTTTTCCATCCGTGGTCTGAATGAGCAGCTCTGAGTGAATAGCCTGTACAGCAGCTGTGCAGCCTGGGCCATCTCACGGGATGGGTTTTAATTTCCCCAGTCCCTCTTCATTCCATCCTCTCGGGTTTTACGTGGGTGGAGTTTTGTTTCAGCCTAAATGCCTAAATCCGTTGCCTGAGACATAGGTGCAATCTGAGCCCCTTCCTGTATTACGTGTTCAAATTGCTGACCACAATAGGTTTTGTGGTGTTAAGGGCCACCTGTTGAAAGTGTTCAAAGGCACAATCCATTTACATTTCCCACTCTCTGCTCTCCTGTCTGTGACTCCAGCATCACTCTCTGAGCTCCTCACCCAGTGTTCTGGGCTGCAATCATCGCAGCGCTGAACTGTTTCAACATCTTGAAAAGCTAATTAACTTCATAAAAAATTCATATAGGCATGCAAATACCGTGGCCCAGATAAATAATTAACTGAACTCTTCCACACCAGCGCCAGTATGCTCCAAGGCTGCCCTCTCTTGCCAAGCCTGCTCAACAATTATTCAAGACATGTGATGTGGACCGCATTTGATGATTCTCTTCAAGGTGTAACCCTACGTGGCAGCTTAATAAACAACATACATTGCACAGTCAACATTGATTTACACATCTTCTGAAGAGATGATGCATGAAATGATCAGAAAAGTCAATAATGCAAGCAAAATGTATGGGCTTGGGATAAGTAACAGAAAACAAAATCAATGCCTTCCAGCTATTATCATCATGAAGTAGAGTTCATAATAGATAACATTAAGTTTGAACAAGTTGCATCATTCCAATACCTGCAATCAGCTGTCACTCCTGACAATAATTGCCAGAATGGTATTCCTACACATATATGCTGCCTCTACCTCGGGTGTTAAATGCATTTAGCTGAACAATCAGGGCAAACAGCCTGACGACCCAGATATTTTATTATTCTGACATTAAAAAAAGGAGACTGCAGAGCCCATTAATCATGACCTGCGTTGCCAAGTACGTACAAATATCACGCTGAAGAAAGCCAAAGCGCTCGCTACAGTCATACTGAAATAAGTCCTGGAGGAAGATCTGAGGCAGTAGGTGGGATCACAATATCACTAGCTCTGAGGGATAAAATTCTGCAGAAGGAGGTAGCTGACACTGCCAGGGTACCTGGAGCAACAACGTATTCAGACACACAGCACAGTCCATGATACACCTCAGCTTTGCTTCCAGAGCTTTACGTGGGACTTACCATGTGCCTTTACATCAAGGATTTCTGATAGCCCCAGGATGCAATCAATAAGAAAGGAATATAAGAGAAAGCTCTGACCACTAAGGGCTTGTCATCACAGGTGAAGTCATTGTGAACCACGGGAGGGTGTGAATTCAGAGCACAACGGCTCCGACCGGTTTGGAAGCTGATAGTCCAACATGGAATAAAGTACCTGCACAAGGCAGTCTGACGGTGGACGATGTTTCTGTACAGAGAGCTACAGATTAACATCTGTATCAAAATAGCCTTCAAATTTATCTTTGAAAATATTTCTCACTGTATTTCAGTAGCAGTTTGTGTAACCTATGCCACTGAGTAAAACCAGGAGGAGTTGCCTTCGGAACGCGGGAGAGGCTGCCAAACAGGGCTCGGGCTATTTGTGGAAGCAATCACCCTGTAATAACAAACAGAGCCCCTTGCCTCCAGCCAGGAGGATGGATTTGGGTTCACAACGCAGCTTTGACCAGTTGATAATTATTCAGTGGCCATAAAAAATACATTGGCAGTCTCAGTCCAGCTCCTAACAGAGCTGCAAAAGAAAACCATAACCAGCAGTGACTGTGCCCGTTTGTGAGCAGCAGAGACAAGAGGCAGAAGCACATGTAGAGCCTCGCCAGGAGGTGGTGGTGTGGGGAGTCTGTATCACCATAACTGTATCTGTATTTCTTTTCCTAGCGTTAGGGAAAGAGAAGGAGAACAAGAGATGGAGGGAGCTTTGGGGAAGCTGTGCCCTGAGTCGCAGTGAGTGCAGAGAGCTGATGAATGACCACCCCCAATAAATTCATTTTCTAATGGTTTTGATCTGACCCACAGATGAACAGATGGTTTCAGCTGAGTTCTGTTTTGATTTTTCAGGGAACCATTCATCTCCCAAAACTAAAATCCAGGCTCATAAAGCACAAACCCACACAAGCTAAAACCAATCAGTAGCTTCCTCGAACCCCTGCGAAGCCAAACCATTCAGTGCTGCACTGCTCTGCCGATAATAGTAACAAGTAACACCACGCTCAAACTGTAATTTTTCATATCCAGTGTGCTGTTGTCATAAGATTTACTGTGCTAACACTGAGAGCCGTTGCCCAAGCCCTGTCTCTGCACTCCTCCTGATTTACTTAAATCTTTTTACTTTTATCAGCCACAGGGAATGGGGACACTTACATGTAACAACTGACAATTTGAACAGAAAATACAGAGAAAAGCTGTGTAAAGCAAGTGCCTGAGATTATAGCTGTTGACTTCTAATATTATTTGACAGATGAGACTGCTGCAATTATCCTCTGCTCATGGGTTCCATTACTGGAACAAGAAGCGCACAAAATAAGGGCAATTTCCCAAACAATATATAGGGCCACTTAACTTTGTCAAGAGCCATTTCTGCAAGTGAAGTCCTCCCTGGTTAAAGATACAAGGATAATGTTCTGGCAGCTTCACATAAGCATTTAGCACATTCCACGTTAACTGCCTTTGCAGTTGTTCTTTTCCTGCTCTGTTTGAACCAAATAGGATATTATTTCTAAAGATATTTGTTTAAAGAATAACATTTACTGCTGTTCCCTCTCCCAGGAGCCTTTCTTTTTTTAAAAAAAAAAAGAAGGCATTGCAGAAAGTTTGCAGCTCATTGAGATCACTCTAGATTTTTGCCAGCTCCTGCATACCCTACATCTCCCTGCACTGGGAGGGAAGGTACCAGCCCCCCACAAAACCTCCCATTTTCTCCTTTTTCTTCCCTCTTTCTTTGGATGCTCTTCTCCAGAGGGCTGTCCCAAATCCCCCACACATCCTGCAGCCCCCACCACCCCCCTGCCCTGCCCCACCTCACTGCTACCCTCTCTCTGTCCTCCTTTGGGCTCCAGCACAGCTGGTGATGGGGAACGTCCCATGGCACTGGCAGGGGGAAGCAGCTGACATGGCCAAGCTGCTCCTCAAAAGCAAAAAAAGAGTCGTTTTGGGGAAGGGGAATGTCTCATAGAGACCACTCTGTATGCCCAGAAGTGAGCAAAGAGTCTCCAACACACACATGTTGGTGTGTAAGCACATCCCAGAGGAAGGGGGCAGGTTCAAGGGTTCCATAAAGTAACCTACAGCAAAGGCAATAGTCCTCCGAAGGCTTCCTGTGCCAAATTTGGCCACTGTATTTAATCTCTGGAGTGTGAAAGAAGGAACATTAGTCCTGCTTTAAGTTCAAACCTCAACACAACAGAGTCACTACTGACGTCTCCATAATATATATTTAAGGTTGCCCTGTTGCTTTGACTTGTGAAGCTATTTATAGATCAAAAGGAGCTTCTTTCTCCAGGAGGAAAAAAAAAAGAGGCAATGAATTTTCTGAAAGCAAAGGTGAAAAAAATGAGAATGAAGAAAAGAGGGAATAACCTGTGGCCTAGCTGGTAGTTATTAATTCTTCCTTCCAATGCAGTCTGTGCTGAATGAAAGTAGGAGTGATTTTTTTCAGCAGCCCTCTCCAACCTCTCTCACGCACTCCAGTACCTTCTCTCAGATGTCCTGGGACCTGGTGCTGCAGACCCAGGTGGGAGGATCCCACAGGAGAACACTGCACAACCACTTTGGGCTAAGCTGAAGTTCCTGATCCAGTTCAGCTGGTGCTGATCCCCTTCCTTGGAGGACAAAGGCGTTTATCAGTTTGGAGGAGATTTTCTTTTTGTCCTGTTCAATGTAACTCTGAAAGCTCTTATCAAGGAAACAGGCCTGGCTTTTCCTGAAGTATTGCTGAACATTTGGTTTCTGCACTACCTTGTAGCAATGAGTTTCACAGCTCAGTCAAGAGCTGAGTCACACACAATGTCAGGAAAGACAGACCTTGACCACAGACAGCATTACAAATTCTCTCTCCATATCCAAACGTTCAGGGAAGAGAGTCAGGGAGAGACAAAACGAGCCCACCTTCCGAGCCCACTCTGGAGGAAGGGTCAGACCCCCCCTTCCCCAAAACACGTCCTTTGGCCTTCACGAGGACACCCCACCTGAACCATCCTTCAGGCTGTACATGCAGACCACCCCCAGATGTCTGGAGTAGGGATACAGTAATTCTGACGCATTTCTGAGGCAAATAAGATTTATGTCAATATTACAGAAGAGAAAATGAATCCCAGAAGTCAATGGGAGAGACAAGATGAGAGCGTTCAAATGCCAAACTCACAGACTCCAATATCCTCCAGAACAAATCGTTTCCCTGTTATTAAATTCACCAACTGACATCATCCAGAATGTAAAGAACAAAATACATGCTATCTATGAAATTTTTTGCCTTTTCCTTTCCTCCCTTCTCCACACCACAACCTTTTTCCAAGGGGCAAGGTCGCTCTTTCCTGGAAAGTCCCCTTTGCTGGAGGGCAAGCAGATGGCAGCAGCCACAGACAAGCCCAGCTCTCCTCCGTGACCATGTGTGACTCAAAAGTCTTAAAGACCTCTGTGCTGGAGACTCCAGGTTTCCTCCTGAATATGGGTCACTGGCAGCACAAACCCTGTTGAAGACATCTCTGTGTGTCACAGACCTGCCAAGGACCATTCCTTATCCCATGGATGTGGTAACAGCCAAGTCTGCACTGTGTAATTACAACAACTTGGGCATAGGGGTTTTTTAATTATTATTTCTTGTTCAACCCTTAAAGTCTTGGTCTCTCTTGCAAGGTTCTCACAAAGGCAACCCCAGTACCAGAAAGCCTCAGATTGGCCCTCAGCTCTTCCACAGGCATTGATTAGATGTCTTTTCTCTGTTCCACTTTTTAAAAAAATAAATCAAAAAAGAAAAGAGACATGATTTAAAACTAAAATAGAAGCAAGCACATTGTACAAAGGATTATTTCAAGTAATTCTCCTTGAAACTGTAACAAAGGAATGTTTCCTGGGGATTAAATGGACTGTCAGGTAATCAGAAAAGTTGTTTTAGGTTTTTCTCAAGAAGAAAAGAAGCATTTTGGATGGATTTTGTTTCTGGTGCTTTGTGACACTTTACAGCTTATTCCCTCATGTCACACCAGTTTATTTCATTATTCATAAACATGTTGAATGCCAAAATGATCTGAGAAACTATGGGGTTCTCACACGCTCAACCACTAAGCTGTTTTCTCCCAATCCCTTCGCAAATGCAAGGGGACTCTTCCTACCCTTCCATGGGGATTTTTTTTTAACCATTGCAGATTGTGCTACCTTGCTTTTTATAGAGGTGGAATTCCTGGTATTTTACGCATTGTACAGGACTCTGAGATGGCCTTGAAGGAGAAAACACATTCAAGAGAGATTGAATTTGTACCTGGGGTTGAAGTGCAAGGAGCCAGCACCTAAGGAGCCATCATGTGGAGTGCAGTCCTTATTTCTCTGCAGGGTTCCTGGGGTGCTAACAGAAAGCCCACTCTCACCACCAGTCCTAGGATGCCTCCCAGGCCAGTCCGTGCCTGCTCACCACACTTCCACCTTGCTTGCTGCTGCAAGGACAGGCTGCCCCTTCTCAGGGCCAAGGCACAAACACCCATCTCCAGCACAGCTGGTCTCCCACCAGCCACCTGCGCTCTCCTGCCTGCCTGACCTGGCACAGAATTCATTGGGATGCCTTAAAATTGCCCAGATCTTTCCTCCAGGTCCAGCACCCACACTTCCTACAAGCACCTCACCTTTTCCAGCCCACACCCACACCTATGAGCTCAGCCCTCTCCTCTCATCCCTCCCAAAGCCTTCGAGGGAGCAGGTGGGACAACCTGAGATGCAGATACCCCCCACCACTCCACATCCAGCTCCACATCCTTTTTATGCCAAGTGGGAAGAGTCCTGCTCCCATTGCTTGGCCAGGAGCATCCAGTTGCTATTTTGGCCCTCAGCACCAGCGTCCTTTTGGACTCCTCAGTGCTCCTGGGTGCCCAAGCAGCAAAAGACACCCACATCCATCTGTGCCTGAGCAGCCAGTGTTTGCTGTTGAAAAGGACATAGGAAAAGGGGGTTTGAAAAATGCTACAGCTGTGCCTGGATGGGAGCAGAGATGGCTGCTGGTCTCACACAGGCTGCCCAGGCAGCAGCACTGTCAGGTGTGACAAATCCCAGCCTCATTTCGTGATGCCAACCCAGGAGCCTGATGCTGCTCCCAAAGCCACAAACAGCCTCCACTTCTGTAGGCTCACAGGACCAGGCTCTCCACACCACGTGCTGTGCTGAGCCTGCTCCAGTCTGGAACAATTGCTCCTTCATGTGTGTCTTAATTTGGTCTCTAAGTAAGAGAGAGGAAGATTCGATGTTGTTAATGGCCCTGGAAAATTATAATAATCTATTTTTTTTTTCTTTCTTTTAAACCTAAGAACAGGGTTTTCTTTTCCATGAACAACTTCTTTCTAGAAGAATTTTGATTCCAATTATTCAGACACCTGCTGATGTCCCAGCAGCCCCCCTGGCAGCAGTGAACCCTCTTGGGCTGAGCAGCCAAAGGAAACAAAGCCCAGAACAATGTTGTACAGGAGAAAGTGTACACACGCTGGAAAAGCTGGAGAGCACAGCAGCAAACGTGTTATTAGTCTGACATCACAAGGGCCTGCTTGTTTGTTTGCTTCTGCTTTCATATCCTGACTCCCTCTCTTGCCGTGCCACATGTTGAATTTTTCTTGATTAAGTTGAGACTCTTATTATGCAGCTGCCCCAGAAGATTTACAGAGGGGAAGGAGAAAACCCAACTGCATATGGCAAAGGGAGAGAGACAGATCTGAATCCTTCCAGCTTGAAATGACAGGCAGTACAAATAAAGCTCTTTTGTACCTACTCTAAGACGCAGCGTGTACCAACCCATCTCAGCAAATACATCTTGGGAAAAGCCAAAAGCAGGATCAGAGATGCACAGAAAGGGAAATTTTAAAGTTATCATTGCAAGTTTCTTCAGACACAATATGTTTGTACAGTACTGAGCACCATGAGATGCTGGTTCTGTGTAGTAATAATAATAATTTTTTTATCTTCAATTATTACTGTTCTTGTTTTTATTATATTATGAAAGCATCTCTCCAAGCCTGTAACTTTATTAACAACAGTGGCCACTGAAACCATTCAAGGTCCCCTCAGCTCAGTGCAAAATGAATGAAAGGGATGGACCCTTTTTGTTAGATCATCAGGGCTACATCTTTCAGCCTTCATTCTCTCACTCCAGTGAGGACTGGGTTTTGCAAAAGACAGACCAGTGTCAAAGGCACTATTGCAGGATTTTCTCATTTGGAAACAGGCTTCAAGCAGACCTGTAAACTCTGATCAGGTTTGCTTTATGGTGCCAGAGCAGCACAAAACAGCTCTAGCATCTGGCCTCAGGGGCTAAATCAGTTCTGTATGAATACCCATATGATGCAGTTATCATTGGCAAAGCTCATAGCTGAGGGTCTGACTACCAAGTCTCATGACTTTGATTTAAGGAGCTCCCAGTAATCTGGGACGCTACAATTAACATATTTAATAGAGCGACTAATGGGAAAGAAAGAGAGGGGGGGAATGTGCAAATTGCAGCTTATGCTGATGCTAGGTGGGGAAGGAACAAACCCCACAAGTTTCAAACAACAGAAAGGGCACGTGGAAACTGGTCAGTTTCTCCCTTTTGTTCTGCACAATCTAAGGGGAAAAAAGAATCACAGAAATTAATTAATAGTTAGTAATCTTTTCAAAGGTAACGTACAAGATTTAAACATTTCAAAGGTACTGTACACTTGAACAAGCCTGCTCATCAAAAGGCAGGTGATTTGCACTTTCTGAACACCAGATCCTTCCATATTGTCTCATATTGTGGCACACAAATGATACAGCCTTATTTTAAATACATGTGCCCCCTGTGCCCTACCTCCAGATCACAAGCTCTGCAGCTGGGTTAGCAAGAGTTAAGCAACAGCTAAAGGTTCAATAAAGGCATCTGTAGTTGTTCCAAGTGAGATGGTAATGAAATTAATATAGTTTATAAACAGGATATAAAGAAAAGTAGAAGCAATCCTCTAGTTATGAACAGTCTTACTCTAATTATGACAAACCAAACACAGGTCTTCTGGTCAGCTGGGGACTTACTGCATTGATTTCACTTGGGAACCAAGACCAGCTTCAGCTGGCTTGGAGAAGCAGTCAACAGTTCATCTGATCAATGACCAGGTAATAATAATATGTTACATACCATAATAGTGAGTTACAGTATTACAGTGCTTTACCAACTGCCAGACAAAATCTCTAGCAAGGTGGCTGTATGACTAAATACATATTTATCTTTTACAGTGTCTTTTACATGGTCATTTAATTATCTCCAACCCAAGTATCCTAAACCTAAGAAATAGTTTCAAATTATATTCAAATGGGTCCCTAAATAACCTTAATTCTGCCTTGCTTTTACTGGATGCAATATACCATGCTGCCCATTCATTCCATATGGTTATTATATCCAGTAAACATAAAATTATGACAAAGTCACTGCAGCAATTACAGAGCAAGATTAGATAAAACAACTCTTTGGGCAAGGTCTTCCAGCTTTCCAATATCATGCCTTCAGTTTATTCCCTACTGGAGAGCGAAGGCAAGCTGTCCTCAGAGAAGAGGCTAAGGAATGTTCAAATGGCAAAGAGAAGCAGTGGTCGTTCTTGCTTAAAGCACTGTGGAGCTTTATTCCTTCTAGAAACAATAGAGGAGAAAAGTGACTTTGAGGGATGGCAAGTCTTTAAGGAATTTCCTCCAGCAGAACATGATTTTTCAGTGTTGGCAAGAAACTATATTTGGCAAATAATGACACAAAATGGAACATGATCATATTTCTTTAACAATGTAACCTACAGACAGGGGTTCTTACATCATTAAAACAGGGCCAACATCAGGTGCTCACAGAACCTGTTTATAATCAAGCTAGTTAATGGATTTACTTGTAAACTTGGACAATACATGAATTATTTAAAGGGTAAGTGTAGCACTCATCTGAGCTCAGTTTAGCCATCCAAGTGTTAAGCACTTGGGCTGGGCATTGTGATTCTCTCACGGAAGGCAAAAAGAGCAGTTCAGCAGTAGGGAGCTGATTTATTGGACAGGTCAGGTTCTTGCTCTGCAGACACAACCAGTGTCCATATGCACACCTGGCTTTTAGCAATGTTAGATAAATCCCATCCCTATTAATTAAGAGATGATTACGATGTTTCCAATCCTTTGGCAGCAGCACTGGTTAAGAAGATTTCATTCCTAACCCCACCACCCCTGCTCATCCTTGCCACCTCCCATTCCCAAGAAGGGTTTATTACCCCTTTCCTTTGCACCAGCTCAGCTAACACAGACCTATAAAATGATTTGGTTCTAAAGAAGCACTTTTTTCTGTTATTCACTTATTGTTCTATGGACTTCTTGCTGTAATGTATTTTTTGCTAAACCATCTCATTTTCACCAGCCCTGGACACACAGCAGCACCTTCTTTCTGGTTTCTGTATTGCTGCCTTGCTCTACCACACCCTGCCCAGCCTGGATTTGTGCTGTCACCTGGGCCAGAGGAGCAGCCCTTCCTCCACCCTCCGTGAGCCCCTGCCTACATCAGATGGCTCTCCTATCGGCTTTGTGTGGGCTCCTCCCAGAAAGGTTTATCCTAAAGATTCAGTAAAAAGAACCAAGTGCCTCCTTCATACCCAACCATTACTTCCAGCAGCGTGACCCCAGGGATGAGCTGTGCACACTGGAAGAGGAAAAATTTAAGCAATGTAGAAAATAAAATTATTTACAGGTATTTAGACCCACACACGCTCGATGAGATTTTACAGCTTCATTTGCTTGTGAATGGCACTGAAAAGATTCAGTGTGGCTCCTCCAGCACAAGTGTCCCCTGAACAGTAACTCAGTGCACAGAGAATTACGTTCATTTATGCACCAACATTTTGGAGTTAAGATAATTCTTTATGCCTAAGATTGTTGATCAGGCCCCTTTCAAACTCGGTATCCACTGCCTTACGTGAGTCATGTTCAGCACAGGGCATTGCTGACTCTCTGTCACAAACAACCCAGGAATAAAAGATCAGCAGTTCAGTTTATTTTTCCTGCATCTTGTTAAAAAACATACTAGGAATTTTGAAGAAACCTAATGCATAAATACATATTTTGTCTGATTCGATAACATATACAATTCAAATGACACCACATTAGAAAACCAAAGGGCTGCTGTTATTCACCAACACTTTAAAAATGTGCAATTTATTTCTCTACCTTGACATTATTCAGAGGGCCGAATCAGAAAACGATGCGACGTCCCTCAACTGCCTGCCCCAGCTTCCCCCAACAAGAAAACAACTGACCCCTCTCACACAAAATACTATTTCTTTAATCCTCTCAGCCATCACCTTTTCTGAGCAGAGAGGACAATAACAGATTGGTGTTAGCAACCTCAGCCCTTCTCAGCCACTTGGAGGCTTGCACATCCTAACTGATGTGCCTAATTAGATACAGCGGTGATTCAGCCTTCAGCTGCGCTTCCAGTGTGCATCAGCATCACCCTCTGACTGAGGTGTTTACTCTTCATCACGATCCCTGTTATCTGTCAGGAGTGATACTGGACTGGTTTCCAAAGAACACTGCTCCTTCACTTATTTATTTGGAAGTACTTTCTCCGGAAAGTGCAAGTTATCTTTGACCCAATGTTATTCTGGTGAAAGATAATAACCTGGAGATCTCGGTATCTTCCAGCCCTGGACAGAAAAGTCTGCTGAGCTTTGCAGAGGTGTCAAGAGGAGTGCTGTGGCACGTTATTCAGCCTCCATACCTGCTCACTCTGCTTAGTGATGGGGAAAGCTCCATCTCAGTGGCTGTAGGCTTGTGAATTCTTACCTGCCAAGGACTGGATGAGATCTTTTTTTTTTTTGATGAGGTGAAATGATTTTCAGTAGCTTGCAGGGTGAACTAGAGATGAACTGCTGCTCTGGAGGGAAAAGGTCTGTATGTCATTAACCTTGTCTCCCTCTGTTGACATAACAGAGAATATAAGCAAAGAAACACATCCCAGAGAATGAAAAAAAACCCCTCCATGCTCAGTGATTTCTCAGGCTTCCTCCTTAGTAGATTAGAACAGCAAGAACATTCTCCACCAAACTTCAAAAATGTGAAAGCCATGGCAGAAAACAAGTTGCATTTCCAGATTGAAACTAACAGTCTATAGCTAAGATTTGAGGAGCCACATCTTCAGCTGGGGCAAATGAGCACAGCTCTGCTGAAGTTAGAAGACAATATCTACTTACACCAGCCAAGGATATTACTCCTCACTATCAAAGCTTATCATCACTTCTACTTGCCTGCCAACTGCTACATTTAGTGCTCTGTTTTCTATTGCAATGCTAGACCCTTAAGCTAGAAGCTAGAAAATGCATTTCTCTCTTAGTGATGTTTTCAACTCTAACAGGAGACGCACAAAGCCCTGAACTCAGCTCTTTGTGAATAAAAAGGCTTTTAATTCATCTTTAAGGAAACAATTAGAGATCATCCAGAGCATATAAATTAATCTGATTTTCCTTTTCCTCTAGAAAGGCTATTATATATAATCTCTTTTCTTTTTCTTCCAGGTTGGCTTCTATTTTCTCTCAGGTGCAACTGCAGTTTCCTAAGGCAATGAACCAAAAAAGAACCAGCAACATCTGGAGTTATCTGCACTTCTGCCAAATAAAATGAGCACGTCTGAAGAGGGCAGTTTCTCAGAATGAAAAGGGAAGCGATGACTAAAAAGGAAATGCAATTTACCAAAAATATCTCATTTGGCTTTTGCTTAAATATACCAGCCTTTTAAGCCTCCTCCACCACCTAGAAGCCCTACATGGAATAAACAACAGTAAGATTTGTCCAGAAAGAACAAACGTTTGGCAGCTTTGTTAGCTCTTTGGGGGTGAATGCAAGTTTAGGGATCACTTGATAGTACCTGATAAACTGTAGACTCTCCACCTGAGTCAACCTCCCTCAACTCCTTTTTCATCAATAGAAAGAAGGAGGCAAGGTAGGATTTATAGCACTTTTTATGGCAGCCATCCAAAACAGCTCAGCTGAACTGCACCCCGGAAGCTGCAGTTGCTCTCCTTTAGCTGAAAAGGAAACTCAGGACAGGACAACCAGCTCAGCTGTGGTGTTTGCATCTGTAGATGTCTAATGATAAATGAGACAAGGGTTACCCCCAAATCTGTCTTGCAGAATCACCCACCTTTGCATTCCTTCCCATCTTAGCTTCTCCTTAATGTGGCTGTTGTCCTTCTGGACAGGAGGGGACATCATCCATGGACAAGAGGGGCTGTTTTCTTCCCCTTTAAGAACTCTGGTTTTGGGAGTCCTTGACAAAGAGCTGATGAGAGCATAAGCATTTACCTGTTACTTAAGTATATTCAGCTTAACTTTCTTCTCCAAACCTCCCAGCCCTTTCTCTTAGTCCTCTTTCCCATCTTGTTTCTTCTTGTCCTGCTTTAAATCCCATTCTCCAGGAGCCCTCGTTATTCAAGTCCCTCCAAAAAAATCATTCCTATCTGGATTGGATACATTAATCCTGACTTAATGTGCTCACAGCTCTGCCAAACAGTTACTAGAACTATCCAAGTGTGCCCCTTCCTTAAACGGCAATTATGAGATCTTATTGCTGTACAAATTGTCCTGTCCTGAGTTTCACTTATCCCAGGGAATACAGGATAGACTCATCCCTCCTAACCACAAGTACTTGGATAGACACTGAGAAGAGGTGTGCAGTCACTCATGATAACAAAGCAACAGTCACCTCCAGAGGGGCTCTCAGATCTTGCACAGTTTCAATTGCCCCCTGAAGACACCAATTTCTTTTCAGGAGGCCTGAGTGGCAAAATTCCTTCTTTTGGGTTATGCATTAAATGTCAAAAGACAGGCAGGGTGAACCCACACTCATATGGTGTCTTTTCCTTTTAGACAAATACAACTTGAGCTTTCTTTAATTCTTGGAAATAATAAATGCAAACAACTACAGAGGCATAGAACTTTTAGTTGCTTCAGGGCAATATATCTTCTCTGAAGTCTATTCTCACCCTAAGCTTGGTGATTCTTCAGCTGTTGATATGAAGGGGAGTGCAGTGTCAGACAAAATTAGACCTGTTGGCATTTCTGATGAACTTCACCAATCATCAAAGCAAAGAAGGGAAAAGATGTAACAACAGGAAGGAAAGGGGACATAAAGTCAGGCTTTATACCTTTACTGAAAGTCTCCAGTTTCATGCTTCTCTCACCACAAAAGCCAAGGGGTGTTGCAAATCTGCACATACTCTCTGGAGTGCAACTCTCTGTTGCTTCTGATTCTGCTGGAAAGCAACCAACCTACAGCACTTTCCTCTGTTGGCCTTCAATACAGACAGGAAAGGGAGACAGCACAGCATGAAAACATGAGGAGTGCCTCGAGCTGCCCCTCTTTTGCTGGCTGTGGGGAGACGTGTGCTAAGAGCAGGGGAGGTCATCATAGAATGTTTTGGAAGGGACCTTAAAGCCCATCCAGTTCCACCCCCTGCCATGGGCAGGGACACCTCCCACCAGCCCAGGCTGCTCAAAGCCCCATCCAGCCTGGCCTTGGACACTTCCAGGGATGGGACAGCCACAGCTTTCCTGGGCAACCTGTGCCAGGGCCTCACCACCCTCAGCGGGAAGAATTTCTTCCTAATGCCTAATCTGAAATTCCTCCTTCCAGTTTAAAACAGTTCCCCCTCCTCCTGTCACTCCAGAGCCTTGTAAAGAGCCCCTCCCCAGCTTTCCTGGAGCCCCTTCAGGTTCTGGAAAGCCACTATGAGTTCTCCCCAGAGCCTGCTCTTCTCCAGGCTGAGCAGCCCCAACTCTCTCAACCTGTCCTCACAGCAGAGGGGCTCCAGCCCTCGGATCATCCTCGTGGTCCAACAAAGAAGAGCCTTTTATCAGCAGACGACAAGAGGCTGAGCTCTGTGAGAGACAGACGGACACGGAGCACCCTGGGGACCGCTACAAGCGTCTCCCCTCTCCAAACAAAACCCCTGGCCCTGCCACCACCTCTCATCCCCACCAGGTGCCCGGGCAGGGAGCTGCCCTGCGGGGTTCAGGATGAGGTGGCAGGCCCTGGTGAGCAAGCCAAGGTTGCTCTTTGGCAGCACCTCCCTAGGTGAGCAATGCAGATCACACATCACTAATTGCCCCATCCTAAAGCAAATTTCTAGGCAGAAGGAAGACAAGTTTAAAAAATTTGCCCTTCCGTTTTTTTTCTGTCGTTTGGGAATCACATGATCCCTTTAGCCTAACTTGCATAAACTTAGAGAAGCTTGAATTTTATGCCCTTTCCTTATTAGTAGTATTTTTGCTTCAAACCTCCACGTTTTCTTGGGCTCACAGAACAACACCGAGCGTTGTCTTGCAGCTAATTTGAGGCTTGCTGGTTCCCTGTGACTGCAAACAAAATCTGTAGCTTACTGGATAAAGCGTCTTCTTTGTATTTCAAAAACAGTCAGCACAAATCCAATTAAAAATGTTTCTTTTCTTTCAAATATTACATTGTTCTGAGCGTTTCTGTGTAAGCAGGGAACCCTGGATTACATTTCTCTCTAGGGGATCCTAAATGTTTATACAAATCACAGTAGGCAGCATTACAACACTTCCAACTTTTGCCACATGCACTTTGTCTAAACTCGAACTTGGTCAGAAATCTGTCAGACTGCAAACTGTAAAAAAGAGAAATGAAAGAAAACTGTCTTATTTTTATTCCTTTTGAGGCTGTAATTCTATTAACAGTCCTGTATGTCTTTTCCCCATCAATTTAATTACAGATTAATTAATTCTTAGCAGTTTTCTAAAGCCCAGCAAAATATCATCTGACCCAAAACATTTCACAGCAGGGAAAAAAGCCAAGTTAGATAAAGAGAAAAATCCATCCTTTGGGGAAAAAAATGGTGTTTAGAAGAACAAGCAAGAGTAGAAAAAGATCAGCTGTCTCTTCTCCCCAGTAAGTGCACCTCGCTGCCTGCCTCACTCATTAGATTTCACTTCTTTCCATTCCTCTGCATCATGATCCAGACTGATCTTAACCACAAACTGGTGATAGTGTGTCCAAGGACTCGCCATTTTATGCTTTCCTTCCTTGAATACATCAACGTCACAGAGACTGAGGCACAGCCACGGCCATGGCTTTGCTGTCAGAGTGGTGCCACAGTCACAGAACTCTTAGTTCTAACAGATACACAAAGCCTGAACACGCTTGGAGCTGCAACCCAGATGATTTAGCTTGTCTCTGAGGCTGGGGCAACTTTGTGAGACACAGAGGGGTCTGCACTAGACAAAAACAAGCTCTGACAAAGATTACGTTTATTGTCACCTGAGATAAGCCCAGGAAGGGATTGAGTCTGCACCCTTTTCTGAGAGTTTGTGTGTTGCTTCTACCACATGGGTTGGGACTGCCATCTGCTTACATTTATATTTTTATAGGGTCTTTTATCACAGGGCTCCCAAAGCACTTTACACACTTACACCTTGGTTCTCTGTTGTAACAGGAGGTGGGTTTAAATTAAAATAATGTGCAGGTCGTAATCTAGGAACTGGGCTTTAGAGCCTCCTTTTTCACCTCTCAAGTGGGGTTGTTACAAAGCAGGTACTAAAAGCCAGAGCCAGACGTTTCAAGCCACACTATGAAAATCAAGATATTTCTGTGAGTGGAAAACAAAGAAAGACTTAGAAAAATGGAAGCCATGTTCTGCACAGATAAATACGACAGCGTAAGAGAGGAGAACATCTGTACCTTTGGTCATTGATGTGCAGGGGTAACACTCTGCTTGCCACAAAGCAGAGCTCAAACACGCATCCAACCCCTTTTCCTTACATACAGTAACTTGTCAATAATTAATGTATACAGCAAGGAAGCCTTAAGAAAGGAGCAGCCTCCTTGCAGCAATGAGCTGCCCAGGTCAGCGAGGGGGAGCTGATCTCTGAAGCTGTTGCAGAAGGTCATGGTGACAGGCCAGGAAAGGCACAAGGCGTGTCATGCCCCTCGTGTACACGTGTGCCAGCACCCTGCTGTCCTCCTGGGCAAGGGGACAGAAGCCAGAGCAGCACAGGAAGGCGAGTGTGGGAAGAGCAGGGATGGAGGACAAGAGTTTGTCTTTGGAAGTGCTTCCACAGGGTTAGTGAGTTAATTACTTGCACAGCACGGGCCCAACCGCTGTGCCATGAAGCTTCTTTTATTAAATCTGCTCATTTCTGGACCCACCGTTGCTACTCTGACCGCCACTGGCTGGGTCAAGCAGAGAGAGCACGGAGCTCCTCTGGGCACAGGTGGACACCCACACGGCCAAGGCTTGTGGCTGAGCCAGGCACCCTGGGCTGCTTTACAGACACTGCAGAGAAATGTTTCTGTTGGGGAAACACTTCCTATTTCCCTGTAATTGACAAAAAACAGGACAAATGCACCCAACGAGTGCCCGTTTCGCTCCACTCTGAAGTCAGGAGAAAGGACATTTCTCACACTCTCTACCCTGCAGAACAGGCCAGTGGATCCTCTCTAGAAGAGCAATTCTAAATAGAAGTATATTTTTTTTTAACATGAAGCCTTAAAACCAAAAAAAAAAAAGGTAAGCCCTTGTGAAAATTAACACTGATCACACACAATTGGGCCTTCAAGGCACAGTCAGATGTATGCTCACTGCTAAGAAGCCCAAGTAATCAGTTTACACCTTGCACACCCACTTGACTTCCCAGATCAAAGCATCTGATCCAGAGGGAAAGGCTGAGAAACTAAAAAGGAGCTGGGAAAATGAGATGAGAAGGTGTGGGGTAATGGATGAGGAGAGGCAGGGAGAGCAGTGGGAAAAGAGTAGCAGAGACTGAAAGAAAAAAAAAGCAGAAGATGCAATATTGGACACCTGGTTCATTACCAACCCCTTCTCGTTCCACTCCAAGTTAAAACTTTTCCCCATCCTCTCTGACCTTCGCTTCTGGTCCTCTGTGGCTCTCACATGCACACTCTCTGCAGCTCAGCTCACTCCTTCACCTGCACAGGCTCTTAGTTACCACAGTAAAATCCTCCAAACATCAACCTGAAGTGCATTCTGGAGCAAAGGGGAGGTCTGAAACATCTCCTGCTGACACCCTGCCACTGCAGATAAATAACTCTGCAGTCACTGGAGCTGGGACTGGAGCCCAAGTCCTCTGGCAGTTTTATGAAACTCTAGCTGTTCCTTGCCTCTGCTTTTCAAAAAGTGCACAAAATGAAATGGCTTCTTTCAGGGCAAATGACACAATGGTGCTAAACTGCATGATTTGTTTGTTTGTTTCATCCCAGGAGAGGAGGAGGAGGGAAGGAATGTATATTTGATCTGATCCAAACCATTTTGTTGTTGTTGTTTCTGTTAAACTCACAAAAAAAAAATAAATTAAAAAAAAATCAATGACTCAAACTGCCCCACACAAAAGAAGTTTGAGGATGAAAAAGAGATGAGACCTTGTTTCTCTCTCAAGACTTGTTTGACCCTCTGACACCCCAGACTGGGAGAAACTCACTTACAAAACCCAGCATTCAGAAATAAATTTGAAAACATTGCCCAGGCTGTTTATTTACTTTGTCTTCTCTTGCAGTGCCTGCGTGCTTGTGTCCATTGCCCACTGACCTACATTCCAGGGGAGGCAGAGCCGTGCGTTCCCGCTCCAGGGCTCCCCAGCACCCCTCTTCCCAGCCCTCTGCTCCCTCCCTGCCCCTGCACCAGCTCTACCAGTAACACTACGCAACGTCTCGGGCCACCGAGGCGTGCTTTTACATGGATAACCAGCCAAGTGTGTATTAATTAAACTTAAAAGTTCTATTTATTGCCAAACACAGGGGGATTTCGCAGACAACAAGTGGAGGAAAGTACTCCAAAATGTTCTCACCCCTTTAATTACTGTGCTATAGTTAGCCCAGCGAGCTGATGGATAATCAACAGTGCTGCACACACTGTTTACAGTGAGCACTCAGGAGAAGCAAACTTCTTACTTCACAGCCTCCCCGAGCAGCTGCGACATTTGGAGGTGCAGGAGAAACACAGAAGGCACGGAAGCACCTTTTAATTTATCTCCTCCCTGCAAGGCTTCTTGCCTTCAGCATCCCCCAGTGCTCACCAGCCCTGGGGGCCCCACTGCCAACCCGTGTCCCCCTCAGCGGCGCTTCCAGTCCAGCACAGCAAAGCTCCCGTGGTGCCCAACGTGAGAGCTGCCATCGTGGCAGTTAATCACCATTGCACCACGCTGCTGCTGGCAGTTCCTAGAGCTGGGCATCTCAGGGATCTGGATTTATTTCACGCTTTGGTGTGCTGGGTGCTTGCAGCCCATGTTTTTCATAGGCGAACCGAGCGGCCAAGCGACGAAGCCAGGCAGATCTGCACCCCCAAGAGGCTGATCCTGTTCCCCAGAGTGTGTCACTGGGACCAGCCCCTTGAATTCAGCCAAATCAGCACTAGCTGCAACAACATAATGATGTTTGGTTCCTCCTAGGGCAGCTTATAAGCCCTCACCAAAAGCATGTCTTCTTTATTAAAAATTAAGATTAAAAAAATGGCAGAATACAGTAAAAAATTAATAGCTCAGCTCACAATAACCCTACTCTCACTCACACACACAACACACAGAGTTAATAGCAGTGACCTCTGTGCTCCTCTGTTTCCCAATCTTCCAGCAGTGCCTTACAAGCAGTAGCACATTGCTGTCTCCTGCTCCTCAGCCTTCTCTGCCTTCAGCACTGGCAGCTCATTTTCTTTCCCTGAATCTTCAAATCCTCAGTTCATTTCCAAGTGTTTTCATTGCAACAGCACGAAGAAGGAGACACATGCACCCACTGGCAAGTCAGCAAAAAGAAAACCTTTCATCCTCTTGCATGTTCATAACTCATCACAATCGCAACAGCAACGTGGATTTTCCACGTGGCCCCGTGTCAGACCCCTGGGTCTATTTGTCAAGAGTCAAACACACTCCCAAGTACACAAATTTCCTGAGCTGGACAACCTGAACAATACAAAGAACTGTGGGTGAATGAAGTCATGGTAAGCATGGGAAACAGCTGAGTAAATCACATTACAGCTCCATGAAATATGCCACTGCTACCACCCTTCTCACAAGCAGCCTGAGGCACCTTTTACATTCAGTACCTCCATACTCAAATTTTTAACAGCTCTTTGGATAACACTCACGTTTAACCTTCACTAAAACAGCCCAGATCCATCTTCCACGACCTCAAAGTCCTCCTCGTTGGGCTCAGCAAGCTGTTCTTCTGCAAGGCAGAAAGAGGCAGAGTACAAACAGCCCCCCTTTCACTCTTTGGGCTTCTTTGTAAGCAAGTTAAGGTCTCTCTGACATCACCTGAGGAATCACCTGCAAGCCCACACCTGCCAGAGCAGGGAGTGCTTTGGCCATTACCACTTCCCAGCAGTACCACCTGTCATACTCTTCCTCTAAAGGCTCTGATGTTCAGACAAGGGACCAGGATGTCTAAGGACTTCAGGGTGAATCCAGAAAGAGGGAATTCAGCAGCTTTCCCGTTTCACAAGTAGAATAACAACAAAACCTGTTGAAGCAAAGCTGGTCGGAAATTTTCTAACCAAAAAAATAACCAATTTATTCCTTCCCAAATGGCTGCTGCTTTCTCAAGCTCAGCTCTCTGGTGTTTGGAGGTGAGCCCTGGGACTTCAGATGCCAGTTTAGCACTCAGAGTCTCTTTTCCTGCAGGAGCCAGGGGTCCTGGTAGCCATCAGCAGGGCTACATTCCACAGTCTTTTCTGCTCCCAGTGATAGAGCCTGTGGAGCTGCTGGAATTCTCCTCAATCTTTCCTTGATTTGCTTGCTTTAATAGACATCATGTTTCAAAACAATGGCATTTCGTTCAAACTGAAATCCCAATTTTTAGCCAGCTTTACACTCAAGTGTCAAGATTGGTAATCTCTGGGCCAAAAGGCAAAAATTAAGTGTCCAAATTACTTTCAGATGTATTAAAAACTCCCTAAGACAAACAGCTGGAGAACCAGCAAACTGAAGAAGCCAAATTACACTGAAGTTCCTGAGTTTGTGCCTCACAAACTGACAGCAAAGGTTCCCTGTCATAGGAACAGTATTGCATAAGCAGTCCTCACATGCAGAATTACTTTGTGTCTGCATCTGGCACAGCTTTTGCTGGACAGATGACTCATATTCGTTCTACCCTTAATTGCTGAGCCTTTTGAAGCAAATTCTTGCAGTTTGCTTTCTTTCTCTAATGGGTGAAAGATTAATTTCTTTGTATATGGCAGTGTGTTTTCACCTATCCTGCTGCCAGGTGTTGCTGTGAACCAGGTGGCAGTGCACCCCTCTCTTAATGTGAAGTCGTGCTGAGCTCTGCTCTCTGGTGCCCTGGGACAGGACTGGAGGGAATGGCAGGAAGATGTGCCAGGGCAGGGTTAGACTGGATATCAGGAAGAGGTTCTTCCCCCAGCGGGTGGTGGAGCACTGGAACAGCTCCCCAGGGCAGCAGTCCCAGCACCCACTCTGCCAGCATTCCAGCAGCATTTGGCCAATGCCCTCAGTCACAGGGTGTGAGTGTTGGGAGTGTCCTGTGCACGGACAGGAGTTGGACTCAACAATGCTTTTGGGTCCCTTCCAACTCAGGTCATTCTATGATCTCGACTGTGCTTCACAGGTTTGCTGGGACTGTGCCATGAAGGCACTTCAAGATGCAGGCAGGAAGGCAGTTTGCCTTTTCCCTACAAACCAGCAGGCACAAGTGCTGCCCAAGGAGTTACTACATGTGAGTGGTGATGTACTAAACGCAGTCCCTTGTCGCAGGTTTCTCTGCAGTGGGGCTGTGGTAATGGGGGTGTTTCAGCCCCAGCATGTGAAGGTGCAGGTAGCCCCAGGCCTTCCTCAGACATTTAGAAAGGGGTTTCCCTCCCGGGGCACTGAGCCTGGTCATTATGCCAAAGATACCAGAGGGCCTCTTTGTGCCTCATGTAAGTCCTTTCCCTGGGACCTGCAAATCCCTGCAGATCCCAACATCCATCACTATGGACTTACTGAGGCACAGGCACACAGCCTTTAGGACTGCAGCCCTCTTGTTTCCCCAGCAATAACGGCTCCTGCTGGCATCTGGTTCCTTCACAAACCGCTCGCCACCTTTTGAGTCATCTTCTGTGCTGCTGCATCAGCCGTGGGACAGCAGCCAGCTCCTTGCAGAGCCACCCCCAGACCCTGGATTTAGTTCCTCAGGGCATTACAGAGGTGGTACCGACTGGACACTGAGTTGGATGGCACCCAGCAGTGATCCTGCAGTTCCTGTATGAGTGGTTGGGCACTCTACAATCCAAATAAATGTGCAAATATAACACACAGTAATGCTGCCAGTGATTTGCAGCTAAAATAGCAAAAGGCACAGCTGAGTGTGTTTTGTAAGATTGAGGGTGTCTTGAGATATGAATAAGTAGCTGGGTTTTTTTTCTGACTTCACCCCTAGGACCAGTGCTCCCTGATATTGATATTTAAAGAGCGCATTCTTTAGCTACAATCCAGGGTGTGTGGTGGGTTTTTTTTTCCCTGTGCTGGCTTCAAACAAGCTGTGGGTGTCTGGGTGGGTGGGTTGAGTGACATATTAGTGAGGAAGCTTCCTCCCCTTTCAGAGCTACATGGAGAAGTCAGAAAGGCATCGTTTGAAAAAGTGACAGGCAGATCATGTCGAACTATTGCTGATGAAAAAGGCTTTAAATCCATCAAAAATCCTGAATTTGGAACTGCACTGCCACGAGAGCGGGGTGAAGTGAACTTCACTAACCTCTATAAATATTACCTGTCTTTTAATTTCAGATTTGCTCCTTGAAAAGCTTTTCAAATGCACGCTCCCTCCTTTCAGCTCCTGGCATCCAATCAAACCGGCGATCTAACAACAAGGAGCAGAGGAAGTCTGTCCTTCGTCTCCATTTAGAAGTGAAAGATTTCCCCTTCCCTCCCGCCCACCCCCCCACACTGGCTCGGAAGGTCTTCCAATTATCTCCTTTACCTGCCGCATTAAAAAGTAAAGCATATGAGTTGCCAGAGACACAGAGGCTGAGGACAAGCCACTGTGGCAAAGCCATGACATTAGAACAGATGGAAAACTTCTCGGGAACAAAATGTGCACAAAAAAATGGGTTCTGGCTTTGAAGTGTATATTCACGGTGGGTGCTTTCATGTCTTTTGAAAAGCCCTAGCTCAAATCTGACCTACTTAGGCAACATTCTTATTTATGTCTCCAACTAAGGAGCTGTATATTTAGCAAATGAGAGGAAATCATCCCCCTGTCATGTTTATAGATTGGAGCAAACTTTGCTGTTTAATTCCTCAACAGATTTGTCTCCATAAAAGTGGATGTAATTTAAACACTGTTAAAAAAATCAATAAATTCCAGAAACTTTGGATAAATGGAATCATAATTTCAAATATATATAGATAGATATTATATATGTACAGACATACACACAGAGAAAGAAAGAGAGAACATTTATTCAGAAGACTGCAGCTAAACCATATTTATTTAACTGGTTCAAGAGTAATGGGTAAGGCTGAGCAAAGGTGGAGAGCAAACCATAAGGCTTTGCCATTTTAGTTGACGCTAAATGCTAACAATGTTCTGTAAGATACAAGGAACAGAGGAAATCTTAGCTTTTCATAGACAAGGTAGGCTTATCTGGACTAAAATGCAAAGAAATTCAACTTCTAGACCTGGCCTGATTCCTGTCTACCCTCCAGGGGTGGACATTTGGTAAGCTCCCAAGCAGCCTATTTCCCCATTTTGCCATTGTCATAGAAGGATCTTGCTGGCACTGAAGCTGTGTCTCTCTCACAGCAGTTAAAGCCCATTACCCCTTATCCCAGTGGACAAAGAGGACAGATTATTCCTTTCTTCTTCTCAGTCACCTTTCAAGGTTTACCATGTTCCTTCTTTCCTCTTTGTTTCAGGCAACCCCAATTTGTTGAGTCTCCTCTCATGGATCGTGTTTCTAATTCGTCACAAACGCGCAGCCCTGTTGGTCACACTTGACACGTGACTTTATTCTAAGATGATCCACTCCAAGACCCAGACCTTTCTCTTCAGGACAGCTGCTTACCCAGGCATCTCCTACCCTCCCTCGCACTAACGCCGTTAGGTGTTCCTGCCTCAGCACAGAGCCTTGCAGCTCCCCACGCCCCAGCCTGTTCAATCCACTCCTCCAGCTTCTCCACATTATTTTGCATTCTGACCCCTTTCTCCATCTTGTCCACAGCCCATCCCAGCTGGCAAACTCAACAAGAGCTTTCCACCAGCCCAGCCATTAGTGAAAACACCGCATGGCGCTCTGACCATCTCGAAACGCCCTGCTCAAGACCTCCCTCCAGTTGCACCATTAACCATTGGTCACTGCTGTCTGACTACAGCTGCCCCTCCAAGACAACCATTTCTTCCCATCCTGTTTTTTCCAGGTTGTTTATGACAATGTCTTCTAAAATGTTATCAAAAGCCTTATTGAAATCAGGACCCATGACGCTCACTGCCTTCTTCCCACCCACAAGGTCTGCTGCCTTGCCTCAAAAGGAAAAAAGATTGGTTTCAGATTATTTGCTCCTGACAAATCCATGCTGGCTGTTCTGCTCATATCCTCATTACCTTCGAGGTGCTCGCGATCGATCGTTTGATTGTTGTTCCATGTATTGGCAGGTAGCTGACTTGACTGCAAATCCCTGGATTCAGTTCTTTCTCCTTGTTATGGATAGACATTATCTCTGCCCTTTTTTCGTCCTCCAGAACCTCTCCTGTCCTCCATGACTTCTGGGGATAAACACTAAACTTCCTGGGATTGTTTCAGACAGTTCTCTGTCTCTCTCTGCCCTGGGTTGGATTTCACAAGACCCAATGAATTTAAAACCAGTCAGTTTATCTCCGCATTTTTAATCTCATTTTTCTCTGCCATAGCCTGAACTATTATCCTGTAGTCACTGGCTGTGACTGCATTAAGTCACTGTATTAAGCCTCCAATTGTAGTCAAGCTCCTTAATGAACATTGATTCAGAAGCTGATAACACTATTTATTTCAGATAACACTATTTATTTTGAAGGAATAATCTAGTCTTTCACAACCTTTTCACGCTAAACATTTCAGAAGTTCCCAGGTTGTCTCACAGCTCCCTGGTGCTCCAAGGCCTGCTTAATCTCCTAAATGGAAAGGAGTGCTTGGCATCTGACAAAGCCAAGCCCTTAGTTGAGGTTCATAGTTGGACAGAAATGGGGTATTTCAAGACAACTGTGATTCTTCCTGATCAAAGCTCAGATGAAAATACCATAAGAACACTTACCTTGGTGGTGTTCCAGCTGAACGTAGAAGAGCAACGGTGTGCAGAAATGGGAGCACATTCTCAAACCCCTGCAAAACCCTGCTCACATTTTCAGTGACAGCTGCAAACCTTTCTTCTGCAGCCCAACAATGTGGCCTACTTCAAACTCTGCTTAATTCTCCCACCTCCCCTTCCCAAGTCATAATATATTTATACTTGCCTCTTTAATACCTGTTTAGAGAACACCTACAAATCCAGTGATGAAATTTAAAAACCTAAAAGATACGATCTCCCTTAAAATGGATTAAAACACTGTCAGCTCCCTTGAAGTTAATGAATGAATGCTATTCCTTAGAGCTGTTTTTATTCCTTCTGATATCCTAAATGATGCTAAAGCAAAAAGGGTGAAGTAACTGAAATCCAGATATGTTAGTTTCTGCTCCATTAGGAAAAGGAAAAATCAATTTGGCAAAACATAAAAGAAGAAAATCAATAGGAAAAGAAATTTTATTTTCAGTTGAGGACTAAGAATATATTGCAAACAATGGTGAGTGAAAATTATTCATTGATTTGTATAACACCTTTTACAAGCCCAAAAAGTGCTCCAAAGAAATACAGATTATTTAAATCTAAGGATCACTTACTGCCAAAACAGACCCATCTCTGAGGTGGGATGCAGCTGCTACGAAATTGCCCCAGCAAACTCTGCACCACAGCTTTAGGGCACAAATGCTTTATCTGAAGATGTGTCAAGGGAAGACTAAAATACAGAACTGAATTAACCAGTCTGGAACATGACCACACTGCAAATACATTAATCTCAGTTTAAGCTTAAACTCATGGAAAATGGGTCCACCAGCCCATTAAACAAACTTTGTCTCACAAAGTCCCTAAAATGCTTTCTGTCAGAAGCCAGGATAACATGCCAGAGGATGGGTCACTTTGTGTTTGCGCTGTTCCTTCTGCTCTTTCCCTGGTCACTGCCAGAAACCTGACGACACTGGGCCGGACAAACCTTTGATCTGACCTAGCATAGCTGTTGGTGGGTCCTGAGCTGATCTGCTGGGCTGTGAGCTACAGCAGGGCTGAAGCATCTGCTGCCTTGGCAGCAGGGCAGCCACGCCTGGCAGAAGGGCAGGTGGTGCCACAGACAAGGCAGCCTTTTGTATTCTCCAGCAGGAATCACCACGCTCATCCCGAGCCACGCTAAGCCCTCAGTGTTAAGCACACATTAAGTTGTTTCAGGAAATGGACCACATTTATAGCACTGTCATTAGCAGCAAGGGCTTGCACTGCATAAAATTACACAAAGTACCTTTTGTACCTCAAGATGTACTTAGCAAGCAAACTCCTAGGGGCAAGGAACGAACAATCTTCTGTTTCTGTAAAGCACCTTATGCAATTACGGCAATAAAAAAATGATTTATAACAATCTATTAAAAATACAGCTCAAATGACTTATCACTCCTGGGGTCCTGGGAATATACTGTAGGATTTACCATTTAATTGTAAATCAACTCTAGTGGCCAGTACCTCATGTTTTAGAGAAAGATGAAAACTACTGGTACATCTCACCAATTGCAAGTGCAGCACGTCGGGTGATACCATCTTGGGCAGTCACTCAAGACATGGTCTGTTCAGCTTGGAGAAGAGGAGACTGAGAGGGGATCTCAGAGCTGTTCACTGCCTTCTCCCAAGGGAGGGAGGGGAAACAGGGGCTGAGCTCTGCTCTCTGGTGACCTGGGACAGGACTGGAGGGAATGGCAGGAAGATGTGCCGGGGCAGGGTTAGACTGGATATCAGGAAGAGGTTCTTCCCCCAGCGGGTGGGGGAGCACTGGAACAGCTCCCCAGGGCAGCAGTCCCAGCACCCACTCTGCCAGCATTCCAGAAGCATTTGGCCAATGCCCTCAGCCACACGGGGTGAGTGTTGGGAGTGTCCTGTGCAGGGACAGGAGTTGGACTGGATGTTCCTCTTGAGTCCCTTCCAACTCGGGTAATTCTGTGACCCTATGACTGAGAGGAACAGGAGACAGAAGAAAGTTGCAGACATCTCTGCTTCCTACAATCTAACCAGTTCTTCCACTGATCAGGAAGCTTCCACCAGTCCAGAGGCTATTGCAGGGCACACTGCCACCTCCCAGGGAGCGTGTTTCTCCCTCAGCTCTCTCTGGAAAGGGTCCTTGGGAAGACCAAAATCCAGAATACCAGCCAGACAAACAGCTTGCCTAAAAAGCCACGAGCTGAACTGGAAAGAGATCCACAGAGCATCTTGCACACATGATCTTGAGCAACTTGCATCACACAGGCTGCCCCGGAGCCCTGTGGGACAGCTGAGACTACATGTGGGGTAGGAGCACAGCTCCTGCTTCATCCCACCCAGTTCAACAACCCAAGTCTACCTGCTCCTGTGCTAAAGGAATGTGATAAGAAAAGACTAAGGAAATGTAATAGGAAAATCTCAAATTAGAAACCTGGCCCCTCTCTTCTCATCTTCAGAATAGCCACGAGCTACTACAGAAGTCTCTATCAGCATTGAAACCAAAGCAGACATCAGGTGCACCTGAGACACGCTCCATATCTGATAAAGACACTCCTAATTCTTGCCATCAGCAGACAGAGATGGAAACTATTTGCACCCTGGGTCTGCCTGTTGTTGATAAAGCTGTATCCATAGGAATGCCCAGGCCAGGAACTGACATATTTGACTCACATGTTCTTTCCTCTTCTTTTCCCAACGGTCACATCTATCAGCTCTTCTCATAAGCTGATAAAGCTGCACCTTGGAATCAGTGTCCGCGTAGATCATGGAGGTTTATTCCTTCCTACAAAGCCACTGGGAGGTATCACATAGCATGAGGTAAAAATCCACAATGCACAGGTAATCAGAGACGCCCTCACCAGTTAAGATTAGCAAAGAACATAATACCTAAAAAGCATATTTTTCATTTTAATGTAATATGGAACAGAATTGATAGATATTTCTGCGCATGGAAAATGGCAGAGGCCTGTAGGAATACTTAATTCCTCTTTGTTTTCACTCTTTCATTCTACCAACACTCAGCTTTTTCTGTCATTTCTGTCCTCCACTGCTCCTTCTCCCAGTTAGTGAGCTTTGTTCCCACAGCTGGGAGAACTCTTAAAATCTTCCCTTCTTATGGAAGACTCAAAGATGAAGGCCACTACTAGCATAAAATATGTTTGTTGCACAACAAAATTAGCAATGCGTTGCTTCCTGTGGGTGTCCTTGCCCAGTCCCCTGGGAATTAGCACACCATCAGTGACAGGTGATGTTCTTCCCACACCAGGATTCCTGTGTCCGTCTTCTAGCACCTAATATTGGCTCACTCTGTACCTTTTCCTCAGTGAGGGTACAATTTCTTCTAAAGAGCTGCCTTTTCTTTGAGAGTTTTGTCTCTTCAGGCAACCTGCTCTCTGGTTATACGTGGTTGAAGCTGGCCAACCGGTCCAAAAGCCACTGAGAGGGCAGCTACAAACCTCACCTCACCCACAGTGCAACATGGGAGAAACAAACAGTGAAGCCAGAATCTTCTGGTCTCTCACTCCCTACGAATCTAATGTTCATCTTTGTTACAACCTCCTTCTGACACGAATTGCCTTTATCTGTATTTTTTAAAGCTTTGAGCGTATTGCCAGCACTTTAATAATAAAATATCATAGAGAACCATATATCTGAATATTATTATGCAGAAAATATGTGCGTGTTCACACAGACAGCAGATGTATAAAAATATTGAATATGTAATTTAAGGCTGTATTTGTATGTAAGTATGTAGGTCAAACGTAGGGCAAAGTCTTTTTTTCGATTACACACAAAACCTACAAGTACACTGGGCTGAAAGAAAGCACATGCACTCCTCTAATTCTGGATGCTAAAAGGTGCAAGTTCTAACGAGTGCTTGGATGGGTGATTTCCCCAGGGAACCCCAGGTGTCCTGGGCACACGCCAAGGAGTTCTTGCTGAGCACTGGGGCTGAGCTTCACCTCACCTAACCTTAGCCATCTGTCTCCCTGTGGAGACTCGGGCACCTCCAGAGGGTGATACCTGGGAGGATGGAATGAATCATCCTACCCAGGTCTCACCACTGACTACAGAGGCAGCCTACTTGCTTAGATAACCATGTAATTTTTTAATAATTATGGTTAGGTGAGATGAATGCCAACCTTGGTGAATATTAGCCCACAGAAACCAAATGAGTGGGAAGACTTCACATCAAGGCTGGATGGGAGTAAGAAAGAGCAAACCATAAACCCCAAATTCTCAGCTTCTGCACAGAAGCAAGAACTGGTTTATATCAGGAAAAATCTGCAAGTATCACAGTATCACAGTATCATAAGTACATGAAGGGGTTTTAGTAAGAACCAAATAAATATGGCTAAGGCAACTAATATTAGCATTTTTCATAGAATGATAGAATCACCTGAGCTGGAAAGGACCCAAAAGGATCATCGAGTCCAACTCCTGTCCCTACAGAGGACACTCATTTGCTGAAAATGAAAGTCTGAAGTATTGTTTCTGCAGCTTTTGGTTACTGGAAAATGGTGATTATTGTCAGAAAATGACAGAACAATTTCTACTTTAGTACTGATTTGGGTAACTCCCTTTTAGGGATCGTGAAAATCAGAATGAAGGCCTAGAGGGTAAAAACAAGCACATCCAACTTGAGATGGATTCTGCAGCAGAAGGCTCCAGTTGCTTTACGTCCCTCACATTTTGGGCACAAAAAGGGTAACATACATGACCCAGTGGGCAGTGGGCTTAAAAATTGCTAGTGATCCACTCATTTCTGCAGTTGAATTTGTTGGCTTTAGATTAATTTTATTGGTTTCCAAGTTCTACTTCCCATTAGTGCTATCGACCATGAGATATTGTTAGAGGTTTTTTTGTATGCTCTTTTTTTTTACCTTCACTGGCTGGAACACAGCTTATCCCCACGTCCATTAAATATACATTTGAACAGCATTTCCACCTGCACTTTGTCACCTCGGGTTCTCAAGGGGTGTACCTCCACTTGGCTCCGAGCTCAAGGGCGCCCTTGATATCAGCCTGAGAGTACCAACAGGCATGCTAATGCCCATTTGAAATAGCTTTTCCTTTGCCTCAGATGTTTCCATGCACTCAATGAATAAAAAGTCTCTGCTTCACTCCGTCTGTGGTGCTGCAGGATGACCTTAACTCACTCTGTCAGTGAGCTACAGTTGTTTTCAGGCATCTCTGAGACTTTGCTTCCTGAACTGTGTTGTCCCCCCATACTTTAAGGTTAGCAAAAGGCTGTGTATGTATTGATCTAAGCTTACTTTCTTGTAGATACCCACCCCACTGCTGTATTTCTTTTCAAAATGTCCACGTTCCCTAGAAAATTAGAAACCCTCTGTAATTATGAGCTGCTTCTGAACAAGAAAGAAGATAAACTGCAAAGTGGGAACAAAAAGCTGAAATTTCTGCAAAAGAAACTTTGGCAGTAAAGATAATTTGTTCCTCTGCTGTCAGTAAGAGGTGTCTATATGGGTCACTGAAGAGGTTCTTTATGGGGAATAAGTTAAATTCAGCATCTACCATCTTGTCCTGTGGGTGAAGCACGCTATCTCAAACACACAACACAACCCAAAATGGGTGTCATCTTTTTTAAACTTTCTTTTTTTATGAATCACTTCCAAGTCTTGGGGGTAGGACATCACAACAGACAGTTCCTCAACAAAGAACTGACACGAGAACAAAAGCTATTCCTGAAGAGTTCCCAAAATAAAAGTGAGACAGATGAGCGAGGGAAAGTTGCATGGGTGTTTCTTCAAACAAGAACATGGTCAGAAAAGAGATATCAGAGAATGTAGATTCGATAAAACCAAAATGCCTCACGGAATTGTCAGTTTTGCAGAAATGTGTTTTAGAGAGAGAAAAACAGGAAGGCTCCAACACTGAGAATGTGTCAGGTTTGGGCACCTTCAGAGCTTCATCTTAAAATGATTTCTCATTTTAAATGTACTTGTATTTTTTATATCCTAGTACTGTATTGCATAGCAAAACCAGCACAGTTGAATCAGAGTGAATCCTCCCTAGAATCCTCCTCTGTAAGGAGGAATTTCTCAATTTGGGACTTTCATTCTATGTTGAACTCAAGGTAAACTTCAAAATCTTGATAGCTTTTGGAAAATGGTGTTCCCAATCCTCATCCAACACTGCTTTAAACCTCAAACCTCTATCAACACCGAAGTCAAGCTTTGGGAGACGCGAGCATCCTTTTGAAAAATGGTTGCTGCTTGGCTTTCATTTTCAAAGGCATCTGGTGAGGGCTGCCTGGCTATAAATCTAGACAAAAGCTGCTAAGCAGTTGTCCAGAAAAACTACAAATAGTTAAGTACTTGGCCATATTCTGGACCCTGGGTAATATCTTTCCGTATAATTATTTCTGCTGTTGTCATTAGCTCCGGCACCTTGGCTATTTATTACCATAGGTATTGCGAGACTCATAAAAATGTGATCTTACTCAGGGCTTAAGCAGCACATGAAATAAATCAGCAGCACTGAGCATTGGCTGACACTGGATGAAACCTGGCTGGGAACAGCTGGATTGCTCTCTTGACTAAATATTTACAAAAGCTGTGATTATATCACTGAGTGACACTGTTTGAATATAACAATTTATCAATCATCATGTTTAACTCAAATCCCTGCAGGAGGGGATGGCATTCTCACTTAACAATAAGTATCTACTGTATGCTAATTAAGTGACTTATTTTGCAGCTAAGGTTACTTCAGAGATGTGGGGGCTTTTTAACTGCCCATTTCCTAGGTGACACTATTCCTTCTGAGGTACAGAGAACACCAGGCCCAGCTGGGCTGTCACTGACATTGGTACCCATCCAGTAACACCACTGGAATTACGTGGGGCACACGCTGGAGCCAGGCTGAGCACAAACCAGTGCACAGAGGTTATTTTGTTTTCCACACTCCCCTCGCTGTTCCCCTGCCCGTTGTGTGTTCCCCTGAGCAGCTGCCCTGCTGTCCCTTCCACTGCCCTGGGACCTGCTAAGTTTGGTCTCCTGTCATCACACGTCCTCTCCCAAGTAGCTGGCAGTGCTCACGGTGCTGACTGAGAAGAGAAGGACCTGGGGGTGCTGTCTGACAGTGGCTGAACATGAGCCAGCAGTGGCCCAGGTGGCCAAGAGGGCCAATGGCATCTTGGGCTGTGTCAGACACAGCGTGGGCAGCAGGAGCAGGGCAGGGATTGTGCCCCTGCACTCGGCACTGGGGAGGCCACACCTCGAGTACTGGGGTCAGTTTGGGCCCCTCAGTACAAGAAGGACATTGAGGGGCTGGAGAGCGTCCAGAGAAGGGAACGAGGCTGGGGAAGGGGCTGGAGAACAAGGTCTGTGAGGAACGGCTGAGGGAACTGGGGTTGTTCAGCCTGGAGAAGAGGAGGCTGAGGGGAGACCTCATCACTGTCTGCAACTGCCTGAAAGGAGGATGTGGGGAGGGGAGTGTTGGGCTCTTCTCCCAAGTGACAGGTGACAGGACGAGAGGAAACGGCCTCAAGTTGCACCAGGGCAGGTTCAGACTGGATATCACGAAAAATTTCTTCACTGAAAGGGTGTTCAGGCCCTGGCACAGCTGCCCAGGGAGGTGGTGGAGTCCCCATCCCTGGAGATGTTTAAAAAGTGGGTTGATGAGTTTCTTAGGGACGTGGTATAGTAGGGGGACAGGTACGGTTGGACTCGATGATTTCGGAGCTCTTTTCCAAGCTGGCGATTCCATGACTGGGAGCCGTGTGTCCAAGCTGAAATGCCTGTGTTCCTAGGAAAGGCTTCCTGAATTTTCTCACCACACACTTGCCAGGTCGAGCACAGCTTGGTGTTCATTCACCCTGAGATTGCCTGTAGTTTCACCTCATGCCTTGGGGCTCTACAGCACCAAACCCAGCCTCGCTGGATGAGACTGAACAGAGCGTGCAGGACAACCTGTCTCCCACTGCCAACAGTGACCCCAGCACTGTTTCCATCAGGAGTGGTCAGCACTGGCTGGGTAACTCTAAACCTGGACCTCCTGAAGAGGTCACAAGCCACCAAATACAAGTCTACCTGCTGCAAGGAGAGAAGGATTAGAACATGAAGAGGGAAGCTTTGCCAGACTGTGGCATTGCCAGGGAACGTGAGGATCATGTTCATACAGATCAGAGCAGCAAACAGACCTGATCAGGGCACTGGGAGGAGAAGGTTTTCTGGAAGATAAAGCCAGCACATGTCACACTGATAGCAAATGTGTATTTGAGCATCAAAACCCACTACCACATGGCAGGAGCTTTCTATAAAATCTTCCACCTTCTGCTTCATGCCAGATTAACTCTCTTGGACCAGCAATGGTGTGAGGAGTCCAGCGACCTTCCTGCCTCCTTCAGAGTACAGGTATTAGTGCAATGCAAGAGAGAACAAGAATCTCCCCTCTGCCAGTCCCACAGTGCAGACACTTTAAAAAGTTTTCCTCCAAATTGTCACACAGGTAGCTGGAGAGTGCAGCAGGTTTGAGTGGATCCTGGGCTAATGTTCAAAATGAACAGGTGGCATCCACGGCTCATCTCTCGAAACTACTTTTAAACCTTGTCTTTCTTTCAGAAATCGTTGTTCAAAGAGAAGAAAAAGTTTGGGGTGATGAAGTCTCTGCTCCCTTGAGAGCTTGAGAAAAAAAAGTTTCCCTCATTCGAACCTTAGAGGTAGATTTTTTCCTCCCATTTTGTACATGTTGAGAGTCTGTATGATAATTGTATTTTAGCCTTTGGAGCCCATCTGCCACCAAAGGGGAAATTTCACCTTCTTCTTTCTACCTACAGAGAGGTTTATAAATCAGTAAGCACACAGACACGGGAGCGCAGGACTTGGTCACCCTTCCAGGAGCCCTTAATGGCTCAGACAATCACAGCAAGTGCTCTTTTCAGAAACACAGGGAGGAGGGAGAGAAGTTACGATAAATTTAGTTTTCTTTTGAAGTTAATAACCTCCTACAAAGGCTTTTGGTAAAACACAGACACCTTAACATTTTTTTCCTTTTCAAACAATTTTTTCCTCTATTTTTTTTTTTCCTCAGATGGTAAAATCTGAGGAAACCTGTCTCTTCAGAAGTAACTGCTTTGTGAGAATGACATCAGCAGACCACGAGGTTACCACTGGTAAGTCGGCACCCTGAGGGGGATGAAATGAAATCTCTTATCAGCCTACTTGCTCTTCTTCTTTTCTACATTTGGTGCCTTTTGTAATATGCAAAGCAAAGGAAATGTTTTGCTCCCCTTGATTTCTTTCACCTTTTTTTTTTTTCTTCCCCTCAGGAGAAAAAAAAATGACAATACATTTGATGAGTTTCTCCAAAGTCTCAGCTGCTGCTTTGGGTATGTTTGGCATCTTATTCAGAGGTGAATGATTTAGATTCCCTTCTCTTTCTGCCTCACATCAGACCTTCCCTCACTCACCACTGGGTTCTCCAGAGATTTGGTTCAGGCAGTTTGAAATCCCAAGGAAGCTCAGGTCTAAGGTCAACCTGGAGGAAGAGGACCTCCGTAAATGGGGCCAATGTTAGCTTTTACAAACTCTTCCCTCCAAGGCAAAAGCACTTCTGTCTTGACTTCAAACCTATGGCAGATAAAACCTCTTAGCAGTTTCCCAGTGTGGATGTCCTGTCGTAACTCACCTCCTTCAGGCCTCTCTCAGGTCAGAAAGTTTCAGAGACGGAGACTGTTGGTGTGGAAGGAGGTGGATGTGGAGGAAACAACAGGTTAACAGAGAAAAAAGCAGCTATAGCACAAATCCCCTCCCCAACAGGTGGAATCAGTATGGCTGCTACCTACAAAAACAGGGAACTAACCTAGGACTAACTCCTAGCAAGAGGGAGAGACATTGTAAGAGAACATCTGAAATGATGAACCTACCAGAACTCTCTTTGCCATGGAGGTGCCTCCTGGTTTCATAGCCGTTAGTCCCAGGAGAGGAGATGGAAGGTAGGGGGTTCTGCATCTGGTTTTAGTTAAATCTGATGCATCCAGTAAGCACATTCTCTCCTGCCTCAATGCATCCAGCAAAGTCAAAAGCTTGTTGAAAGAACCAACCAGGAAGGGCTAAACAGTGACAAACATGAGCCACCACCCCTGGAGGTGTTTAACAGATGGGTTGATGAGCTTCTTAGGGACATGGTTCAGTAAGGGGACAGGTATGCTTGGACTCGATGATCTCAGAGGTCTTTTCCAACCAGATGGTTCTATGATTCTGTGAGAGCCCCTGGGAAAAAAAAATAAAGAAGTCTTTGCTGGAGCTGGCTGCCTGCATGCTAATAACAGTTCAATATTTCTTAAGCTAAGCTTAGAAACAAAGATGCTAAATCACTGCAGGAACCTGAGTCTGGAGCACAGCAGGGAAGAGTGGATGTCATCAGGAGGATTGCTCATATGCTGTCACATGCAGCTCCTCAGCAGGTGAGGGAATGTGTGGAAGCAGGCTGAAAGCAGGGTGGAGGAGAACTTCCAAAAACCTGCAAAGGAAGATTAAAGACTATGGAGCAGAACTATACACACAGACCTCTGCTGATTTTACAAACAACGTGCTTTTATTAAAAAAGAGCGTATTTTCTTTTTGAATAAAATAATAACAACAATGCATATTTTCTTTTTGAAGAAGCTATTTCTGAATCACTACACCCACCTGACATCACTTGACACTTGCAGAGCAGAAGACATCTGCCTCCCTGCGCTCGCCCTGAGAATACATGGCAGTTCCCCCAGGGTGAGGAGCAGAAAGCCAGGCCTGGTTTAGGAGCCGTCAGTTAGTGAAGGACAAGAGAAGGTGTCAGTCACCTTGTAAGCGTGACAAGGGGAGGGAAGCAGGCTGAGAGGCAAATGAGTAACTTCAGCACATGACAGAGACACGATAGAAAAGCATGAAGGATGAGATAGTGGAGACATTGGTTTTTGAAGGCTGACACATTTTAAAAGAGAATAAGTTTGGTCAAATGTTTATCATTGGCTCTCCAGGAACCTCCACTGTTCGTGTTTATTAATTTTAATGGGATGGTGTCTGGAGCTCTCTGCCCAAAGCAAGGCTCCCCTGACACAAGCACAACAAGAGGATGGGGCCCTGCCATGCACAGTGTATAGAGAAAGAAGATAAATAGTGCACCAGGAACAGAGTAGCAGGATAAAACTATACATGAGGTTTGGAGCCTTTGAGAGTCCAGATTTTCTTTTGCAGGAAATATTCTGTTCCAAAAAAACTGTCTTCATTCTAAACAAAGCCAAATAATACATTTGAAGATTCCCAAGCAGAAAAAAACCAACACTATAGCATTGATTACAAACATAACATCAAACTAAGTATGTCTCAAATTGTGTTCTGAAAGGAGTAGGTTTCGATTCATCCACACATCCTGGCTCACCTGAGCAGTTCTACATACACACATCTGCAGTTTTAAAAAATATAGACATCCCCACCTCTCTCTCTGTTTTGTTCCAGCTGTGTTCTCTTCATTTTCCCAAGAAATCCTCTTTTGACACAAAGAAAGGTATTCCTCCACCTAGCAAAAAGAAACCCATGGATGCAACAGGAACAAAGCCAACAGCATTTCAGACACATGTGGGAGAGGGATACAGGACTTACTCCTAAAACTTGGAGCGTGTAACTCTTGCAAGTGCAGACCCTCTCTCAGGTTTTACCGCTTCTGACAGCAGCATGAAGCAGGACAGAAGACGTGGGCCTGATCTCCCCTAGCTGAAACTCTCTGGAAGCTCAGGCAACTATAACAGAAGAGAGCACTCGTCATCTGGGTTCTATTTACACTCAGTGGAGAGAGAGTGATCCCTCCAGAGAGGGATTCATCCCTTCCCAAGACAGACACCCATGGCAGACACGATGAATCACCCTCTGAAGGGGCCTCTCGCTCCATAGATGGATTCACCCCACCATTGCAGAGAGGACTTGGACCACAGGCAGGGATTTGAAAGCTTCATCGTACTTATCCACAACTCACTTACCTTTCACCTGGGTGTCAGGTGTTTGCTCCAAAGCTCAGATCCAAGGTTTCATGAAGCAGACTCTCAGGCACTGGAACTCATAAAGCAAATCATTTAATGGAAGGATACAGCAGCATGGTCAGCTCCAGAGAGAGAGATTGATACAAACAAAGAAATCACTGGGTAATTATACCCTTACAGACTATTTAGCCACACCTCACATGATGGTTCAGTCCAGTAGTAATATTTAGGTCTGGGGTCTTCTTGTTCCTCATTGGATTCCTTTGCTCTTGCAGACAGGTCCTTATCTTGTCTTAGTGCAGCTGGTGCTGATGATCTGTCTCCTCGAGGCTCCTCTATCTTCAGGGTTTAGTTGATTCTGGAGACCCTGTTTTGACTAAGCAGGTTGTACCCATTGAGACAGTTTTAAGGTGAAATTCCCAGCTTGTGGCCTAGTGCTTCAGCAAGCCTGGATACTCATGCTAAGGAAGCTAAGCAAACAGCATGTTAAATTACACAAAATTATAACTCTAAATTATTTATTCTATTTAAAATGTTACTTATTGAAGTTAAACAACCAATCCCCACTAAAGAGGAGAATTGCCTGGCGTGCAGTCCAGCTGCTGTCCAGGGAGCACTCAAACGGGGCTCACCAGCAATCTGTCATCTGTCAAAGATCTCATTGCTTCAAGGAATGCTCTTGAGAGGTGTCCCAGCACAAGGGGAGATGATCTCCATGCAGCCGCGCTGCCCAGCAGGGAGGGCTCAAGGAAGGCTCCTTTAGGCTCTCCTATTTAGGGGATAAAAGTGATGGACTCGTAGTCAAGTTGCATACAATAGGAAAGGTATCCAAAAGCTTCAAGCCCACAGTTTATCTGCGTTCACTCTGTTGCTCTGCTCTTTGTGGGGTTCCTGGAGGAGTTCTTGGCCTGGCTGTGGCTTGACATCCTCTGGAGCCTGAGCTGAACTGCTGCTGGTTTGGCTAAAGGTGGTCGAGTGCACCCATCACACCACCACGTGCCACATCTTTCTGCCTCGTTTGTTTGTATCAGCTGGCAGAGAACAGGTCAGTTTACAGCAATGGGAAGTGCAGTGCCTTTGTTCAAAAACCACCTGTGTCAAAACTGCTCCTCGGTTTTGCAAGATTAATTATTGAGCTTTTTTACTCTGCTCACTCTGTCACCAAGAAGTCACATTATACCCAAAACACTTTCCCACTGTTTAAACCTACAGGACAGCTTCCTTGTTTTAACTCCAAAGTTGTGCCCAACCTCTCAAGCTTTGAGTGCAGTTTCACCATTTATTACTGCATATCAAGTGCTGGCAAATCTTTGTGGTAAGAAGCAAAACCATTCCCATTTTTCTCCTGTCCTTCATCATAAGTCTGTCACATATTATGAAATGTTAGCAAGGGAACCGGGATTACTATAGTTCTTTAAAGAGCTGTTAAGAATACATTAAATAACCCAACTTAATTTTATAAGTGCTGGTCATATTCTTTGATATTTTCCACTTTGGAGACCATCTAGTTTCCTCAAGTCCAGTAAAGTAATTTTTATTTTAATCTTTGTGAATGCCAATGGATTAAAAGATGAATTCAGAGATTTAGAGGCAGGTACTTGTAATGGATATGGCACAAGAAAGCCTGTCTTCCACAGTGAGCCCTGCCAGTGAACTGCTCTGTGGCCTTGAACAAATCACTTCACCTGTCTTGTACTTCTGTTTTCTTGTCAATATTTTTGCCTCCTTAAGTGTGTGGTTTCTGGGGCAACTCCTGTGGGTTTGCACAGTGCCTGCCAGTCCTGAACTCCAGCATCAAGCAGTGGGACATCGTAATACAAAAAAACAAGGACAGAAACTTCAGGAAGTACAGGGATTTGAAAGGAAATATCTGCAATATTTTTTTAAACCCCTGATGCTATTGGAGTCTTCAGATCTCCAGGTGAAGGTGTAGCAGTTTTTTAAAGGAATAAGTGCCTGTTATAGATCAAAACAGGGAAAGATGTAGTCGCCTACGTTTTTATGAGTGGCCTCTATTCTGTTTGGCTTGGTTATGTTTAATACCTGTGGAGCAGGTAATTTTAATAAATAAAAAAGGGAGAAAGTGTCAGCATGAGACTGGGTATGAAGTTATTGAGAACAGGAGTGTAAATGTGTCAAGGAAATCCCCAGTGATCCAAAAGGGAATGCAAGTAGCTTTGCAAGCAGCAGAAGCAAGCCGGAATAATTGTACAGGGGTCTTAGCTTTGTAGAAAGATTTTCCTTTTTCAAACTGTAAATCAAACCAAATTAAATCAAACCTACATTTCCATAGCACCTTTCACACAGGGCTCCCAAGGCACTTCACACGGAAGGCAAAGCCACTCAAAGTGTTTATGAATGCAGCAGGTCAGAAGAGCGTGCCTTGAGCCAAGGTGTAAAGGCTGGGAGTGCAGCACCAGGGAATGGCACAGACTGAGAGGTCCCTGTGCCATGGGGCCCAGCACTCCCATGGGGAGAGGAAAGCCAGGTGACACCAGGACCAATGAGGCCACAGCACATAGACCTGTTCATGGAATCACAGAATCACCTGGTTGGAAAAGACCTTTGAGATCATTGAGTCCAACCATAACTGTCCAATACTAAACCATGTCCCTAAGAAACTCATCAACCCATCTTTTAAATACCTCCAGGGATAGGGATTCAACCCCCTCCCTGGGCAGCTGTGCCAGGGCAGACAGCCCTTTCAGTGATGACATTTTTTCTAATATCCAGTCTAAACCTCCCCTGGCCATTTTCTTGCACCTGTTACTTGAGGTGCAAGGCCCTCGTAAGCCATGCCACATGTTCTCTATAAAACACAAACTCATAGAATCTTTGGTTAGGAAAGACCTTTGAGATCAAATCCAACCACACCTGTCCACCACCAAACCATATCCTCATTAAAAAAAACATGAAATCAAGCAAGTCGACAACAGAAGAGCTGGTTAACTGCTCCAGGAGCACCTACAGAGAGAGAGGAGAGGTGTTTCGTGTCTCCTCCATTCCTTATCTACAAGCTACAGCACTGGTGCAAGAAAAGGATGCCCTGAAGGTGCACCAGCACATGCAGTGTGGTGACAGCAGCTCTCGGGCAGCAGTCAGGTTTTGGGGCACACGATCTCCTCAGGCTGCCCACCTGTACAGCCCACTCAGCTGATGCAGCAAACTCCCCAGCCCTTCCATTGCCACAGGAAAGGCATCAGGATGGTGTGTCCCTTCAACAGGCACCACCCAGGCAGGGAAACTTTCAGGTGCCATAGAACAGCTCTCTTTGCTCCAAGATAAAGAACAACAAAAAGCTCTTTGGTGCAAAAACTGCAAAACCACTGAAATCCTTTCACCAGTGACTCTAGGCAGGTTCACCTTTCTAAGGTAAATTTCATCTCTACTAATCCTATCAGTTAATATTGAAATCAAATACAATATGGTATTTGACATGACAGTCTCCTTCTTATGAAGTCAGCTTCAGCATTTTGTATTTGCATACGATTTAATTACATTTTCATTCCAGGCCTTCCATTCTGTACATTATGGGCAAAAGCACATGAATTCTGTATGACTGCAATGGTGAGAGATACTATAAAGCTTAGAATAATGCTGCAATGTTTAGAAACAAGGAAAGGGAGTATTGCTCTTTTAGGCATGAGGCTTTGGAATGACTGGTAAAGTGAATAAGCAGCAGTGCCATGACTGAAAGATACAAAGCAGCATTTCAGCTGCCCTTATAATTTTCAAGATAGTCACAATTTTTTTTCTGTAAGATACTACAAAAGTGATCTAACCCAGTACTTGAGGACTAAAAGTTCAGAAAGAGCAGAACAGCAGGGCATCCCAATTGCAGGCACCACACAACCACAGCACTGCTGGACTTAGTCTCTCTGTTTCCAAGAGGTGGGAGTGGGGATGGCGGTATCTCGGCCCTGGGTTCGCCAACATGCGTGTTTGCTCCTGCTCCCAGATTAATAAGGCACATTGGAAATCATAAAGGTGTTCTGCATAGTCAGAATGGAAAATACAGTGTTCATAATAAAAGTAAACAGCCAAGCAAACAGTTGGATTCTGGGCATCAGTGACCATTATTCACATTCGCTGGTTATGAGAACTTTTAAGACCTTTCAGAGCCAAACACTTGGGTTTTAGCTGAAGGCACACACGCAATATTCAAGTGCAAAGTAACATCCCGAGTCACTTGTAAAAGAGTAGCACATAATGTAGAATAACTTCACTCTTTGTCACACCTATTGTAGACATCAGTGGGAGCCTGATGGAACAGCTGCAAGAAAGTGGTGGTAAGGAGAAGCCCCCAGTTGTTTTTGCACACTTGGGGAAGGTTTTGTGTAGACCTGGGATAATAATAGATTACCAGACTCAGTCACATCCTCAAATCCTGACATGAAGAGTTACTACTGAACTATATTTAAAAAAAGAAGTTCTAAACTTGTTTTATGACATAAATGTTACTCATTTGTCTACCACATCAAAAGCAGTGAAGGGAAGGAAAATGCTGCATTCTTATGTATTCAGTCAATACAGTGGAATGGACAATCAGAAATGTTTCCTGTCTTCTATGTGCACAAGACTTTTTCTTGTTCCTAGATTTTGTTCCTAGCTGAGTTCATGATTTCACGTCATTTACTGCCTTAGTTTATCCATCAGTAGGCTGGGTATAATAATAGTGCTGCTTCTTAATTCAGAGTTCATTTTTCGACTGCGAGCTGAGACAAACTCAATGTTCTTTACAAATGTAAAATACTGACTTCCCCCCCATCCCAGTCTGTACAAGGTCTAGAACATCAGACAGCAGCTACCACGCTCCTTCAACACAGCATTAATTTCTGTAGCAAAAGGACATCCAGAAAGACAGAGATCTGCAGACAAAGCCCATCCAAACAGCACTGCCTGCCTGTGAAGAACAGTGATGAAAAGCCAGTGTTGGTTATTTCACCATTAAAATGTTCCAGCCACAGCAGTCCTTGACGTAGAGGTGCTTGGTGAGCACCTGTGGGGTGGCATGGCACAACTCAGCTTCTGCTTATGGAGGATAATAGAGACAAATATTCTTTGTGACCATGAAAGAATAGGAGACACTCCATTCTTCTTAAAATTTAAAGGGAATACAGTGTCTCCTATTCTTCCATGAGCACAAGGAATATTTGTCTCTATTATCCTCCATAACCAGAAGGTGAACTCATAATATGAAATCCCAACTATTTATCCTTGAAAACAACTTTTTATTCATGCCAGAATTTAAAATGATTCGAAGGCAGTGTTCCACTGTGCAAAGCTTTCACTGTAAATATTTCACTACTTCTAGGTGCATTTCCTCCAATGTTGAAACTGTGAATATATGGAAACAGAAAAGCAGACAACAGTTTTCTCTGGATTAGCAATTTCCATAATGCACACGAAGGCTTTAAAAAGATCAGGACCAAATTTGGAAAACTGCTGCTTCCTCTGAGGAGAAGGAAAGAACTGATTAAGACATAAATCTGGAACAATTCCAATTAATGTTGTAGTTAAAAGTTGTGAATAGATTTCTAAGTGGTAAGTGGTTTTCTTCTTTGGAAAAGACCTAACAGTCTCGTATTTTTTTCAATATCAGATCAGGTTTTTGTGCCATTTTGAATGTTTTGCTTTTTTTTTTTTGAGCTATAATTTTTGCCTTTTACAGAGACAATATCAAGAAACTCCTCTTTTCAGACAAGTTATCTCAGTGAGATTAACCAAGCAGACGTGTGCTAAACATAGGCAAAGGCAGCACAGCAAACACATACACACAGAGAAATGTTTCAATACAAAAGGTAGAAGAAATACTGATTTTATACAATAACTTGACAGGCTAAACAGTTCATGTTCATTAATACTTGAGAGCTGGTTTTGCACCATATCTGGAGATAGGATCATAGCAAAGGGAGAAGTAACTAGTCTAGGTACTAAGAGAAGTGAATCAGATACAAGTCTCATGTGTGGACAAGATCAGCAAGCTATTTACTTGTGCTTCATGAATAAAAATAATAAGCTGACTTCCATTATGTAATTATCTTAACCTCTTTTTCCATGCAATGATTTTGCCAGAGGAAAGCAAATCAGAGGAACTGGACTTTCCCATAGCTGTCTAAGACCTGTAAGAAGGAATGGTTAGTCCAATCTTTTTCCCTGCTTCTCACACCCCAGGACAGCTCTGCTTTTTACTCTAAGGTTGGCAGAAGGGTGTGAGTAGTTCTTGTAATTCAATCATCAAGCTCTAAGACTGCTTCCCAGGGCTAACTGGAAGCTAAATCTCAAAGCTGCATGCATCCTATGGCCTGTTGGGATCTAAATACAACTAATTTCTGCTGGCTGAACTGTAATACTGAAGATTGAGTGCTCAGTGATAAAACTGGGGAGGCCTTATTTAAGGCAATGGAAGTTATACCATGTGCAAAATCCTATTCCCCAGACCAAGGTGGAAATGCTTTGTTGAATGTTGCATGGATAAGGCAGAAGAAGAGTATAATTTATGCATTGTAATTGAAATCAAGGAAGCATTTCCTGCTAATGCTGTCATGCCTGCTTTGCAAGGCTAACCCTAATGACCAACAATTGTACTTTTTAATACAATTTCCAAAGCAAGTGGTGGCTAGGGAATAGTCCCACTGGAACACACACCACACATGCTTCCTCTACATTTTTTCATGTACAATTCACAGATGATTGCTTTGCAAGACTGTGGATGCACAACTTATTCACTCTGGAAGAGTGAAGAGTCACATAAAAGCATTTCCTAATAGACTTCCTGGCAGAAAAATCCACCTCAGTGCAGTTCCAAGCCACTCTAAAGTTTTTTTAATCACCTAATGAACAGTGTTTCCCTTTCACTGTTGGAAATGCACAGGCACGTTTGCAAAAAGAAAAAATAAGAACCAATGCAAATCACTGTCCACAAATGTGACTGAACTTTTCTTCAGTAACGAGTAAACAGTTTGTGGCCTTCCAGTTTACATAGGAAGCAGAGAAAAAAATAACTACTTACTTGTATTTCTGACCCAGCAAAAGGCCATAAGAAGAAGAAATGCCGGAGGAAAACCGTGCTGTCAGGATTTTCAGACCAAGGTTTGCAAGTGCTTCAGCTCAAGGCTGAAGATGTTCAGGTAGCACATTGTCCTTAGGGATAATCACATGGAGCACCAAAACCCATCTCTATTTGCTGAAGGGAGTTCTTCTTACAAGTACGAGGCAGGGTAGCTTTAAGGACTGTGCTCATTCAGCTGTAACCTGAACAAACCCTTTATTTACAAACAGAGCTAAAATTCAAGGAGAACAGCCTGAGTCTTCCCACTCACCTTTCTCATACTTTCAGGTAACCACCGACAAGACATTTCACCTGCTGGCTAGTGTTGGCTGCATTCTCTGCTGGGACAAGCTCTCCTCTCCAGCAGTAGGGTCAATCTAGGGAGGTACATTTAGGCACAAGGACTATCACTGCTAAGAGCCACATTCTCACATTTCCTTCCTTCCTTCTTTTCATTTCGGCTTAGCTCTTTCTTGTTTCTCCAGCATAACTACTTACAGTGAGAGTATTAGCAAATGATGTCAGTGAATCAGTGATAAAAACCACTGGTCATTAAAACAAGGAGGCATCCTGGGTTTAAGCACTAAAAAGAGGGCATTAGCACTATAATTACTGCCACATTAGTACCACATCCACATCAGTGCCAGCCAGCTCTTGGAAACCCAAGTCTTTTTTGTTAATTGTTTTTCACGATGCTTTTGTCTCTCTGATTCTCCTGACTGCAAGCCTGGTTAGCCAAGCTCTCCTCTCTCTCCAAGATCTTACACAGAGAAGTGTATTGGCTACCAGCAAAGAGAATGCACTGACCACAGACAAAAAAATCCTAAATCTTCTCTAGTTCTTACCTGCCTGAAAAAAAACCCACCAAAAATTCATGGATGAATCCATACTAGTGTTGACATATCATAGAAAGCAATAAGACAGATAAGAAAAATCAGTTTTCATGTAGCTGTATCTGCCAAGACTAAAATCTCTCTACTTCCAGCCTCTAAGGGTCCTCCTGGAGGAAAAATCCTTTTTGGTTCCTAAACCAGACTGCTTTTGATTTTTTTTCAGTCGTGTATAAGATTCTCCTTTCTCCTGAATGTAAAGATACAGGATCAATAATTTCATCATAGCAATAATTTCTACTCTGTGTCAGATAGGAATTGTTGACAGATGATGCTCCATCTGTCACAGTATTTTACAGTAACAAGCCAAAACACAGCAAAAAAAAAAATATTGTACACTGTACTGTTAGGAACTGTTGCAACAGAGCATCTTCATTTTTTTCTAAATAAAAATTATTATAATGAAAAGTCCCAATTCAGTGCTTGGATCCTGGGACAGGTATAGCTATTTCACATCTTCACACAAAGGGTCTGAAGTCTAATAGTGCCTAGCAAGGCACTATTTATGGTAGATTTACATGGAGAGGCATCTAGACGCCTGCTCTCCTCACCCTTGGAACTGGGCAGTTCAAGGTAGATCCCATCCAGAAGTCGTGCTACCACCCTCACTAAGTGTCAAGCCACAGCCACCGCTCTACTTAGGGATCCCCCTGAACCAATGCTTAAATGGAGCAGTCCCATAATGGTCTGTGCCTACTTATTCCAGCATGTTGCAGGGCCACACGTCTTCAAGAGGGCTAAGCCAACAATTAAGAGGGCTTTGGATGGCAGATGGTATGGAAACAGAGTAAACTTTGGGAGGGTCAGAGATGTGGGAGCCCTGCTGGCACCCAACAGCACCCACTGAGAAGGAGAGCCTACAGTTCTCACCCTGTCTCTTTTTCCCCCTCTTCCCATCAGGGTGATGCTAGCCACAACACATCCAGCATCCGGTACCTCCACAGGGTACACTGCCTCTGCCTCACCTGAAAGTGTGGCCCATTCTTTAATTTCAGTCTCATTCTGATACAAGAAGTGGTTGTTTTTGCAGAGAATGGAATATTTTGACTTAAGTAGAGCTGGTTTTCTGTAGAATTGCTTTTCTAACTCACTTCAGTTAAGTGGTATCTAAGTTAAACACACACACACACAGACTGTTCTTCTGATATAGTATGGGGTTTTTTTTAAAAAAGTGCCCAGACAATGTTGGGTTTTTTACTTATCTACCAAAATACAAGCTCTGAAGCTCCAATTAAGGGAGAAAAACTTGGCTGTGTTGAAGTTCATAATAAAATTAGTCCTTGGAATGTAGAATAATATGCAGGGAGAATTTATACATATGCACGTCAGTTGGATGGATATTCTGTCCCCAGCTCTTTACACATGATTGATGGAATCATTCCCTCATGCCACCAGGAGCTGCTTTCTGAAACTCCAAAACAAGTCTTAGAGAGTTTATTTGCCGGCATTTTCGTTATCAATTCAAGTTTCTAACCCTCACCTGCTTTCCCTTCGGTCCCAGAACATCAGAAAGCTGAAGGCAGGAAAGACAGATGATCCTGCCCTTGAACTGGGGCAGCTGCCTATCACAGGCTCCCTGCTTAAGCTGATTCCCACTAAAACACAGAGACGTGGACAGAAATGAAACCAAGTGCCCGATGCAGTAGAATATATTAGATCACAATGCACAAATCAATGATCACTTCAAATTTAAAACTTCACACGTGTCACAGAAAACAGACACACCCAGCCTTGCACAGTCCTCGATGCAGCTGTGCAAAAAGAAATAGTGCAAGACAGAAAGGGAAAAAAACCTACATAGAAAAAAATGACATCAAACTTGATTTGTCTTCTGTATTTGCTGGTATATTCTGTGCTTAATTCTTCCCGTATCACAACTCTGCTCCTCTTTTCCACCAAGCCCATGCTGAATGGCACAGCTTTCCCAATGTTTTCTCTGTGTTTGCTGGGTGAGCAAAGCCTTTTCATTTCACACATCATTTACAGCTCGCTGCTGTGATTTCAGAAAGTCAGTGGGCTTTTACCAAGCTAACAAGCGAGATAAACATTTTGTGTGTCTGCTAATTCTAAAAGTTGTGCAGATTTTGTGACAGTAGGTACCCTGAGCAGTCAGGGAAATTCAGTGGTTTCCATTCGATTTGCACCACATGGCAAACAAGTTTGCCCAGAAGTCAGTAAATAAATCAGGAAGAAAGAGGGAAATACAGAACACACTCTTTGGAATCGTAACCTGTTCCTACAATGCAAACCTAATTCCTTTCAGCTTTCAATGTGTCTATCTAATGTGCCTCACTGTACTCAGTCACTCCTGGTTTGAACCAATAGAGGAAAGGTAAAAATGTCTTTCTGTCTTTACTGTCAGTGAGCCAGACCCAAACATCTCCTGTTGTAAGGAAATGACTGTTCATGCAAGGACAAATATTGGATAATGCATCCAGCTGCCCATCCAAGACAAGCTTATATTTTCAAGATGACTAGACATGAAAGACACAAGAAACTGGATGTCTAAACTGGACATCAGGGATTTTATCTGGTGCTCACCAAGTTCAGAGGTGAAGCTCCTATTTATTTTAGAAGTGCAGAATCAGAGCCCTATATGTGTGTATGAAAGTGGGCGACTATAGCTGGAAATAACTATGACTTAAATCAATTACAAATGCAAGTGACGTGTGGGTTTTATATATGTCCAGCTGTATGTCCAAAGCTTTCTGAAGTGTGACTCTGTTTGAACAAAGAGAAACAGAAAAAGCAAAACAAAATAGAAAAACTGTGAATCTTTCCAGAGAGATCTTTTCTTTCAGTGAGACTTGAGTGCATCCTTCTGTGCAGCCAGAGATACGATTATTTAGAGCTAATATAACACTTTATATTAAAATGGGGGGGAAAGGCATTTTTTAAAAAAAAAGGTGTAAAAATTTCGCTGCCTGGTTTGTTGTGGGTTTTATTTTTCACTCCCTAGTAGCACCCTCCTAAGCACAGTGAGCTTTGGCACTGCAAAATGACTAATTCCTTCTGGATTCTCAGAAAGTCATCACCACCAAACCTCAACATCAACAATATTAAATGAAAGAATTATGCCTCATATTTATTAGCAATGAGAGTAGAATGGGAACGGTGAAGCATTTCAACCTCCAGGCCAGTAATAGGCAAGGAAAGGGCCTGATTCTGCTACTTTCATTTAACTTTATTTAACAGCATAATAAGGCATGATCATAGCTAGCAGAATTGGCAATAAAATGGCTATTCAAATTTAATCAGTATGAGAGAATGTAAGGACTAAAAAAAAAGGATGAGGCGAAAAAATGGATGGATGCCTTCTATCTGGCATCACAGTCCAGAGAGACTGGGAAGTGATGATTGTCTCATGTTCCTTATTTCACACAGCAATATGTTGTAAAGAGGATGGAACCAGCCACATATGTTCTGGGCCTGGCTGGGATGTGTCTGTTTTTTACAAGTATGAAAAGAATGTTTCTCCACATTAATAAGAACTTAAGGAATGCATAGCTACATCTTCCAAACCAAAGTCAGAGTGAAAAAGATGCAACCTCCTGAAAAGTTATGCTTAAGGCTCCAGGAACTGGAACTGAGAGGCCTCCCCCCCATAAACTTTAACCTCACATCCCCTTTGCCCTGGCAGTGTTCAGAGAAATACCTGTATTGCAGAGGGAAATCTCTTGCATATCCACACCCAGGAAAAGAAAGATCCAATTTAGGAAAACATTCAAAATGTAGGCCCAAATTTAAGCAAGTGCTTAAATGTTTTCCTAAAAGAAGTTCTAGCTCTGTAACTGCTTTATTTCAGCTATCACCAACCCTGAATAGCTAAAATTTGAACCATCAGCAATTTAGTTATATCACATCAGAGCTAATTTTTAAGTTTGTCTTTTGAAGGATGCTGACTGCTGTATCTAAAACATCCAAGGTCTTTTTCTTTGGGAGAGAGAAAATGTAGCAGATGAGGCAGAAATGCACAGGGGCCTCTGAATATTTTTACTGTAGATTGCTGTGCAAAACCAATTATTTCATAAATTTAAAAAAAATGCAAAGCAGGAGATTTCAAAAAGGAAACAACATAAGTAGCCCTGGTTTTGAGAGAAACAGTCATGGTATTATGGAATACTAATCCAAGTGAGCTTCTTTATATTCCAAAATATTGTTTTATACATGGCATTTTGTATTCTTTTTGGTGTGTTTTTTTAAAAGGGACACAATATTTAGGAATTGAACTATTAGACCTCAGCAGGGCTGTTATCTCAGGAAGAGAAGGACTGATTGCAAGTACTTGAGAAAGACAACAAAACCATGAACTGAAAAATGCCTCCAGTGCCAAAGATATTTTTAAGATACTATTGAACAATGTTAGCAAAATTAACACTTGTAAGAAAACAGAAAAGGAGTGTGAAGCAGAGCTCAGGAGTTTTTCAGCTTCCCGTTCAGAGAGGCAAAGCCGATGCCTGGGATTCAGAGCTCTCCTGGGATTCAGGAGGCAGGGGCTCTCTTCCCAGCCATCGCTCCCTGAATCCCCAGGTGACCCTTTGCACGTAGAGCCAAGATGTTCCGTGATCTGCAGAACAAGAGCCATGAACTTTATGGAGCACTTTAAGATCTGCCATTGCAAAATTATGGGTCAGGAAAAGGAATGCCAAAATCTGCAATTAGTTGTGCACAAGGGTGTTGCATAAAGTAGATCCGATGTTTCTACCACCAAATTTCCTTCTGAAATCTGTTCAAAATTTAAGTGTGCAATAGTAAGATGCCTGAGCCTTGTCTCCATTACAGCCTGGAACCAGCAGGAAGCCACAGTGGTGAATTACTGCCTCTAATTTTTCATTTTAGTGCATACCAAATTCCCCCTATTTCAGTTGTTCTGAAGGCCAATATAATGCTATTTTTAAAATGACATCTATATGAAGCCTTTTCTCTCCAATTACTTTCCCAGGTATTCACAAGTCGTACCTCATTACATCTTTGGGAGACAAATAATTGCAATGCCCATTAAAGTGGGCTTAAATTCAAGAGATGCAGCTTGCCCATATCCCCCCAAATGGTGACCAAGGTAGAAAAGGCTTCTAAACCCCTGAAATTCCCAGTGAAAGTATTTGTCCAGTGGTACATCAAAAAGCTCTGTGTCTGAGGGGAAAAAAAAAAGTCATTGTGGGTAAATTTGAGGTTGCAGCTGTTAATAGTAGGTAAGGAATAAATCAGACATGCCTTCATTTACACTGTGCAGCTGCAGCTCACGTCAGTGGAAGCCATCCATGTACCTCGAGGACAGTCTGATGCAAAACATCACACCTTCAAAAGCAGAGGAGCTGTTACTGGGCTTTTGCTATCCCAGCTGGGCACTTGTGAAAATGTCACCCATAACAACGTTTCTGCTGACGTAATCCCTTCATGAGATTTTATTTTTTTTTTAATGTGGGTACTTCAAACTTCAAGCAAAATATACAGGTTAATTCTCCTTCCTCTTCCTGGGATCTATAGTGAGTAATGTCCAACAGTTCATAGCAGGGCAGAGAGAAACAAATGGTAACTTTAAATTGCAGAAGAAGCACTGTCTTATTTCTTAATGTGAATGTGGTGATCCTTAGCTTTAGTGAGAAAGGTATTTTAAAACTTGGCTACAAGAATACTGTGTCCCCCATCCCTATGGTAGCCTCCTTCTCCCTCGTATCTTTCCAGCTGCACCAAAGTTATGCATATTAGAACAAAGGTACCACTTATTTCTGGATTGAAAATTAATGTGGTCCCTCTCTCACACGTTAATTGCCAGGAATGAGATCAGAAAGAAATACTGAGATGAAGTCTAGATATAACAGTGCTAACGATAAATATTCCTCAGCTCTTTTGGCCCCAGACATAAGATTAAATGTCCCTATAACTCTTGGCCTAATATCTCAGCCAGACCTATAGCACTGTCATAGGTTTATAGTAAAAGCAGGCTTCTTTTTTTAGTTTCTCTTTTTTTCACCACTCATTAGACTTTGGGACTCTGAAATGGCCTTTGTTCTTGCCAGCAATGTTCTCCCATCATCCAGATTAAGGATTCATGCACTTCCTTTACTGTAATGTGACTTTTTATATCCAGAATAACCTTCTGACAATCGTGCACACTTGCTGTAAAGGAGAAGAGATATTTTCCACTGTCTCTGTTCTATTATTTGTATCATCTGTAACAAACTATTTCAGTTTCATTGCAGAATTTGTCTCTGTTGTACTATGGACAAAGTAAAACACAACTGAACATTAACTTAAATAGCAAAATTAATGTTCACAGCAATATAAAAAATATTCCAAGGCTGAGAGTGCTTTTTCAATTTGCTCCATGTGATGAGGTGATTCTTTTAAGACCATTAGAGTCATAAATGTAATGCATGGAGGGCTTAACACAGGAACAAACACGAACATTCACACATTCGTAAAATAATGGCACATCTCTGAATTACAACACAGCAACTAACTCCACATCACAGGAAAATGTTCAAGGGGGAGTATCAGATGGTCAGACATGGACAGATTAATGTTTATATCAAGTGATTTGGCAAAATCAAAAGTGGTGTCTATCTGGAAGATGGTACAATTTGCATGTAGGGCAGCAGTGTGGAGAGGCTAGAACTGCCCTATTCCCTTCGACTGCCATGGGCTTGACTTTCACCCTGAAGTGAGAAAGGCACCATTTATGCTTTTTTTCTTTCTTCTCTCAAACACCATTGCCACATTTGGGGACTAATTTTACTGTGACTTCATCCTGATTTTTCAACACTGGTCGATTCAAGTCTCCCATGCCTCCAAGAGTAGCTGTAGAGGAGCAAATTTTGACTTCTACAGAACAGGAAGATTGGGTACACAATGCCAGTGGCAAATCCCACGTTGTTCCATGTTGCTGATGTGCTTGCCAGATAGTCTGGGCAATATTCTACTTTCATGAACACACACACACACTTTCTGGTCCTCTCCAAATAACAAGCCATTAAGATTAAAGAACATACTAACCTGAGCACAGAAAAGCCTTTTTAAAAAGCTGTCTGAACTCTTCAGTGCACCTTTTGTTTGTAAAATGGCCATAATCCTTGCATCACGTTTCCTAATTCTACCTAATGCCCTCTCTACAATATCCTGCAAGACCCAGGGACGACAGGGCCTATAAAACTATATTGTTACCCATTTTTCCTATTAATGGAGCACCACTTCTCCTGTTTGTTTCCCATCAGGAACCCTGCTGTACAATGTCATGTTTAATGCATTTCTATAGCATGCTGCTGAGCAGCTCTCTTACACTGGCTCAGTCTCACTTGGGAAGGAAAAACTTGCCAGAAACCACAAAGACCCTCCATACAAACAACCAGAAATTAAGGCTCTGCAGGGGAGCACATGGCTGCCTTGAAGCAAGGAAATAAGAAGCACTGCCCAGGAACTGATGATATTTTATCTCAGTTTAGTTTGCTGTCACCACAGCAGCTTTCCTACATTTCCTATCCCTCTAATTTCCATTCAGTAAAAGGGCTCCCAAGGCTGAGGATCCTTGACACTCACGTCCTGTTAACACTGTACTGCAAACCTTCAGAACCACCCACGGAGCATCTTGTGCTCCAACCACTACCAAAGCACTAATAGTGCCTCTCTCACATGCATCACCAGCTAAGGTTAATTGTTATATCTGTTTAATATCTCCTGTACTTTCTATCTGGGACTCTTCTCTGGTGTCAGGGGACGAACTAACTCCTCGCTTGTGTCTCCAACATGTGTAAATTAGTGTCTACACGATATAATTCCCCATCTGCACACACATTAAAGAGAGACGTATTTCAAAGCCACTCTTACAGGACATATATTGATTCACACCACACAAAGCCACCTCTCAGGGCAAGAGGATTTGATTTACACATGACCCCATAGTGCATAGGGAGGGGTCAAGCTGCCATGGGCTATGATCCTGCCTGAATCCTCCGCAGACCTGGAGGAATGGTGCTGGCCATTTCCTCCAAGCCCTGTGCTCACAGCCTGCTTCCAGGGAGAAGTGCAATCAAAGCCACTGTAACGAAGCCCCTTCAGGGCAATCTTTGCCATTGCCTTAAGGGGAAAACATCTCTCTGCTTCTCCATCTAAGCAATCTACCCCTTTCTGTCAGACAAGGGGTTTCCTGAACCTTCCTTTTCCAACACAGCAACACAAGCTGCTGTACAAGTCAGTCATCACATGCGCCTCTCCAAGTAGAAAGGTTTAATAGTCTTCTCCTGACATCTTCTTTAATAAAGCAGCCTGACAGGTTATGCAGCTTCCAGTTGTTTCATTGCTACTAGCTGGGTAAATGCTAGTGGAAGATGGTGGGCGTAACACTTCATCCTTTCATTCAGAGTAAACTCAGAGAAGCCATTAAGGTTCTTTATGAAGCCAGATGTTTGAAACAATAATGATCTCCACCCCAAACATAACTACATGCCATTTCCCCAAACAAAGACACATGTGGACAGAGAGGTTTCACAGGCAATTATGTTTCAAGGGATTGTGCATGACAGAAACAGCAAGACCAGAAAAGCTGAGGAGGAAGACAAAAAAGACTCCATCACTATTCTGACAAAACAGGAAAGAATAAGCATCTGGATGAGCAAGGGCTGAGGCAGAGAGACCTGACCCTGTGTGTAACAAGATTATCTCCTGCCTGATCCCCTGTGGGTTCGAGGGGGCAGTTCCTCGTGTGTTCTTTGTCATAATATAAGATTTTGTCAAGACCACCTGATTGCCTCCTTTGAACAAAAGAGCAGCAGTGCCGTGAACTTTTGCTAACTTCTCAGGTCAGATGTGCATAACTTCTAACCTAAAGGACTTGTAGTATCTATGCTCACAGATATCATCTAATGAGTGAATTAAACTCAGATCGTATTTGAGGGGTTGTTCTTTTTTAACCACTACACAAGCTGTGCAGAATTCCACTGTCTCTCGAGCCCTGCACACACCGCTCAGAAAAAAACACCCGGCCTTGGAGGACAATGAAGTCCAACATGGAAACTTGTTAAGTGTTTGGTGACCCCAGTTAATTTGGCTGCTCAGGTGTAATGACCATATTCTCCAGCCAGAAATAAGCAAAGGGTTGCCATTTATTTATAAGTTACCATTATATATAACGGTCACAAACATGACTTTAATGTGGGGGAGAAGGAAGAAAGGGGGACTGTCATTCTGCAAACATATACTGCTCTTCATAAATCAGTTGCTCTTATTGGCAGTAATTTTTTTAGCTCCTGGATGGGTCCATTCCTATTCAGAGCTATAATATGACTGGGTTTATTCTTCCTCTTCTTACAGCTCAAAAGAGTGCAATCTCAGGAAAGTAGTGCTTTGGACCACTTGTACTGATAACAACAGAGCATGTCCTGGGTTTTGAGCTGATCAGGTACAACTATTGACAGCCCTTCCCCTGTGTCACCATACTAGAACAGTCAGTTTGTGAAATTCCTCTTCTTTGGCTGGCCCAAAGCATCATGTCTGTCCCAGCCTCTCTCCTACACCAGTGTCTCCTCCCCAGATTAGCCATCGTGCTCTCTGCATGTCCTCCACTCTCTCCAAACAACTCTTAGGAAGAGACAGAAGACTTTGCTTACCTCCATTCATCACTAGAGCAGCATCCCCTATCTCTGACCCCAACCAGGAACAAACCTATAACCCCTTGCCATTCTCCTTAGCCCTAAACTAAAGCTTCCCCACCTCAAACACCACTCCCTCCTGAATTCTCCAGTTGTGTGTGCGCATCTGCTCACTCTGCTCACTGGCTCCCTTCCCTGGCTTCCCCAGCTGCAGCCTGTTAAAAACAAAGTATAAGATTTTGTATGCAATTGATTTTAATTCTTTCCCTCGTGCTGCCCTTGCAGGCACCAGTCTGCCAGCCCAGCTGTGGCACTGAGCTCAATCAGTTCTCCCTCACGCACAGCCTTTCCTCAACGAGCTGTGACTGATCAGAGAGGGACAAATGCACATGTACATTCATATTCATTTCTTCACATGCTCTGGAGTTTTCTTACAGTATGACGCCTATCATAAGAAAACATCTGCTTTGTTTGTTTTTAAGGTAATTGTTTCTTCTGCAGCCCTGGAAATGCAAACACCGCAGCGCTTGGCCTACTGCGGGAGAGCCAGAAAGGCTCTCCGAACTCAAAATGAAATGGATGAGAGCAGCTGAAGTCTTTAAGCAAAACAAAAATACAGAAAGCTTGAGAAAAGGAAGAAAAAAATGGTAGTGGGGGAGTGGATGGATTCTTCAATACCTTTTGTAATAAGGTCCTAATGTGTTGCTTTAAGGAGCTGAAAGGGAGGATGCAATGTGAAATTTCCCTTCCCACCACCAAATTTCTGGAAGAGTCCTGATGAAGCACAGTGAGTTTGGCTTGGAAAGGCATCTCAGCTTTCTCTCCTAATGCATAATATTCCCCAAGTCCTCTCATTTATCAAGTCACCTAAGCGGTGAGAGGGCCATAGTGCTAGACCATACCTGGTAAAACACCTAGCATGATCATTTGCAAGATCAGCTCCAGTCCCTCTGTTTATTATCAGAGCCTCTCATTTTGTGACCCCCACCCCATGCCAAATGTTCTGACTTGAAGATCCTTTCACCCACCAGTAGCTGCTTGCAAGGCCCAGAATCAGGCCCTAGACATTAGGAAAAATGTCTTCACTGAAGGGGTGGTCAGGCACTGGCGCAGCTGCCCAGGGAGGTGGTGGAGTCCCCATCCCTGGAGGTGTTTAAAGGATGGGCTGATTAGTTTCTCAGGGATCTGGTTTAGTATTGGACAGGTACGACTGGACTTGATGATCTCAAGGGTCTTTTTCAGCCAGTTGATTCTATGATTCTATGATCAGGAGGCAGGCTGCAAGTTACACATCACATCTCAAAAGAGTGAGATATAGTGAACACAAAGTCAGTGGTATCCACGAGATTTTACAGTGAAAAATTATAACAGTTAGGTCTTCTTTGAAGTCACTTGGTCTGTTCAGCCTGGAGGAGACTGAGGGGGGACCTCCTAGTCATCTACTGCCCCCTCACAAGGGAAGGAGAAGGAGCTTGCACTGAGCTCTTCTCTCTAGTGAACAATGATAGGATTCAAGGGAATGGCAGGAAGATGTGTCAGGGGGGTTATGTTAGATATTAGGAAGAGGTTCTTCACCCAGAGGGCTGTGAAGCACTAGAACAGCTCCCCAGGGAAGCAGTCACAGCCTTACAACATTCCAGAATCATTTGAACAATGTCCTCAGATACATGGTGTGAGTGTTGGGATTGTCCTGTGCAAGGATGGGAGTTGGGCTCGATGGTCCTTGTGGGTCCCTTCCAGCTCAGGGCATTCAGTGATTCTATGATTCTGTGATTCTCCAGATAAGATTTTCAGTAACACTGACACTGTACCAAGACCAGAAAAATATAAGTCATAGGATAAACATATGTGCCATTTTGCAATTAAAAACCAAAGTTTTGATTACATGAGCATTACCAAGACAGAAGGAAACTGAGGATAATACAAGGTGAGCGCTCCATAACTGATCTTCTGCTCTGTCCCAGAGCAGTGTAGTGCAGAGCCTTGGAAGGCTTGTCACTGGGAACTAACATGCAAGAGAGCAAGAACCAGAAGATGTGCTCAGGAAACATGGGTCCTGCAGTCCTCTGTGAAGCCAGGACTAAGAGGAATGAACAGCCAGACAAAGCCTGCACAACCAAACTGTGTGAGAGCAGCTGAAGGATGCCATTAAAAAGCTGTGGATGGATGCATGGATGTCAACAACCCCCTACGTACTCTAAAACCTGATACACAGAGCAGAAGAAAGCCATGTGCCTGATGATCCTGAAGAGAGGAGGCCAGAAAAGTGAGTGGAATAGGACAGAACTTTCTTTTCAAAAACCAAACTGGGCCGGTGGAAGGGTGCTGAATCTGCTTTGTGAAGAATGTAATCTCTGTAACTGGATGTGGTAACTCTCTGATCAAAGCCTGTGTTCTGTAGGAACACCAGAAAAACCTGGTATGACAATCCATTGTGTCCCAGACCAGTCCAGGTCTTTTGGAAGCAAATCAAGGTCATAGTTTTAGTATGGCTCTCTTTTAAGGACATCACATCTAGGTTTACAAGTTGCTAAATGTTCTTATTTACTGCTGAAATAAGGAGAGATCATAGGATATTGTGGTGCTCAGCATGTGGCACTATGAGGTATAGACATTATACCTCCAAATAATAAATATGAACAAGTAAATGACCTCTTCCTAGAAAGGGGATCTCACGGAAGGATCCTGCTGGACATTCAATATTAATGTAATGTACTTTATTTATTCAGCAATTTGTCCAAAGACTCTCAAGAACTTTAAGAGCTTTAAAAAAGGAAAAAAGACTTTAAGCCTTATTATGTAGGAACTGGAGTCATCTTGCATTACTCCTTAGATCTTACTGTTGGAGAGAAAAAACAAGAGACACTTTGGGGGAGGGACAGCAGAAATAACAATTTGCAAATCTTCTTGCTGACATGTATTTAAATCACAAATGCTGGTATTTTACTGAAACTACACACTTCCACTAGAGAGAATGCAGAAGAAAGGAGGGTTGACCCTTCCTGTCTTGGATGATAAATATTAAATCTACTTGAACTCCAGTAATTTACATAAGTTAAAGCAGAAAACAGAAAAGGGCTGGCAGAACCTAAAAGAACAGGAACATTTCTTAGTGCTCTGGGAGCCCCTTCTCATTTCAGTGAGGCTCGGTGTCCTTGGCTATATTTTCTAGCTTTCTGAAGATGAAATACAGAAGCTATTCAGCATTTTGCTACGGTTGCAGAAAAACATGGGAAGGAAGCAAGTGGAATTAGAGGAGTAGAGATGCCTTCTGCTATTATGCTTAAGTTCTACTGTCATTTACTCTGATTTCAAAGAGCAGCATTTGAAGCTAAAAGGAAAACTCACTCCAGCACTTAAAACCAATCAGATATAAACAGAAAAACATTTTGAAGGAAATAAATACACAATCTTTATCAGAGGAACAATTGCCAGCCTTAGCTGCAAACAGAGAAGATTGATAGGTGACCCCTCAAATAAATGGCCAAAACCCTTTCACCTTCTGAGAACAGCAATGACTGCTTGAATATTAATTAATTCTACTGCATGAAATTGAAGTTCACTGCCTGAGAATTAAAAAAGAAGGCGTCCTTAGCACATTTATCTATGAAGAAACTTCTCTAACTATGAAGAACCACACAGCAAGCTTATAATTATTAAAGCAAAGGACGAAATGAGATGTGGAGTAGTTGTCATTCCCACAGCAGTAATTTACCAAGGGACACTTCTTTAGTCAGCATGTCCCTCAGGATTGGTCTCTGAATTAGGGCACACAACATCCTGACATCTTCTGCTGAATGATTCCCAGGGAACTGGAGCATGGGGATCTATGTTTGCTAGGGAGGCAGCTGGTGTGGGAATATCAGCTTGGTGGACTGGAAGGACTGGAATAGCAGTCAGTGGCTGGCAGGGTGCAGGAGTAAGTGGTTATCCGGTCCCTATCCAAACTCTTCATTCTCATTCTACATTCATTGCATGCCATACAGCTCTGCTACAAACACCAATCTTATTTATGACACATCACATAGTAAGTGAGGTACTCTGGCCCTCAGTGTTTCATGAAAAACTGCCTTGCACTGCATTAGCATGCAAAATGAATGAGGTGGGAGCCCAGCTCCAACACCTCCCCAAAATACTATGCAACAATCTAATTAAACTTTATAGTAACTATACAAGCGAGGAAACAGAATTAAGGCTGGATAGGTAGGCTCAATTCTGTCACTTCCTTAGCCTTTGAGTGTTTGCAATTTGATACTCTTGTCACGTAGGATTTTTAATAGAATTTCTTGCATTTTCAGAAAATAAATTACAAACTTCTACACTGTTCAACTTCTGCTAGGCCAGCACACTAGACCAAGGCAAAAAACTTGTGCAACCAATCGGGCAAATTTACTGCTCCCTTCTGTGCCAGCTTTCCTGATGTAACTGCCTAATGGTGGAGCTCATCCTTCTTCCTCAGTGCCTTATTGGCCGAAGAGAGAGGGATTTCCTAAGATAGAAACACGAGCACAGTACCTGCATAGTCTGGTACCTAGAAAGCGGAGTCCGCACACATGGAAAACACCCTGTGAACACCAGCCAGAAACAATCAATTGCACCAGAAGAGCTGAGAGATACCTCAGAACCAAACGCCAATCCAACCCCATATCCATGAGAACTGTAAAAATCACATAGTTGGAAGCATCATTTTTTTAAGAAATCTTTGTTCTTGTACCTATCTCAACTTACACTTTCCAATTAAAAAATTGCTTCTGGGCTTGATATCAAATGCTTAAAATTGCAGCCAAAAACAGAAGCAACTCAAAATAACCCCCTTAGAATGGAACATCTTTCATACTGCTATGCCTGGAGAACTCTGCCAATAAGACGCCTAAAAAGAGGGACTAAAACTCAGGGTGGGGGTGAAAGGAAGGGGAATTTGACTGAAAAGGAATGAAAGGGAATCCCATGAGGAGCCAGCAGAAAAGCTTCAGACATTCTGGTGGTTCTAAGAGTTTGTTCCAGGTGGCAAAACAGATACTCACTCGAGGGGAACTCTGATGAGAAAGGACTGGGGACTTCAGGGCATGGGCCCTTGGAGACCTGCAGTAACTCTCTGAATCTCTGCTGTATTGTCTGCTACAGCATATGATTAGTTTCCTGTGCTGTAGTGCATTGTAAAGCACTTTATAACGCAATGAATTACACAGCTGAAGTGGAGTAACCACATGCAAGCAAATACAACAACCATTATGCTCTCAGCAACATCCCCCACACAGCCACGAACATTTGCATTAGTGCCAATTAATCTGAGGTGGTACAAACTCAGCGAGGCATAGGATTTGTTCTTTGGTGTGAAGGAGGAAGGGAGGGGAGAAAAATATCCTTTTGTCTTCAGAGAGGAAACATCTGTAGGAGTTTTCAAGGGCTTCGGTGACTTTGTTCAGCGTGGCGCGGGGGAGCGTGCTATTGAGTACTTTGATCTCACCAGCAGGTGACACTGCAGCAAGTGGGAGCAGCTATAAAAAGTTTGAAGTATTCTAGGGACAAGTCACACAACCAGCGAGAGAATGTGTTTTACGCGTGTGACTCACAGTTGCCGAGAAGTGGGAACAGGCAGCACAAGCCACTCTTTTGCTTTCAGCTTCTCGTGGTGTACTAATGCCTTCCTCTTCCCCTCGCTAACCCCCACCACTGCTTTCAAACACCAGGGTGAAGCACAGAGTCAGGAAGGACGCTGAGTCTTTTAACCCTGCTGCACGTGGAGACGCAGATGACTAAAGCATCGCCAGGGAAAAGTGTTTAAACAGCCCTACCTCTTGCTGAAGTCAGCAGGAAAGCCATATCCGTTAACGTCAGCGCCTCACAACAAGCGCTAAATGTGGGGTTGTGCTTTTCCAGCTCCACGTTTCAACCAGCCATTCTGCATGAGAAAGTGACGATGGTGTTGGGGAAACATAGATTCTCCTCTTATGGATTTTTTTTTTATTCCTACAGTTAATACAAAAGAAAGCAGGTTAAATACTTGAGAATCGATAATATATTTACCTCTCTTACCTCTCTGTCATGACTGAAACTACCAGGAGTGACCAGGTGTCACTAGGGCCTAGGAAGATAACCCACTCCTTTGTGAAGCTCCAGTACCTCTAAAGAAAAATCTTCCTGCAGCTGGACACCCCATGCACAAGAATTCACCAGTGCCACCTTACCAAGCAAGGCTTGCTCTGCAGATCCTGGTGAGATCCAAGGCTGCGAAGGACAGAGGGAAGGGGCTCTTAATTTTTCAGCTAGTAGTCCCTCAGATGCAAAGGGGTTATAGGCAGAGCTGCCAAGTTTTGTTCAGCTCTCTGTGTGATATATTGATTTTGTAAATGGGTTAATGAACTGATTTACTACTTTCAAGACAATTTGCATGAAGCCTTCAGTTTTATTTCCTAGACAAGATATCCTGCTCCAAACAGCAGCAAGGATTTTGGGAACAAAATCCTGTGTACAGAAGAAGCCAAGAGTCCTTCTGAGAGTGTCTAAACACGATTTGCCAGAGCTGATGGGAGGCTGCAGGGCACTGGCAGGCACAGGCGGGTACCCACACAGGGTTTAATGCCAGAAGCATTTGTAACAGCTTGCACTGTCAGTCCTGCCAATGCACGGCTACTCTACTCCAGGTGTTTGGTACAGAGAGAGTGGGTACCTGGTGTTGGTACCTGGCACAGCGCAGCCAAAGTCAATACGTGTCTTCCTGAAGCTCATACAAATGTGTTAAAAACCAGCTGGAATACGTCAGCCCATGACAGAGGTGCCAAAACCAGGGTGCTGGGCAAGAAGCATTGTCACAGGCAGTCCCAAATGGCTCCACAAAGGCCTGACAGAAACACAAGAATTCAAGGCTCAAAAAACATTTCTAAAGTGCTTCTACTTAAGCCAGGAAGCCGAGGGATATGAATAGCCCTTCCACAATATTTTACACACGTTTGACTTTTTTTTTTTTTACCATTATCTGAACTAGAATGCTGAAAAGCATCAAAATGACCCTCTTTGGAGACCTAGAAGCAGTTTTAAATCTAATCACTTAAACAGCAAGTGCCCAGGGTTTTATAATCACACCATCCCATCAATGTAAAGAGTCACAGAGACAGAGCAAAATGACAAGGATGAAGAAACTCAAAGCTGACTTTGCAAAGGAAGAGAACACCTAGCATAAACCAACCAAGAACCCACATTTTTTCATTGGTTTCCTTGACAGGGAACCCTTTGAGACATTATTTGTGACAACCCTAAGTAAAAAGCCACATGTTGCCTAAAGTGTGACTCTTCTACCGAAGGTGCACTTTCATTGACTAGAAGATACAGTGATGGACTTCAGAATGTTTAACTTCCACAGCGAGATGTACCTTGCAACTTTTCATACATACACTGAAGTAGACTATATATATAAGCCCAATATATTACTTTATGTACATTAAACTATCAGCACTACAAAACTGAAGTGGAGGTAGCCTACCTTTCGAGTCCCAGAAAGAGAAAGAAAGGGGCAAACAGCAAAAGGGCTAAGCAGTTTTTCTCATCATTCCCACTTCCTACATGAAAGGCTCACTGGCAAAATTTGCTCCTAAATTGTGTTTTTTTGGATCAACACTCTCTAGTCACGTAAGCAACACTTTATTTTTCCAAGTGCAGTTATTCAGTTTCTTCACTTTTGAATTTTCATGTCACTTCTCTTTCTCTCTGTAGTTTTTGCTTTTTTAAACAGTGTGAACACATTCTGTAATTATTGCTGACAGCCCAATGTTTAATGGTGTTGAGTGTCTTTTATGGCACAGTCAGACATTCATTTGGGAGACAGCTGCCTTTGCTTAAAAACTCACTGCCCCTTAACTATTTATCACTGCCCCCACAGCTCAGAGGTGGCAACTGTACCTGCAAAGTTGAAGTAAAGCCTGTTCCCCTCCATGCTGCAACAGCCTGGAAAAGCCCACAGATTCAGTTAGTGCACCTCAGCAGAAGGGAGCAGGAACAAATAGCTGATCAAGCAGTAACTTGTTAAACCACTGCAGCTGTTTCTCAAGCAAACATCCGACCGTGCCCTCGGAGGCAGCACAACGCATGCGGCGCTGGAAGGGAAGAGGTTCCCAAAGCCAGGAGACGCTGTGGGAACCATCCCCACATTCCTCCCCTGCTCCAGCTGAAAGCCAACCGCTGTGCTGTGACCGCCTGCCCTGTCTCCAAGCCTCCTCCTGCCCTTCCATCTTCTTTTCCCTGCAAGCACCAGAAACATCATGGTGTACTTAAAGCTCAGCTGAACTTTTCTGGCTGCTTTTCTCTGCCGTTCCGCGGGAACGCGGTCGATGTGGCGCGATTCCCAGCTGTTTTCACAGGAGACTGGCCCAGGCAAGCATGGCTTTAGATAGGCTGGGTGTGACTGATTACCTGGTACACAAGGCAGATAATGATTTGATTGGCACCAGTCCCAAGTAATGTGAAGTAACACAAAACTCATCTATCACCAGCACTTACCAGGTGAACCTTCATGAAGAAAACTTGCCTGACCTGATAATACAGTATTACCCCCAATAATTATGTGATTTAATACAAGTGCCGATTACCCACCGAGAGAGGGGAGGGCAATTGCAGCCATCTGTGTCTGTTTGCCTGAATGTTCCCATAAAAATGTTCCCAGTGCAGCAGCAGCAGCCTTGAAAGGGTATTAAGAAACTATTCCATGGGGCAGAGCCTGGCCACTCTGTGCTGTCAAACTACGCTGCTGATGCTGCCAATTTGCCCTGAGTATCTTGAGATTCTTGAACTATAGCAAAAGAGGAGATGTGGAGTGTGTGAGAAACTCAGTCCCTTCCTTTGCTGAACAGAAAACCCTAATCCCTTCCCAGAGCCTTTTATATTGCAACAAAAGCAACTAATGCATTTTTGTGTTATCTGTTCCCTCGCTCTGCACTTCAGTGAAGTTAGTTTAGAGAAATTAGTGACTTTTCTCTACTGTCTGAAAGAGTCAGCACTTTCTAGTCCTCTTTCATCTTACTTATCAGAATTATTTTTTTAATTAATACCTCCATTGTACCAGCACAGCAGCAGACAGGCCCAATACTTTCACCGTTTGTAAGTCAGCATATGATTTCATACAATTTATACAATGCCCTAAGAAATGAAAGCGTACCTGCTGACAGTATCCTAGGCAAAGGCTTTGCAGGATTATCATCAAGGCCAGAAAGGACCACTGTGCTCATCTTGGCTGGTCTCACCTACCATACAGGTGTGGTTTGAGTAGAGCAAGTTTTAAGATAAACAGCTCTAATGACAGAGAACCCACCGCATCCGCTGCTGTCCCTTAACATTAGAAAGCCATTTCTTCCACCCAACCTGAAGGAGTGGAGCAAGTTCAGGAGCTACGTTTCCTACCCTGGAAATGCTTTGTGCTGTGTGGGATACAAAGAGGAGGACAACATTGCAACAGAGTCCCCATTTCCCCTTCCCATTTGCCTCTAATCTCGATCTGGAAAGTGTTAAATCCAAGAGTGTTACAATGGGTTTCTTTGACTCAACAGTGACAACAGTTTCACTGTGAAGACTATATTCAGCTTTTAAGAAATTGCTCCTAAAATACAGAGATGTAAAACTACGCTAGTCTCCCCTCCTTTGGTTCTGAATCATCCCAGAGGGTTGTATGGTGAAGATGGCATTTTGCTTTTAGATCTGCAGGATTTTTCCATTAAGTTCTATGTAAGTTTTTCATAGCTAGAAACAAACTGCACAGCTTTCTCCCTTCTGAAGCAGGAAATGATTACTTTTGTTTAATAAAATTGCCAAAGAAGATGCTAAGAAGTTCTCTTTAATATGATTAAATGCCCTAATATAATATATATTTATAACTGATGTTCCATTGTGAAAATTAACATTGGGAGACAAGATCATTTTCGAAATAAAATCCAGCAGTAGAACTCTGCAACAAATCTCAACACTGTGAAGTGCTCTAGGCAAGGACCTCATGCTTCTGCTGCAGCAATTCTGTAGGTAGCATGTGGTGTATATTAGTACCACTCTCAGCTGTGCCTGGGCATTTAGGAGTATTATCACAATAAAATTCACCAGCACCATCGCAGTCCTTTCTAAAAGCCACGGGCTTCACAAAGGAAAAGCTAAAAAGCTCCATGGGTATTCAGTTTATTCAGCAGAACAGCTGATAACTGATCCTGCAGTCCTTATTCAGGAAAGAATCTAATTCCTAAGGGGAATTCAAGAGAGCTCCATTAGCCGAAATGCTCTTCACCAAATAACCAGTAGCCCCAGAAGACTGGAGACTGATGAAAATGTTCCTTCCCAAACTAAGCTGCCAAATGGAGTCAGCTGAAAGTTTTCAAATGGAATTTCGACAAGGGCTTAAAACCAAAGGTATTTTTGTCTTGAGTAAGACAGCAAAACCAGATCTCTAACAAGGCAAAGAGGCATAAGGACTTTTGAAGTATTACTATCTTTGTGTAAAAATCTCAGTATTGTTCAAGCCATTCTGCTTCCACTGTATGGGACTGCATTTTCAGAAACTGTTTTTTGCTGGTCGTGGTGCCTGGTCCAGAGGCCAAATACCACGCCAGCAGTAAATAAGTTATAGACATTTCTTAGCGTGTCATAGACAACATATTTCTGCAGTACACAGAAAGGTGACAGCAACAGCTTTGCAGGGCATTTATGGTCAACAAGCAGGCAAAAGGAGGCTAAAGTCTGAACAGTAAGATGTTGCAGTTAAAGCAGCATGTTTCCTGCTTTGCTGCTTTTCCTGCTCTTGCAATTCCCAGCCTCGCAAGCACACTGCTAATTTCACCAGCACGGACTCAACCAGCAAAGAGTTTTTCCCAAAAAGTTGCAGGATTTAGCCAGAAAGCTGCTCTTCTGAGACTAAATGAACTATTTCTTTTTCACACAGTGCATCATCGTCAAATTGCAAATTAGTAGCAAATAGTCATGTAGGCCAGTCAGAGATGGGAAAAATTCTCCAGACCTTATAAGGGTGTCAAGTGCAGTTCACAGAGAGCAAAATTAATGCCACTAGAGGAGGCCAAAGTTCACCTCTGAGCAACTCTCTGATGGGTGATTGCTTCTTCCATTTTGCTTTTACAAGCTTTAAGGTGCATAGGTAAAATAAGTCACGGAGTGACTGAGATGTTTTTACACGTGTGGACAAAGAAGGTAATTTTAACTCTTTTCTGAGGTGTTTATAATTACAAGTGCATTTCAGATGTTGTTAATATGCTTGGGTGCTTAGGGAAAGCAACCTTATATGAAAGATAACCTTTTAATAGATTACTTTATTACAGCAGCACTTGGCTTCACTGCTATATTCAGGGTTGAGTTAGCCTCCCATGTTTTCCAGAGGTTTATAACTTAGCTGTAAAAAAATCATTTCAATTGAATATTCATGCCAGCTCATAAAATTTCTGTACTAATTGGCAAAAATACAAAACTGGTTAATCTTCTACAGCTATGAATACCTGTTGGCTAAGGAATTCAAGAAGCTCTTTTCTTTTTTTCTTCATTTTTTGACAGTCCCCTAACTTCATAAACATTTCTCTGTAAGAAATATATTTGGCAAATGATTAGCATATATTGATTAGTTATTACACAGGAGAACTGTCATTGCAGAGGTGGTTTTTTTTTAACTTAATCAAAACTTGCATTAGACAACAGACTGCAAAAGCTCCAAAGGAACCATTAATAAAAGCTTTTTTAAAAAAATAAATTAATTTAGTGCTTATGAAGGCAAGAGATCGATGGAGTTTGCCAGAGGCGGTGATGTACAGACTTCCTATAAGGCTTGGCCAATATGTTACCATTTTGGCATAAGACTTCACTATTTCAGTCATGAACCTCTCTGAGCAGGCACTGCTGTTTGCCACAGACTGCATGGCACAGTCGTGATGTATATGACAGTTTCTAGAATTACATTCTTGGTGTAGGAAGCAGCCCTGGTTTCCTTAACCGTGCAATAGTCCTGCATGATGCCAGCAGACCAACTCACGTAACCACGATTTGGCTCTTAATGTCCAGCTATGACTTCAGCCATAGCTTGAAGCCAGCTTCCCAGGACAGCCTGGCAAGCGTGCGTGCAGTACAGCATGTGGAGGTTCAGTGCTGCAGCTACAATACTTGATAACTCAGTTCTGTGGAAACATCCTGCTCACCTCCCTCACCGAAGAAGCCTGGTTAAAATCAGTCGGGCTGCTGGCACAGGTAAGCAGGATTTCCTTCTCAAGTTCCCTGCTTTCTGATGATATTGTTTCTCTTCTGCACTGTGTGAGGGAAACAAAATCCTTAGGAATTTTACTGGAGCTCTTCAAAGCTCTTTAGGGTTTTACTTTCTCTCTTCTATTTACCTTGTGCACCAAGTATTTAAAAAAATCAGTTCCTGCTGATCTCCATTTCTGCACTTGTGTTTTGAAGAGTTTAGTGATGATCACCAAAATGCTAGCACCTAAACACTGGCTCCTGAATATACACATGCTTCCCCTGAGATAATAAGATCTTAAGTTTCCACCAAAATAGCAGCATTACCTGCCTACACTCAAGTAAATTAAGGATGGTCATCTGCTTAACGGCAGTAGCACAGGGTGGAAGAGATCTTGACCCCTCTGTTCCACGTGTATGTCCTGCGTGTTCTTCGTGGTCTGCTTCTTTTTTTTCCCCCAGTTTCTAAGGCAGGGATGAGAGTAATGTTTCTCTACCTTCCAAAGCCGTTGCCATGACAGATGCTGTAAAACACTATTGTGTGATGCTCAGATACAACTACAGCTACAGATAACAAGAACTTAACATAGACATTTTTTTCAGTCACAGAATAAGATAGGTACAGCCCCTTGGAGCTTGTCTTTTTGGCTCCTTGCAAGTGTCCAAAAGAATCACTGCCAAGTAACTTCTTGGTTTCCTTACCTCAAGAAAAATATGCTCATGAGTGTCAATATACAAACCTGCCATAGAGAAGTTCACACTAAGGCTTTTAATACATATCATTAGTGGCAATGTAAAGTTTTCATATGAGTAGTGTAATATCTTAAATGGTACTCCAAAGGATCCATTACATTCCACCAGTACAAATTCACTTTTTACACAAAGGTTTGGCATGATTAATGATCTGTTATGGTCTATTGATTAAATAATACCTGTTACAGAATTGCTTAAATACATATTTACAAGATAAACTGGAACAGCTCACAGTCATTATAGTCTTTGTGGTAATTAATAGGAATGTTATGTAAATACACATTTAAGTGATTTATCTAATAGGGCTCCAAATAAGCTTTTATAATCTATCATGCTGTAATGAATTAGCTCCTTTACTGTAGGTAGGTATCTGACCTCTACTGGAGTATGAAAGACCTGCTTATACGTCTCACTGCTCTTGCCTGGCTTCAGTAAAAAACTATGCCTGAAAAGTTGCTACTGGAGAACTGAAATAGGGAAAAAAAGAAGTGCAGTAGATGTGGTGGTAATAGTAAAACAGGTCCTAAAAAGCTCTGTGGTCTTCTTTGGCTAGGAAATGACTTTGAGTCACACTTTGACTGCCTCACCTTCACCCACAAAGGGCCCCGGAAGGCTGCAGGAAAGATTAAGCCTGCAGGCAAAGAGCCTGCTGCACAGGTAGAGGCTTCATCTCCTACATGTGCCTTCCTTCCCTGACCACAGAGCACAGCAGTCACCTGGGAGCAGAGAGACACAAGGATGAACTTGGCCTAAATCTTGTGAAGAGTGGGAGGACCACCGGACCGGATGGGACCTAGAAATCTGAGACAGGCAAGTTGCCTGGCCTCCAAGAAACACAGCAGCACTGCAATCCTGATGCTCACAAAGCCAAAGTGTGGGGTAGTCTGCACTGCTCCCCCTTAGCTAGTGCCTAATCCAGACACAGGTACCTCACACAGTACTTCCCAAGAAGGGTAAGGGAGAAGATATCTTCAGATGGAGACAAACTACAGGGATTTTCAGTCCCACTCAAAAAAAGAAATTTAAGGAAATCTTTAGACTAACAAAAGAGATGCTGGAATTCATTTTTAACTGTAAGACTTGCCTTCAATTTGTAATTGTTATATCTAATTGGAATTCTCTAGATTTTTCAATATGCCATTAAAATATTAAGTTAACTCTGCTAGTTTTGGAGTGTCTCCTTCAGTTTGTTTCGGGAACACTCTGACATGCATTGAAACAGATAAACCAGGCTCTCGGTTCCACTCATAGCTTTGTAGGACCATCTCCTTTTCCCTCCCTTTTTTCCCCTTTTCTAAAGGAATAATTGTCTATTCTGAGATTCTTTAACACTTTCCTCTTCAAAATGCTCCCCAGACATAATCCAGGCAAAGCAGCCAAGCTTCCTCCGACCTCACAGACTGTAAAAAAAGACTCAATTCAGTTATTACTTACTTGATGAGGTTGCCTTTCATATGATATTCGACTTTCTGGATAGTGACTGGGAAAAAATGAACATTATTTCCTAATGGAAAGTGGACTTGGAGGGTCATTAGACATTTTATGCAGCTCGAGGTCTCACAGGGGGTAAAGCACAAGCAAGTTTTGGCATAACAGAGACACTCCTTCAGGCCCAAAGGCAGTGAACCAAAGCCTGCATGGTAATATGGAAGAAGACCCTGAGAAGGTCTACACATCTTTGGGTGTGCGATGGAGCGCCGGTGCCGCTCCTGCCTACTGAGAAGACAGGTAAGATAAACGGACACGGGAGTATATGCATCCCCCAGTCACTGCCCACACTGCTGTGGATGTGGGAGCCCAGAAGGCGCCTGCTCTTGTCTTAGGGCTCCAGATGCAGCTCTTGGAACTGCTCTGAGAGAGGCGAGGGTGATCCTCCACGCAGCCACTTTGGAACTCATCTGAGCTAACCCTGGTGGGGGCAGGTTTGAGCCCTCAGCCAGTACGCAGGCACTAATGAAATCCATTAAACTGTCAACATTTAGGGAACACTGTTTTACAAAACCACTTAAACATACCATGCAGCAGACAGCTGAATTAGGCCTGTCTGCCTGCGTGGAGTCAGAAAGAGCCATGTTACTCTTCAGGGGATTGAAAACTACTTTGCAGAGCAGAACCCTGATTTTTTTTTTACTTTATTTTTAGCAATTATTCAAATGTACCTAAATTGGACAAGTACATGTTTACTTCATTCATAGTAAAAAAAAAAATTAAAAAATCCTTCTATCAAAGACAACCAGTACCTTCCAAAAAGAAACAAAACCCCAAGACACTGGTACCAAATGGGCTTTGAAGAGGTGATTTGAAAGTTGGGGGAGAGACGAGCAACCAGGGTAAATGCCCTACATGGGAGGGTGTTTTCAGACACACAGAAGGAGGTCAGAGCCTGTCCCAGGTAAAAGGCTGCAAGGTCGCCAGCCGGTGGGCAGGAGTGAGGTGAGAGCCAGGCCCCTGGCAGCTGCTGTGCGTGTGTGTGTGTGCCACAGGCTGACAGCAGTGACAAACAGAGCAGCGCCAGTCGCTCTGCAAGAGGCGCCGCAGGGTGAGCAGCGCTGTGCCACCAGCGTGGGCTGCTACAGGAGAGACCCAGCCACCTCCTGCTTGGCTGGAGGCGAGGGGCTGCGCCCTGACCCGCCGGACACTCGCGGTAGGAGATTGTCGAGCGCGGGAAGAGACTTTGAGCGTAAAAGAAAACAGGTGAAGGAGTGCTCAGTGTCCTTCTAGTTCCTGCCCAGAAACGGCTGAATACATTAAGGGAAGTTATTTCCCAAAGGCTGGCTGTCTTGCGGTCTATCTTCTACTGGAAAAGATTGGGTGGGGGTGCGTTTAAGGAGCTACCAACAACTCCAGGACATTTTGGAAAATATTCCGCGTTTAGATAGATCTTTTCTTCTTGTCCCAGCCTGTTTCTGTCACTTGCCATTCAGGAAGATGTTTGGGTTAATCTCATTATTGCTTATTCCTTTACTCGGAGCCACTGTTTCCCACCCTCCCCAAACTGGACTAGGGAAGTTTAATTCTCCTGAAAGGTTTTCATTTGGATTGATAGAGACAGAGGTGAATCCTTAGACAAAGAAATGATACGATACAGAAATCACAAGGCAAACATCAGTGTCCTAAGTAAGTCTGTGTCCTGAGGAAGGAGGACAAGGAACCGCAGTCTCCCACGATCAGGAACACTTGGTTATCCACAATGAAGTTTTCAAGAGAGTGCCCATTCGGTGACACAGAGGTAAACACAAAGGCAGTGACCTTTAGACATTGCCTTTAGACTCATCTTCTCTCCACACAGGAATGACACCAATCAACTAACAACAACTGGTGGACCAAAAGCAAGAAAGGTTTTATAGACATTTCCAGTCTCAAAAATTCAATCTTACAATCTGTAACGTCTGTGATATCACCATCTTCTCCCCAGCAATGAACAGTGATGTCACAGGAAGAGCATTAAAACTGCAGATATAAAATAAACAGTTAAAGCAGGTAAATGATGAAAAAGGCAAACAAACAATTTTCATGCCAGTTTCCATAGTTCTAACAAATGAAGGGGAAAAGCAGAAAAATAAACAATATATCTGCACAATTGTTTCTAGATAGAATGTTTTTCAAAGCTCACCAAGAGACATCACCAACTCTTTAACATTTGCTTTCCCAGTAATTTGTACCCTGTCAATTTACAAGCTATTTCAAACACCACCTTTATTTAATAAAAATGCAAAGCACAATGGAGAATGTACGTAAACAAGGTTGGCAAAATATCTTTGTAGGACATTCTGGAAGGAGTCAGGAAATGAATCAATTAATGAATGAACATTTTAATAGTTTGATGTAACTGGGCTATAATAGAACCAAAACATTACGCCCAACACTTTATTACTATATAAATATTCACAGAAGTGGGCTTTGATAAAGTAAAACAGTTTCAAATCAACTCTCTGGTGGGAAGACATGTCTCCTAGACCTTTAAAAAATCTGTTAGAACAGCACTCCTAATTATTATTATTCAACAGTAATGTCATAAACAAAATACTCTTGACTCAAAAGCTCATTGAGGATTAACAAAAGTATGATCATTATCCTTAGGGTATGAGAGGAAGATTATGGTCTAGATTTTGAAAAGGATCTACTAATTTAAAATGTCTTGGCCAAATCAACGTTTACAGCTAAAATGACCTAACTGGTCACAAGGCTTCTTGGAGTACAATAGAGAAAGAAGGAAAATTGGATTTTCTCCATGATGGATGACTCTAGGAAAGCCCCTTGGGAATTATTGCTTAGTGTTTTTCAAAAGATTTGCTTTTTGATTTTGTGATGGTGGACAAAGGAAGGCTATTCAAATAACCTGCCTCTGTCCTCTGCCCGGTTAAGCTGTCCACAAGATTACAGTGCCCCATTATTTGGGTCTCCAAATCAAGATTCTTGTGCTGCATTGAAGTCGGCCCCAGCTGACTTCGGTCAGCAGCCATTTCAACCAAAGAATCCCTTCTACAAATATATCATGACCACACGTGATGTTCTGGAGATATGAAATTGACAAAGGAACAATACTTCTATGTTACAGAGGTCAAAGGTACCTTAAAAGTATATGAATGGGTGTATTCTAGGCAATTTTAAGCAGCATTAAAAAATCTTGTTGGCCATTCTAGCAACTGGTCAGTCCTCTATAGAACTAGTTTCTAGTCATTTACTAGCCTTCAGTAACCTTATATCTGTAGAGCTCTAATATAAGCTGTAGCTTACACAGCTTCAAATTTCAAAAAATGAACATCATAAATTCTCTTCCCAGCTCCACGTTTAATAAGCAAAAGGTCTCATTTTCCAGATTGCTGAGTAGTCTATAATTCACTTCACTGGGAGCTGATGTTGACTCAGCATTTTCCAAAGCAGGCTAATTATTTAGTTGCCCAAACATGATAGAAGAAAACTAACTCACAGCTGACTACTACAAAAGTAACTGTCTTGCACAGAAGTGGCCAAATCCTGGTTCTTCACAGGAGAAGGGAAACAAGAAACTTAAATCTCTGAGGGCAATGGGTATGTTCTAGCTGAGCTGGCAATTAAATTGGCTGGGTTTATTGAGCTCTGTGTTGTCACAGCCAGAGTACTCCTTGCACCTGGACTTATTGTTTTAAAGCCAGCTCAGGTGTCTCCACTCTGACACTGCCTGCCAGCTCAGCACACTCAGAGAGGGAACACCAGCACCCCTGCAGGGCTGCTCTTCTGAAAGGGAGCAGAAATGGGAAACCACTTTACTCCCTCCCACATCAGCTAGTGCTGCGCAGGAAGTACATGGCTTAACTCTTTAAAGACCACAGGGGATAGTCTTGGTTTGCTCACCCAAACACACCTGTAAGCTGCTTTTCCTCTTCACAGACAAAATACCTTCATATATAACCTCTATTATATCACTGATATTAGCAGGAAGAATTTGGCTGCTAAGTAGGAAATAAGGCATTTCCAAGGGAGAGTTTTAATAGCAAAATTCTTGAAAGGCATGAAAGGACCAAAAATGCCAAGCCTTAGTGGCCTTCACGTTACTCTGAAAATCTCAAAAGAGCTCAAATCTCAGACTTTACCAAAATAAGAGACAAGTTTCCAACAAGCTAATTATGCTGAGCTTATTTATAAAATTCCTCATTTAATTCTGTGCCTGAATTAGAGTCCAGCTCTTTCTGAGAGTACCTATCGACCATAGAATTCAGCACATTAACTACTTTTCAAGATCTTCCAGGAATCTATTTTCCCTCTCTTAAGCTACAACTGCTTCTGGCTTTAGTGACAGTCAGGTCATTTCTGGAGGAAGGAAATTCCTCAAATGAGAGGGAAGACTTTTTTCCCAACAAAACCCAGTCCCATCTAAAAAGGTAGAAGATATCCCAAGCTGTGTCACGTTTGGACCGCCTGCCCACACAGCACTGAAGAAAATGGGCATATTTAGTGAATGAGGGACACACACTCTGCATTTGGGGGAAGAGAGGCAGGGAGGGTCGAGAATGAGTTAAATAAGTGATCACATTATATCGCTTCATCTTACACCTAAAGTGTCTGCTGCCTAAGAAAATGCTGAAATTTCTTGCTGGAGCATACACAGAGTCAGTTTTAAAATGCCCTTTAAAATGAAAGATGTCCTTAACAGTCTTAAACAAAACTAAGCACAGCAAAGTGCCAGATGCTTCTCACAGACACGGGTATTTAGGTATGTTTTAGTGTCTACTTTAGCATTGAGAGGGCTGATTAAGGTGAGAAACAGTACGCTTCCAGCAACAACTTCCATGATATCCAGTTTCCTTTCAATATTTGAAACAATGTGGAGCACTTAGTCTGCACTCTCTCCCATGCTATCTCAGACGACACAAAAGGAGAGCACAGAACTGAGCAGCTCAGATAACTGAGATTTTAGATAACTGTCAAAGTGGCGCATGGCTGGCTGAGACTGCTCAGGAGCACCGACAGCTCGCAAACAGCATGCCAGGCTTTTAATACAGATGCCCAGAAGAAGAGGGAGCCAGCACTACTCAAGTTAAGTTCCACCTGCATTTACCTGTTTGCCTGTAAACACATGAACCTTGCCACTACCACTGAACCGGGCCTCAGTGCCAGCCTCAATTACAGTCAAGACCAACCCACAATCAACCATCACCTACAACGTAGACATAAATTCTTCTGTAGGCATTGGCTCCCAAGTAAACATTAATTTATTCTGCATTCTGTCTGTCTTTGTCTGACTTCTATTTTCACTAAAGGTAACTGTGGTAGCTTTACCATAGTTTAAGCTAATGGTTAACCAGACAGATGAAATCTCATGCAACGTTGTTGGACTGAGTCACTGAGACATGAGCAACTTCAGTGAAAGTAATGAGCCTTGAAGAAGACAGAGAAATGCCTTTCTGCCTAATTCTGATCATGAGGAGCCTTCCTTCCATGCTTTGCTGCCACTAAACACATGCTTGCTTCCTAAAGTTGACAAGCGAAGACACGAGTATTAATGGAAAATCTCAGCAATCAGTTCACGTGTGTTCAAAGCCATGATGTAAACTTAGCTCTTCAAACAGGAACAACTAGCAGCAAGCTCTGCATTCAGACCCAGATAACTGGATTAGCTAGGTGCATTAAGCAAACAAGTGCTAACCTAGTCTTAGTGTAATTATGCCTTGATCTGTTTTCCCCTTTTTTAACTGTTTGAAGTTATGCTGCTTCTTTTCCTTTCTGAGAGGAAACTACTCCAAGGAGGTTTGAAGCCTGATTCATCACTGTTCTCCTGGCTTTGGGGGGGACATGCCAGTGTAAAACGGGAGTAAGCAGGAACTTACAGTTTTGGACACTTGAGTGTTTCTAAAAATTCTGGCTATTTGGAGAAGACTGCCCATGAATGCCTGGGGTAGGATTGCCATTTTCTTCATTACTGTAACTTCATATACAACATAAACCCATTCTGATTACACTTCATACCTGACACGACCCATTAAAAAAAAGCTTGGTGAAGAATCCTTCCAGAATCTGAGCCACAATTAAAACTGTATCTTCCACGTGAAGATAAACTAGGCCTGAATCTCAATGCATTAATGTGAAAAGTGTCTGAGTACTTCAGAAAGCTCTTGGGTTTGTTAAGTAAGCAGAAGAGAAAGGAAAACCAAGGAAGCCTCAAAGGCAGACTAGTTCTGTAGCGATCAATAAAAGAGGATGGAGCTCAGCTCATCCTTAGTCACAGATCCAGGGCCTGCATAAATGAGAAAGATGCCACATGGGAAAACAGAATGCCAACTGACTCAATTGTAGCTCCTCTGCCCTAATTGTATGTCCTAATGTGGTCACTCTCTATCCACACACTTCACTTTGAGCTACATCACACAAAAGCATTTTAATAGATGCTTGAGAACCACCTAGAAAATTACCACAGGGTAGGGCCAGGCTTTGCAAATTCATACCTTAGAACACGGCAATCATTCTCCAAGAGAGGTGCACAGCGCGATCTTTAACAGGTCACTTGGTCCATAAGACTCAGCTTCCCAGTCACCAAATTGGGATGCAAATATAATTTCCTTCATCTGATGAGCAGGTTTTTAACTGCAAGCACTTTGGTGCAGAAACCATTGCTTTGCAACATCCTAACAAAACTGGGGCTCTACCAGCTGCTGCCATACAAATGTCCACAAATATGAGTTTTAAAGAACTCTTATATTTGCAACAACAGAGTTGTTGGAATACATAACTTTAGATGAATGTCCTTTGTGTCCATAGCTATCAATTCACAAAATGAAGTCTAAATGATTCCACATGTTCAAAACCAATCTCATTAATTTTGCTAACTTTTTTCTTTTGCATCCTCACTGCCCTACAGGGTTCCAAATAAATTTTAGATCTTTTTTTTTTACTTCATCTGACTTCCAGGTTTTTTATTTCCTTAATGTACTTCACCAGTTTCCCACTGCTGTTGCTGCTACGCAACCATTCACAACAAACTTGGGTGTCAAGAGAGCCGCTGAGCTCTGCTTGCTGTGTTGCAGCATCCCTTGGGCTTTGACAGAGCAAAACATGTGTGTAGTCCACAGAGTGGTATCAAATGCGGACCTTGGCACCAAGATTTTGACAAGTTACCTGCCCTTCCTCAAGCCCTATATCTCTGTAAGTACACAACATCAGAACTATGGAGGCTGTCACTTTCTTCCCCCAGGGAATCACCTGTACAATCAGAAGGAATATTTGCCATTACTGTTACTGTACCTCCAGAGCACTGACAACCACCTTGTAACTCCAGCAGAAAAGAGAAAGAAAGAAATTAAAAAGGAAAAAAATAGAAATAAATCCCACTCTCTAGACAACACAAACCTTTAAGTTAGGACCTCAGAATCCAGGAACTGCTGAGACATTCACTTCTCTGAAATGTCTTTGCCTTACAAAAAAAACCCCATACTCCATATATATATAAGCAAAATAGTCTCTGCTAGCTTCCTAAAGGAAGGATTCTTTTTTACTACACCTCTACATGGTTGCTTTTGTAAAATCCACATTACAGCCTGAACTAAAAAAAAAAAATAAAAAAAAGAGAGAATGGCTTTGTTAGTTCAAAAAATACACAGGTTGTTGTTAGCAGGAGAAAAAAAATGTTTGCATTCTTGACCTTTACAGAGGTAAGACAAAAAACAACTACTTTTTTTTATACTAATAGCATTCTGTGCCTGTCCCTTGTATATTTTCTTTTAAACTTGCCATTTTGCTGTTGCAGCTGGGCTTGTCAGTTTCCAGCACTAATGGGTTGTGATATGGTGTCAGGGGAAGTCAACAATCAATGCTGGAAAAAAAGGCTATCACTGCTGACACAGCCAAGGATGGAAACACAATGGCCTTCGTTTTGAGAGAAACAGAAGAAAAATCCTGAGTTATATCTTGCTTTGAAGATTAGTAGAGATTTACCCCTCACTGACCAAGCTATCACTTCTACCCCTTCCTGCCTCACCCTATCCTCCCATTGGATGCTAACATTGCTCCACATCTCGGCCAAAAGATAGGTTTAATGCAAGTAAAACATTTTATAACAAACATTTCAAAGGACCATAGTTCACATTTTTGCTTACAGCTGTTAATTAGCTTTAAAAAAAATAGGAAAAAAAGAAAAAGGCTGGGATGCACAGTGTATGCCTATGGAGCAACACGGCAGAAAAAACGTTTTGGATGCCTTTTCCAGTGCCTCGGTGTGAATCAGGTGAGTACTGAGGCCCTCAGCTCCAGCTGAACTCAACACAACCAATGGACACTCAGCAGCTGTTAAATCAGGTGCCACAGACAGAATTATGAAAGATAGACACTGTTCAAAGGCGTTCAACAAGAATAATGGCAAAGTTATTTATTTCCAGAGCTTTGTGTCAGAAAATCTGACTAGCTCTAAGTCTTACAGAGTCCTAGAGAGACAGTGAGAAAGTATAATTATTTTAGTTTCCAGATGGGCAAACTGTGACAAGTACATTCCTTAAGATCACACTAGGATCCTTCACAGACAGGCAAGAACAGAAATCAGCAGTCGTCAGCATAAATAAGTTAGCAGACCTCCTAGCTTCCTTCCCTCCAAACCGTGACTGTCCAGAGTCATTACTGATCTTTTAATATCAGTAGATAAAAGGTCAATCATAGATTTTCCTCTTCTTTTAACGAAAGAGACAGAGACTGATTTCAGAAAATCCAACCTCTCTGAAGTAGACAGCACTAACTGAATCTTGCCTCTTCCAGGCCAAGAAATTAGCTTCTCAGAGATATTTAGATATGCCTGACTCCACAGATAGATAACCGCAGAATATCTTTTCCAAATATAATTCCTTTTTCTAGCAAGTCATGGCCCTAAACGTGGACTCACATTTACTCCTCTATTAGTCCAAAATATAATTCTGGAATCACAGTCTACCTTCACCAAAGGACAGCTGCACACAGGGGTTTCCTTGGGTATGAGGATACTGCAGGGCCATGGCAATAAAAGTAAAGTGGGAGGAAAGAGCGGCTAAGAACAGAAAAGGAAGGGAAACGAGCAGCAGACGGGAGAAACCTCAGGAGAGTTTCAGAGTGATTTGCCCCTATGGGTGGCATTTTTTTTTGTGGACTTACTTTCTCAATCATTTATCACACTAAAAGTACAGCCAGGAGAAGAAACAAAAAAACGTTTTTCAGAGTTTTCTCCTCCTTCCTGCCTCTTGCGCTTCCCTTCCCTCCATAACCCTTGCTGTCAAAACCTGTCTGACCATTAAAGATTGTTCCTGGCAATCACTGGGTGCTAAATTCACAATGGCATTACTAAACCACGAAGCCCCTAGAACATTCCTACCACAGCAGAGTTTTGACACTAGCACTGAAATAACAGCAACTTCAGAACACTGTTGGCAACACACATTTGTTTTGGCCAGGTGAAATACAGCACGGCACCTGGGATGTGGTTGCCACAGGAGATCTGGCAGGACTGAAAGCACCTCAAAACTGACTGTGAAGGCCTCCTCTCTCCCTGGATGTTACATTGTAGTAGGAAAGTGGGATCTTAAGGACCTGACCCCAAGCACACTGAAGTGAATGAGTCTCTTCCCACTACAGTGAGCTTTTAGTCATGCATCTTGAAGGAGAGGTGATGAGAAAGTGACGCTAGATGTATTTTCAAGAACACTCTGTACTGTGAGCCCTGGCAGCCAAGAGGACAACCGTGTCCTGGGGGGGCATCCAGCAGGGCATCGCCAGCCAGGAGAGGGAGGGGATTGTCCCGCTCTGCTCTGCACTGGGGAGGCCCCACCTCGAGCACTGGGGGCAGTTTGGGTGCCACAGGATAAAAAGGACATCAAACTACTGGAGAGTGTCCAGAGGAGGCCACAAGGCTGGGGAAGGCTCTGGAGGGGAAGGTGTGTGAGGAGAGGCTGAAGTCCCTTGGTCTGTTCAGCTGGAGAAGAGGAGACTGAGAGGGGATCTCAGAGCTGTTCACTGCCTTCTCCCAAGGGAGGGAGGGGAAACAGGGGCTGAGCTCTGGTGACCTGGGACAGGACTGGAGGGAATGGCAGGAAGATGTGCCAGGGCAGGGTTAGACTGGATATCAGGAAGAGGTTCTTCCCCCAGCGGGTGGTGGAGCACTGGAACAGCTCCCCAGGGCAGCAGTCCCAGCACCCACTCTGCCAGCATTCCAGAAGCATTTGGCCAATGCCCTCAGCCACACGGGGTGAGTGTTGGGAGTGTCCTGTGCAGGGACAGGAGTTGGACTCGATGGTCCTTGTGGGTCCCTTCCAACCCGGGTGATTCTAAGTGTGATTTTTCATCATGAAAATAAAAAAAATAAAAATTAACTGATTAACATTCACAGTTTATTTCATTCACATACTGGAGACGGGGCCAGTTTCTGATGTTCAAAGCTAGTTGAGCTCTGCAGAGAAATGAGGAGCACAGCATCATAAAACCAAGTGCTTAACAGATAACCAAAGTAAATAATGGATATGAGTGATGTTTGCAAACATGAGCCTGAGAGAATCAGCAAAGTTTCACCCATCAGCATACAAGGGAAGGAAGATTATGACAACTTTAAAGTGCATAAATTAAAAAAGATATGAAGGCCAGAGACAATTTTGCATTCCAGGTTAATCAGCCAAAAGCAGTCATTTCTCTCCACATATCACAGTCTAATTCATTATTGCTATCTATGGAAACACAGGGAAAGAGCATCAGTCCCACCTGTGCTATGAAGGAAAAGGAGAAAAGGTCATGGAGTTAAAAGACTTTAAAAACTGAAATGAGACTCTTAAAAAAATCTAATTGAAACTGACCTGAAGCCAAGTCCTGTGACCTGGAGGGAAAAGGTGGTCGAAGGACTGTATGCAGCAGGTATGATGAGAGGTGATGTATTGAGCTGGTTTGCTGTAGGGGAATGTTTTTTGTGTGTTCTTATTTAATATCTCAATTAATGATCTGGAAAAGGAGGTAAATAGCACATTAATGAAATTCACAAATGACAATAAACCAGGAGGCTTGCAAACGTCAGAGAAGATAGCAATAATATAAATGGAAGCTAACAAGGTTAGATATGTAGGCAGGCAATAAAATGAGATTCAACTTAGAAAAATGTAGACTAATACACTGAGGAAAAATAATCAGAAACATGGATAGTCCGTGAGAAGGCAAAACCTGGAAAGCATCTGCACAGAAAGATATCTAGGAGTGACAGTGAACAACAAATTGAATCCGAGTTCTCAACAAGATATATCGGTTTAAAAGACTGAAGCAATTTTGGGCTGCGTATGCAGGGGAATAATGTCAGAAGAGGAAAATTATGTTCTATGCGTCTGGGAAGACTTCTGCCGAATACTGCATCCATTTCTAGATGCCTCCATAACAGAAGGATGCCAACATACTGGAAAGGACTTCAGAGAGGAGCTACAAAACTGATTAGACAAGGAAGGGGATTGATTTATTAATCTAGGTGACAAGGGCAAAATGACAACTGTCTAGAAATATATGAAAGATGAACAGAGAGAACAGAGAAGAATTTCTTGAATGCTAACATGCAGTGGTACAGCTACAAGTAATGAGATGAAAGTAAGGAACAATAAAATTTGGATAAAGTATCAGACAGTTTCTTAGAAACCCTGTGATTCAGTGTAGCAAGTAATTTTCAAATGGAGAATGAAAAGTCCCATCAAACAAAGCATTTGAAATTTGGGAGGGTAAAGCACTCAAAGGCAAACTGCAGTGAACAATTGTGCATTTGCAGGAAGCTGAACTAGTTGCCCTAAGGGGCAATTTCCCTCTTTAAATTCCCTGATTCTGTGACTGTTGCAATACATAGCCACATTAGTGGGTTTTCTGTTACTGGACTCCCACATACTGTGGTATTTTTCAACGGAATGCATATCACATATGCTTCAGTCCCAGTCCAATGCCTAATTGTAGAGTGAAAGCTAAGTGAGTGCACACATTGACTATTTGAAATACTCAGAGACAAGCAGATGCGTGACCTGCTTTCACATAAAAAGTACTTCTTTTTCTGTAGACGCATTTTTTTAGCGATGTGATCCTTCAGTGTAAAGTCATTTTGCATAGTCAAAGGAAAATGTGATTAAGTTATTTATTTGCTTATTCGTGCCTATTGCTTTTTCCTTTTCACATTTTCCGTACTTTAACATCTTTATTTGTCCTCATGTAATACACTGGAACTTGCCTTGTTACAGTAGAGGTCTATTCATAGTGGAAAAGGAAGCTTTTAATGCTGAAGTGCATTGTAATGCTCCAAGACCCTGGTGTTAAAAGTAACAGAGGAAAAAAAGACTCAAAGTAGTATGTAGGCTAAGAAATAAAGATAACATTTTTCTTTAATAGAAAAATGTACTTTATCAATACAGTGATCTCTCTGTGCACGTGTGTTTACATGTACATACGTTACCAAGTTTCCCATTTTGATACCACCCAGGTAAGTCCCCTTTTATGAACATCTACTTTGCTCTTTACAGAAAGTATTCCCACATTCTTCCATGGAGAACAAAGAGGTGAAAGGTTTTTCAAAGTTTTCCTGTCCTTCTCACTTCCCCTAGGGGTGGTTGGAGAGCTGAGGAAGGAGGAAAGCTTATTGAGAAGAAAGCTGTGTTACTGTAATAAAAGGTTGCAATCTTATCATGTATAGATGCTCAAATGATATATAGACAAAGGATGTTTGCAGTGAAGATTGCCATAGGCAAAACAGCAGATCTAATCAAAAGCTCTACACGCATGGATTTAGTCAGCTGGTGGGAAAGGAAAGCACTCGCAGCACAGAATCTGGAATTACTCTTTTGTCTCTTCATGGCTTTCCCACCCGAGCAAAGGAGAAACCAGAAGCCTTGGTATTCCGGATAGACTGTGTCACAGAAAGCTATTAAAGTTATAGCAGTTTTCCTCTTCTTTTCCCTTTGCATGGAAGCACATGCTGCTAGCTACCTCCTATCAACAAAGGCAGTAGAATGAGGTGGTGTTTGTATGGCAAGTGTTGTAAAAATAGTTATATTGCACTAAATAAATTACAGACCAAATAAATATGTAAAAAAATATATTTAACCTTTAGAACATTGGCATTTTCAAAACAGTCAGACAGGTGAATGTATATATGTCCTCAGGCTCTCAACATTACTGAAAGTCAAGACACAAACCAAGAGAAGTAAAGCAGTATTGGCTAAAGCTACTGCAGAGTTCCTCCTCTCCACTGCGAGTAACATGCTAACCTAGGTGTCCCAGAATAATCAGAGGTATTACACAACCTGTGTGATCCATGATCTGAGAACAATGAAGCACAGTGAAATGTGTTAAGGTGCTGTGGCAGACACACCTCGGCATTTTTTCTGTTAATTTTTCTTAATTTGCCCAGGAGAGGAGGGTGTTTTTATCTAGAAACACATGCATTCTGGAAATGTCAAAGAACACAGTCTGTAACTCAATACATGGGGGGTTTTGTCTGGTGGTTGGGGTTTTTTTTCCTGTATGCCTCTGTCTCATGCCCTTGCCTGCCTTGTCTATTTAGACTGTAAATTCCTTGGGTGGCAGGACACAGTATCACAGTTTACACCGTGCCAAGCAGAGTGGGATCTGGTTTTTACTGAGCCATGTGAACTGCCATGAAGCAATGAGTAAATAATAATAATAATAACTTACCACACATCACTTTTTCAGAACGCTGCAGAAACCAAGAGCCAGACACTCCATGGGGACAAGCTGGCAGGAGGAAACCTGCACTGCACTCCTCTGCCTGGCAGGTGATAGTACTTGATTGCAGACACCTCTCCTCCTCCCAGTGTCCTCATTCTTATCATACAATATAAAATGCATCCCTGGGCACAGACAGCAGAAGTAACCCACTGGATCTACTGGTATCGGCTCAATGCAGCAGTGACTCCCGCTCCTCCAGCCCTGCCAGCCCCTCCAGGTGTCAGCGTGAAAAGCTCTGCAGTCTGCCCAGTACAAGACCTCCAATAGGATGTTTAATGGTCTATGCTGCCATCCAAGTCACACACAGGAGCTGAAACTCTGTCTCTCCACATGCAACTTGGATATCTGGCAAGTCTCAGTGAGACACGTTTTCCTCTTGGCCTCCTTTCCTTATTTCTAGGCCCAGTGTTCACATTCAAGGGAGGAGAAAAACGGGGGAGGGGGTGCGGGGAGAGACACTGAACAAAGAGCTGTAGTCTGCAGAGGCCCAACGAAACCAGAGGGAAATAAGGATATGTCCTCAAAAAATATACAATCTGAGGAAATTTGCTTGTCTGCAGCATAAAAACAGATTTGGAAGAGTGACGGAGACTGACTAGCACTCAGTATCACGTTATCTTGAGGGAGAGAAGAGACATCAGGCAGGGGGCTGGGAAGCAGCAACCAGCTGCCCCATATGGTCAGCTCTTGGTAGGCAATTTGATTTTCATTTTCTCCACTGATTGTGCTCATCCCTGTGGTATCTGGATGCAAAAACAATGGTGGAGATAATAGGATGGGATTGCCCAGGGCATTTTTAAGGGCTTGAGAGCCATTCATTCATAGATCAAATCTAGGCCAGAATGGAAGCAGGTAATCTGCTGACTGTTGGCTTATAAGAAATATTCCGGTGGTATTTCACAAGTATACACATAAAAATAGAATAATTCACAATTTTCTTAGCTTTCTCAGCAGATAGCTCAGCCTCCACAGCCTCTCAGGACTCCATAGCCCCTTAGTACAAACAACTTAGCTCTACAAATAAATTTAAACACACAAGTCTATGCAGGTTCCGGGTGTAACTGTGGTCTATCCCAAAAATGGTTTGAGGCAGTGACGAGTAAGGTAAGGTGTGGGAAAGATCCCATGATTGTACCTGTTCTGAGAATAAAAGAAGCCCTTCATTCTCCTAGGCTACCAATCTGGTACCTTCCATGAGTACAAACCTAGAAGAGGTAATTTAGATACTTGACCTGCTGTCTTCCATATGTTTGCAGAGTAATAAGTGACCATGGCAGCTCACTATATCCCATTTCTATTGCACTTCATCTTGCAGAAACAATAAAATTTATTATTGTTGTCACCATTTTAAAATAAATTAATTATAACTAATAGTAGAAGAAATCCTAATACTGTTATGAAATAGTCATCCTCAGCTTGTCATGTTATCTAACACTGCCTTTACACCAGCTTTCACCAAAGACCACCAAAATAAAGATTAACTAATACATGACTGAACATTTACACTAAAATCCAACTGGTGGAACCTTTTGGTGCCTCCTGCCAGGAGCAAAAGAAAGGACATTATACAACCTCATGGGTTCCACCCACGTACCTATCAATGCCAAACCTGGCTCTGGTACTCGTGATTCATCATCATTCCTCTGAAGAAGAATTGATCTTACAGTGACCAGATCTCACAGCGGGGTAAATAAATGCTTCAATAAAATAGAGGGAAAATATCATGAATTGCCATGTTGCCACTTGGAACATCTAAAGATGTGGTCCCAAACTTCTTTTTTTAAACAAAGATTGGGCAAAACCTATACAAATGAAAAAAGTATTTCCCATTTTTTACTGAGGAGGGAAATCATCACTGCTACAGCAACTCACCTATTGATATGGATGTTCAAACACATGTTGAGACATGTTCTACATTAACCTAGGAGTCAGAAAACCTCTGCATCCTTAAACAAACCATCCGTGCTGTCTTTCCTCCCTGTCTCCCTTTTTGAAAAGCTGTCTGTTAACAAGGATCTGCATGAAGCTGGTACCATGGTTCATGCTCTACACGGGACTTGCAGACACTGCTGTAACACAATTAACAGCAACAGTTCTAAATTACGCTGGAGGAGTCTTTACGAACAGCCTGGGAGAGGCAGGCCAGAAGGCGACAACTGAAGAAATGTTAACTCAACCAAAAACTTGAGCTGATAGGTTTCCCATTTGGATAAAAATGTGACTGCCATGCACCAACAGTGCCCTCTTTCCATGACAACGGCCACTGGATACCACTGCCAGGAATGGTCAACCTTTGGGTGGTGACTCTCCAACTGCAATCCCCATTCGTGCCTGTGTACACAAGCACAAGAATGGATGAGAGGCCAGATCTTACTGTAATGTGCAAGGCGGGTGATTCAAGTATATATGTAGGAAGCTGACTCACCTCCTTCTGAGCAGAAAAATGTTCAACATAATTGGAATTCTCTCTTGTTTTCATGTAAAGTCAGGCAACGTATACAGAACCTTCCAGCTCGGTATTTCCTAAAAACGTGCTTAGAAAGTTTAGCTATAAAAACCCGTGACGGCAACAAAACAGGTTTGCCCCTTCGTGTTGGGCATCACGAATCCCTGTGGCGCAGCAGCAGGCAGGAAAAGAGATGGGGAAGGGGGGGGCGGAGGGGAAGAGAAAAAACAAGTTGGCTTGGGGGGAGGGTAGGGAGTGTTTTGGGCTTATTTAATAATGCACTAGTAAACAACTCCGGCACCGAAATGCCGTGCAGTTAAGGAGCTGTGTTATCCTTTGGAGCCTACTGCTTTAAATTTGCGCGCTGTAGCTTGAAGCGTTGCACAAACTCTTGGTCTGCTGACTTGCCTCCCTGGAACACAAACACATGGGTGATTGGGAAAGCTGTTTTGCAGCTTGCCCTCCCCCGTTTCTGCCGGGCTGGCTGCTTTTGCTGTTTATTTATTTTAAAACAAGTCGCGTTCGTGGGGGAAAAAAAAAATAATAACAACCAGACAGCGTTTTTAATCAACACCTATTTCCTTCCAGGACCCTGTGATCCTCTATTGATTCCCATTAAAATGCTTTGCTTTTTCTTTGCCCCCTCTGCTGATCGAATTTCAGATCAGCCAGGATACGCCACGAACCTTCCGGCACAACTGAACCCGGCTGGCTCGGGGAGATCAAAAGGCTCGATGCATTCATTAGAATTTAGCGCAGCCAGAGCAGGATCTTTAATGCAAGATCCCCCTTTTGCATTGCAATTAAATGTGGGGGTAGAGGAATTCTTAGTGTTTTTTGTTCTTTTTAGAACCACGGAATGGTTTGGGTTGGAAAGGACCTTAAAGCCCATCCAGTTCCAACCCCCCTGCAGGAGCAGTGATGTAGAATCATGGAATGGTTTGGGCTGGAAGGGACCTTACAGCCCATCCAGTTCCACCCCCTGCCATGGGCAGGGACACCTCCCAGCAGCCCAGGCTGTTCGTGGCCCCATCCAACATTTTTTGTAAATGTTCTTGCTTTTGATTTTCGGGGGGGGGGGGGGAAGTGGTGGGAGGGAAGGAGAACAAAAGAGAGCGATCTTTTCTACCCGGGGATGACGTCAGTTCGATTTTACTGACAACTACTGATCCGTGCGGAGCGACTGCGGGCAGATTCCACACACCCCCCATCCCCACACACTTCTCGGGGAAACAAAATCCCTCAACAGCCCCGCTTCTCCGCACAGCCGGGCGCCCGAGCAAGCCCCGGTCACCGGGCGGAGTCCGCGGGGACAAGGCTTCCACCCAGGAATGCTGTTGGTTCCCCAGGGCGCCGGGGTCCCGCCGGGTACCCCCCCGACCCCGCGCCTCCCTGCCCCTCCTCCGCCAGCCCCCCCCGCCCCGGGCGCAGGGGAGGGGGCGGGCGGGGTTGGGGGGGGAGCGCGCGCCTCCCGCCGCCGCGCGGCACCGGGGAGCGCGGACGGCCCCGCCGGCCGCGCGCAAAACCCGGCCTGGATACGCCTGGCGCGCGGAGCGGGGCCGGCACACTCCGGGGTGGAGGGCGGTGGGGGGAATGGGGGGAAGGAAGCTCGGCTCCGGGTGCCTCAGGGGAGGTTTCAGCGGAGGATGAGGCTGCATCGGCTGAGAGCCAGTGTCCTCCCACGGCCGGTCCGCAACTGTGGAAAGTCATAGAATCATAGAATCATCTGGTTGGAAAAGACCTTTGAGATCATCGAGTCCAACCGTACCTGTCCAATTACTAAACCACGTCCCTAAGAAGCTCATCAGCCTGCCTTTTAAACACCTCCAGGGATGGAAACTCAACCACCTCCCTGGGCAGCTGTGCCAGGGCATGACCACCCTTTCAGTGGAGAAATTTCTCCTGATGTCCCATCTGAGCCTCCCCGGCACAACTTGTGAACATTTCCCCTTGTCCTATCGCCTGTCACTGGGGAAAAGAGACCAACACTCACCTCCCCACAGCCTCCTTTCAGGCAGTTTTAGACAGTGATGAGGTCTCCCCTCAGCCTCCTCCAGACTAAACCTCAGGTCCCTCAGCCGTTCGTAGGCCTTGTTCTCCAGCCCCTTCCCCAGCCTCGTTCCCTTCTCTGGACGCGCTCCAGCCCCTCAATGTCCTCCTTGTACTGAGGAGCCCAAAACTGAACACAGTATTTCAGGTGTGGCTTCACCGGTGGTGAGTACAGGGGCACAATCACTGCCCTGGGCAATGCTCTGTAGGTTCGGAACTCATTGCTCAGAAGGTTTAAGAGAGAACAGAGGAATCTCTGTTTTGTGCTGCGTAAAGGGTCTGAACAGGCCACCTTGTGGGTGCCAGGTTCCAAGGTCCCCCATTACACACCCAGCTTCAAATATTGTCCCACAGACCTTCCTTTGGGAGCACAGGTGAGGCAGTGCCTGCCCTTCTAAGTCTTGAGCTCTGTTCCAAAAGCTCCTCAATGCCACGAAACTCGCCCGAACCTGCCAACCTGGGATCCTGCACAAACCGGCCTGTCAGTTTGGCAGAGCTGAGGAGACCTGTGTTGGGTTTGCCTGCATGATTCCATGTGAGCCAGCCAAAACCTGCCCATCCGATGGTCACCGCTGTCACTCACTGTTGGCTTTTCCAGGATTTCAATGAAATAGGAGAGATTTTTTTGTGTGGATGTTACCGTTCCCTGAGCCATCTCTCTCCTGTGCAATATGTGTCTTCCGTTACATATTAAATTTCATCCACTAATTGACATCCTACTTGGAGTTCTGCCCATTTTTGACACTGAGCGTGTGGCTCTTTCTGAACAAGGTGTAGCTGTGATTTATGCCAGTGTACAATTTTTACTCATAAATGTACTTTTTGTAACACAGTGTTGTCAGCGATCATGATTTTTTTTGTGATGCTGCTGTCTCTGGTAGAAACTCTGTGAAGCTCCAGTTCCACCAGTCAAGTAAGAATTTTGGCTTTCGTCTGAAAGGAAAAAAAGTCTATTTCTAGTCCTTTTATTTGTAGCAGAAGCTTAGGTTGTGTGCTGTAGCAGCTGTGGAAGCAAAAAGAAACATAAATGTATTATTATGAGTGTCATTGATACTGTTTTATTTCAGCTCTCTTGATACTTGTGTCCGTGATTCTTTATACCCTGGCAATACTTCACAGGAGATAGGGATAAATAGACTTGTGCATCTTACACAAGCCCTTGTTTCTCTGCTTGGATATCCCCAATATATTTTAAGGTGAGACAAATAAGCATTATTACTTGTTGCTTACACTATTTACACTTACACACAGGAATGGTATTTTTCTCTGCAAAATCAAGATGTGTATCTTTTCTTGTGTTGCTTTGAGGGAGTGTAGTTCTAGTAGCTGAGTATATGATTCTATCTGGATGATTACTTTTCTTTAAAAGTAATTAATTTATGATTTTTACAGATTAGTACCTCAGTCGAAGGCTGTGTTGTGCTAGGAGAGAGGCCATTTTCTCTAGCTGTTTGTAGCATCCCTTAGCTTTTCACACTTTGCCATGGGAGAGATCTTCAAGAGTTGTCCAGCCTCTTTTTATCTCAGACATTTCCATGCAGAACCTACAAGTGGAAGAGATGATTGTTTACAGAAGTTTACTTTGGCTTATCTTAGTTCTCACCATCAGATAGCCTGTTTTATCTTTCCATACATATTAAGCAAATCTACCCTTACTATTTTTTACCATGAGAACCTTTATCTGTCTCTTAACAGTTTTGACTCCTCCCCTGGTCACAGGCAGGCTAACAGTCCCCACCTACACACATACTCATTCAGGTACTCCTCACCTTTCAGCGCATACTTGTGGTTTGAGAGGAGTGGCCATTCTTTCTCAAGGGGCTGCATTGCTAAAGTCACTTTTTGGGGCAACCATTCATTGACCACATGAATGTCTCTGCAGTCACATTTTCCTTTTCCCACTCCCTTGTGCCTCCTTCTTTGGCTGGTTGCAACATCCACCTCATCATGGCCCCAAGTTTTATGGCAGCACCAGAGGAAGGGGTAGGTTCGCTCCATTGCAACCATGACAACACTTTCGAAAGATCCAGCCCACAGTCCCTGAGAGTCTTCCAGTTTTCCATGGCAGCCTTGTTGCTCAGAGGCTGTGTCTACCCCAGGAACAAGCACATTGCAAAACACATTCAGTCACTATTCCATAAAACGCATCCTTACCGTGTACAAAACCAGCTGAGCTTTAAACAGCAGTGGAGGGCCACATATAATGGTGTGAGCTTCATTTAAGAACTGGGAGAGGTGAAGGTGTTCATTTAGCTTCTGTTTCAGAAAGGCTCTGTCCTATTAAATCAGCCAAATATTTAAAAAGCTAAAATCTCAATTGTGTTCTCTCTTATTATTAAAGCAGCACAGAAATAAATACTCTTTAAGTCTTTATGGTGCCTGTTTCCTGAAGATTTGTCATTCTTCTGAGGCCTCACACTTAGACACCTGTGGACCTAGGGAGTTTAGAGGCAAACCTTTGGTTTGCTGTCCTGCTGCACAGAGCCAAATTCTCTAATTCAGGGAACTCTCAAATTGTGAGAATGTTCGTGTGTGACTTGAAAATTGCCTTTGTACATGTTAATAAGGCTTATTATATCATATATTAATATGAGAAATGTCAAGAGTTTGAAGTAATGCATACAGAAGAGTGGGACTGAAACACCAGGAGCCAAAAATTATTTTGTAGAAGAGAGAGATGGAGAAGGAAAACAAACTTTTTATGGAACCTTATAGTATTCAAGTCAATAGAAGTCTGCCTGCAGTGGCAGTGGATGTGGGCACTGATATCTGTAGTCAGCCTGTAGTCTGAAATAAGATTGGATTCAGCAGCAGCGTGTTTTTTACAATGCCTGTGTAAATGCTCAGTTCCCAGATTCAAGATCTTGACCCATATTTCTATTCTGAGTTCCTTTTGAGTCGACCAATGGAAAGACAGCAATCTTTCCTCCAGTATGCACCAAGCCTGGCTCGTGCTGCAGCACCACACTGCAGGTTTGTTCTGCAGGTACTACTGAGGTTTATGTGTCTCTTAACCAAAATTGTTTCCACTGGAATATTTCTTAATGGAAGCACTTATATCACAGTTAAGTTGGTAACAAGTTATTTGACACAGAGCCTAAATTTTGAGGTAAACATAGCAGGAACCATTTAAATTTACATTATCTCACTTGTTTCCAGCCCCAGATTTCTTTTTCTCTCACTCAGAACTTGTAGATCACCGGTTTGAGAGCAGGAGATGTCTTTCCAGCTGTAGAAGCCAATGCCATTGCTGTCAAATTAACTGGGAGGACAGCACTTTCATACGCTCACACCGATTGTACGTGGGATATCTCATTGTACTGAGGGCAGTTTTGTTATTTTAAATTCTAAAAGAGCTTGGTTTTCTTACAGTGTCCAGATTCAACTCATTTGTCAATGTATGTGATGCATTTTATTATCCTCATCATCTCATCTGCTTTTCCTGAGGGGGAAAAAAGCTGAACCTGGTTTTATTTTATAAAAGTCAGGGTTCTTTCTAATAAGTAGAACGTCTGTTTAGCCAACGCTGTGAAAGGAGTCCTTTCCACTATACATGTATGTGCTGAAGAATATAGCTGCTGCTCTGGTGCTCTTCTCAGTAGCACCTTTTTGTCTAAGATGAAAAGGACCCACCCATCAGTCCTGGACCTACATAAACACTCCTGAAGGAGAAATAACCCTTTCAAGACATTCCCAAGAGCTGTAACCAACCACAGCATACTGTGGATGTTACATTTTTTGTACATTGCAGCTTTGCAAATATTTGAATACAAGCCACAATTCAGTGGGAGTATAACTTCCATTCAGAGAGATGTAAAATAAATTGTAGGCCTTGTCAGTGCCTGTATTTTCACTTCATCGACCCCACGGCTTACTATGATGCTCCTTCTTTAAGTCCTCCATGCAGATGTCGTACTGGGTTAATTGACAGGCAATTGGATTTGATAATATGTATAACACTGTAGCATCCATTGATTCTTGGGATAGTGTGGATGTGCAAGTAGTGATCTTGGGGTTATGATTCTCAGCAGTGGGAGATGAATAAGTCTGTGGGTCACAATGTAAATTCAAGCTGCCAAGGGGTGAACATTAACTTACATGCCAGTTTAGATTGATATAATAATTCTTTATAGGGCCAGAGCATGATTTGCTGTAAAAGAGTTGTCCTTGTACCTGAATTGTTTTAGAGCAGCAGAGCTTTATGCTGAGTTAACAGCATGCTGTTAAAAATCAGTACCAATGTAAACACAGAGAATGATGGCTTTATGTTGGCCGTTGTGTCATGCAGTATTTCACAGCTGTTGAAATCATTTCATTTTCAACCAGGTTGCTTTGGCTTTGTCAGTCTATCAGCAAAGACTGAAAAAAGTGCAGCACTGAAAATGAAATGAAATTCTCAACTCTCCAGATACATAAGCGACGGCACTTCTGTTGAGCCAGAATTCTGTAACAGAGCTTACTAATTCCAGTTAATATAATACAAAGCCAATTGCCATTTTCCTTTTTTTTCTCTGAAGTTCATCATTATATTGCTAAGCTTTTATGTGAACTTATGTCACTCTAAGTCAGAAGGAGCAAGGAAAGGAGGGAAGTAAACTAAGAAAAAGAGGAAAACGGGACACAGGGAAAGACTATAATTAGATGAGAATTAGGAAGGAGAAATAGGGGACATCAGAAGAGCAAAAGATTAAGGAAGAAAGGGAGCAGTATATCACAGGAGAGGCAAGAACAAAAACAAAGGACGTGTTACAAGTGTAAAATAAAATAGGGGAAATTAATACAGAAGATAAAAAAAGAAGAAACGTCTTTCATTTCTTGCAGGCATATTTTAGGCTCATTGGTAGCAATCCTGCCCATTGTGGTTCACTGATTTTGGCTCATCCCTCACAAGCACACCTCTATATAATGAGTTTCCCCCTTTCATTTTGGCACCTAGCTTTGCTCTTGGGTAGGACTAGGCCTCCAGAGGTCACTGAGGAGAATTGGTTTCTAATAAAGCCCCTCCATACCCGTGTTCAAAAGCTCTCTCACAAGGTAATGCACAATGGAAATCCACACCATCAAACAGCTTTAGTTTCCTTCTTTTCTTTTTTTTGTTGACGTTGTACAGTTTTTTGACATCTGCATATCTCACTTTATTTTTTTTGCTGAATATTGAGCATATGGCACAAAGAAGTAAGCTATAACCAAACATATGTGTATATATATCAAAAACTACAGTGACATAGCCTTTTTGTAAGGTGTTTTGTTCTAATTGTGTGAGAATAAGCAGCTGTGAGAAGCTTCCTCTATTATGAACATTTATATGAGCTGTGTGGTCAGAGGTGCTTAGCAGTGAATTTGGCTCAGGGCAAGGGAACAACAGCAGTAATGTGAGGGGTGATTTACTCCTGTTAACACTTTTCAGAATTGGCAATAAAATCAGTTCAGTGCTCTTAAGATTGGAAGGGCTGGGTTTTAAGCAAAATGTGGAAGATATATTATCAACCTGAAAAGCGGTCGAGTGAAAAACTGTTTATTATTAATACTTAAAATAATCCATATATATTTCCAACAAGTGAATGATAATGAGAGGCTGCGCCCTTTTCCTAGAAATGATTATGTTTTCTTTGCCTTTCTGGTTTGGCTGCTTTTAGGCTATTGCTTATTTAAAACAGAACACCTTCTAAGCCATCGTTTACTAAACAGAATCTCCAGCTTCTGATCTCAGTCTACACAAGGAGGTAAATTTTATCCCGTGTGAGGAGCTTTTAATGTAAGCATAATGGAAGGGAGATGTTCACCAAAACAAAGGCACATCTCCAGAAACAAGAAAGACAGTAAGTTTGAGCTACTTAAATTTGAATATTTGAAAAGCAAAATTCAAACATGGAAAAAAAAATAACTTTCATTAGTCCCACAGGTATTTATTTTCACAATTTGTATTTTACTTTTCTCCTCTCTTAGCAAACCTTCATGGCAGAGTTTGTTGAACATATGAGTGCAGTTCTGCTCTGAAATGATGGAATGCTTTTCTGAGAGATCAGCTTCCAAAGGTGACAATCTGGGGCCACAGCAGGGATGCTGACTGCTCAGTCCTGAGTGCTCTTAAACGAGAGGGGATTCTCATAGCTGTGAGCGGGCAATGATGAAATCATGACCGCATCCAGCTGTGCTATCAATAAGAGAGGCTGCTCAGCAGCATGGCTGTACCTCTGGCATGGGAGCACACTGGAGGCAGGGCATAGGCTTTAAGAGGCATCCAGTCTCTCAGGCACACTGGTAAATTTACGCTTCGTTCCAAGGTGTGAGAGTCTCATCTTCAGTCTGCAGGTAAACTCGATGGTTTATTAGATGGTGGTATCCATCCACAGATGTGTCATAAAGCAGGCAAATGCCAAAATGTCTGTGTACTGTATATGGGCAGAGGCAGTGCTCTGTGATAGCCATCAGCTGGGAGGAGGAACCAGCTCAGTCTCAGGGAATATACACAAAAGTACAAGTGCAATTCTTGCTCGTATGGGCACCGATAATTCATCTTGTGTGCCGTATTAGAGCTGCTGAGAATAGCTACAGGCAAAGTGTTGCAACACAGAAATGACTCCAAGGAGTTACTGCAGTGGACTTTGACCCACACTGATGCATTAGAGTTAGAAGTGCAAGGCCAAATAAGAGAAGATCCATTGACGGCAGCATCGAGACCGGACGAACTGTTGAACTGTTGAACTGTTGGACACAGCTATTTGAATTTCGGTAAATTATTCTCTGTAGTCTGTGTTTGGACATAGGACTAGGACAGGACTGCCCAAGAAGGAGTGGAGGTAGAGATAAAACAAAGGCATGAATGGGGCAGTTCGCTATAGATCCCGTGCTTTGGGGACTGGCAAAGATCCCAACTCATTCCAGCCTAATACATACAGGGTTATCATCAAAACCATGCACCAAGCACACTGAATTGCTGCGTGTTTGTCCAACTGCAAGATGTGCAAAGCTCTGCCTACTGATTGAGGGCTCAGGGACAGCAAGGACTTGCTCAGGAGCCTCCCTCTGTTTAGAGGTGGTAAGGGTTCTGTCACCTACTCGGAGGCTACCCAGTGGTATTTGCCTGGCAGCTGTGTAGGAGGTTGCAGCAGAGTATGTCACAGCAGAGAAATACCTCCTTCAAGAAGGAGTGCCTTTTCTGAAATTGAGATGTGCCAGCAAACGTGCTTAGCTTAGTCAGGAGGACTGGGCTAAAAGGGAAAATCAGTAACTTTTCTCAGAAATTATGAGGTAATTGCCTTTTCTCTCTAGAAGCAGGCACAGAAGTCTCTGGCACACAGCAATACCTGAGAAAGCTTTATGGTAAAAAAAGCACTCATATTTCTTCCTGAAAAGAAAACAGCTGAAAAAAAAGGCTCAGCAAAAGATGCTTCTTCTAAGGAACCCTTGTGCAAATGTGCTTTTCACTTAGACACTCGGAAGGCACCTCACATGGTTGTCTGGGACCCATCTAAGGGGGCTGCCTGTTCTCTTCATGGCAGAGGAGGGAACTGGGGCTCATTCATGGGTGATTTGCAAATATCCAAAAGAGAGCCCTCCTTGTGCACTGGGAGGCTATGGGCCCAGTTAGTTAGAGAGTAAACACAGTATTTTGTGTGCTGCCATGTCTCACAGAATATATTCTCCCTAGAGAGCTGTGCCTGCTACCTGCGCTGTTTTCCTCGTTCATCATACATCGGGCGTACATTACTGACGGCACCAGAGGAAATCGTATTCTTCATGCTAAATTGCCTACATCTACCTGTCAGAAGGCCCACATGTTGTCCCAGTAAGGGCCAAGGCTTAACTGCCTCTTAGTAGTCTGGTGCAGAAGCACATATTACCCAACGACCCTCGTGTTCAAACGAGCCAATACCTCAGACAGTGGCTGTAGCAAACCGGGATGGCAGCTGTCTGTGGATATAATCACCACTGAAGACATACTGCCAGGGCTTCTGTGTCCTCGTTGCACAGCTAGGGGCAGAGCACTCAAATATTTCTAAAGCTAGATATGCAAATGCCTCTGGAATGAAGCCTTTTACAGTTCTGCTCTCATTAACCTGATTTGCATATGTAAATGACCTCTTGCCACATGATAATGAGGTCTGCTCATGCAGGGATGTTCAGCATTATATGGGAGAGGGTTTTCAGTGACAAACGGAGCATTTTGGCCAAAGCAGCTGGTACAGGGATGGGATCAAGAAAGAAGTAGAGGCAGGATCCAAGGATAAAAGGGCAAGGAAGCAGAAGGAAGCAAAGAAAATCAAGTGTTGCAGATGCCTCTTCCAAATCCAGTTCTGGTGCCTTATTGGAGCAAGTTCATGGACAAACCTGTGAAATGAGAGTGGCTGGAAGACACTGACAATTGGTGAGTGACCTGTGGCATGAAGCTACCCAGAAGATAGTGGATGTGTGGCTCTCCTGGAACAGCAAGCGCGTGTTCTAAAGCAGACTCTTCCAGCTTCCTATGAGCACCATCGCAGAGAACGCAGAGCTGGACACATGGCAGTCTTTCTTCAAGAGCAGTCTCCACTCCAACCATTTCCCTGTCAATACTTTCTAGCCACTGGCACAGTCATGCAGAGGTGACATTTCTCACCACAATATGCTCCTTAGCTTCTAATCAGGGATATTTCATACCGATGCCTTGCTTAGTGCATGTGAAGGCAAGATAAAATGCTTCCTATGTTACCCTCCTTGGATACTGTGCCACTTTTAGAGAAGAAATGACTGCTCATCTCCTGAGATATCTGTCTTCCTGCTTGCCGTGTTTAACTCTTGGTTCCTGGTCCTGCTACAGAACACTCAGCTGCTGAGGGTTTGATGACTCAGAGCTCTCCAAAACCTACCTGATCAAGCACAGTCCTTATGGAGCTCAGGAAAAAGGAGTGATCAGTTCCACTCAGACTCACCCAGCTCTCTCAGGTAAGCTATCCTTTCAAAGGACGAAACGGCTGTGGTGGTCAGGTTTTCTAAAAGCCAACCAGGAGCCAGTGTGGCTGTCAGTCAATACCTGCTACTGCCAACAAAAAAATAAATAATCATGGGCTAACACAGGATTTGCCTGCATAAAAGCTTTTGTATGTCCAGTCAGTTGACTTCCAGTTCATATTGTTTGATCTCTTTTTATTACAGGAAAAATAATAGCAGCTATGATCAAATATCTAGGACCCTGTTTGTAGCTGGAAAGCAACCAAACTGCAGTTAAAAAAAAATATATTAGGGATGCACGTCACAGTCAAGAAACAAGAAGCTGTCTTCCCATCTTTGTGAGCTAGCCAGACTTAGCTAAATTAAGATAAAATAACTGTGAAGGCAAAGCAACTTGGATATTAGATTGATTTAGGAAGTTGAATTCAAGCCTATAGAGGAAATTAGTTCATCTCATGACTACTTTTGGTTCACTCCCACTCATACTGAAGAGAAGATAATGCATATGGGAGACAGAGAAGGCTGACACACACTTGTATTTCATTGCCTGTCCACTGCTGACAGAAATAGTGTGACTGCAAGTAGTAGTTAACTTCCAAGCACCAAACACTGACTGATGAACATGCCCCATCCTTTCTGCACATCAGTAGGCAGTTCTGGAGCAGCCACTGGCCCAGGCACAACTCGTCTGTGTTCCACCCTTCACAACTTGGTCATTACAGGGAGAAATCCCTCCCCATTATGTCCACAGCTTAAACATGAGATTAAATGTTACTGTGTTTGCACAGTCAGTATTGTATTTCCCAGCCAGTACTATCATCCAGACTCATGATTGCCGCTTCCTAAAAGGCCTTCAGGTCTGGACCCTTCAGGTCTACATCCCGAACCCTTCTCAACGCTCAGTGCTCAGCTTTTAACAAAAGCAGGTCTTGTGTACCTATGCTAATATTAACTTGTTTGGTGGTTGTAAGGGAAGAGTAATGTGCAGAATGACCTACAAATGCATAGTGTCTGAAGAGCACAGTCTGGGCCTGGTGGCTTATTCGTATAAATAAATCAGAAGGATCTGGCAGAGCACACAGGGTCCTTGGAGTGTTTCTGTATAGCCTGTCTGAGCAGCAGGCCCTTAACCACACACTCAAACAACCTCCGGGAGCTCTCAGTCAATTTGGGCAACTAACAGCCTGTCCTGAAACTGAGCCTTCAAGCATTTGCCATTCAGAAGACGCTGTCAGCCAACTCAGCCAAAAGCTTATGGAAATTCTCTGACTTACAAGGTGTGATTTTTAGCACATCTTTTGTTTATTTTTAGTTGTTTAGCAGGCAGCCTTTTTTTTTTTATTCCTTGTTTGTAGGGACTTTAATCAGACAAGAGTTTTATGGGGCCGTTCTGAGAGAAGGCATTTAATTAATTCCAGACTTTTTTCTTCCTACCTCTCTTGTTCAGCTTAGGTGTATAATCTACATACCTGTCTGTAACAACTGAGGTAAAGATCCTATGAGACTTCTAAGAAGCTTGGTTCATCTTTCATTAGATCACAGCAGAACTGAACTATATCCTCTCATTGCTAGACATTTTTTGAACTAGGTTTTTCCCAGTCTCTCTGGGTTATGTGTGTGAGCTGGAAAGCTTCACAATGCATTAAGATTTCATGAGGGCCTAATTCTGTTCTCTCTCATGCTGCCTTGAATCTTCAGTGTAACATAACTGAAAACAGAGTAAGGCTCTGACTAGCCAAGCTCTGCTGAATGGACCATCTAAAAACTGGTGTTCTAGCCACGCAATTTGTGATTTTTATCTCCAACAGACAAAAGCTTAGTGTCATTACTTCACTCCGATTAGATAAGTGTTTTAGAGACAGGAAAGACATTTTGGCTTATAGTTAAAATCTTCTCTTCCAAATGTGCTCTTTTCTTTGTTTTAGCAAGAACAAAAAAAGAAGAAAACCATGAAGAAGGCATTTTGAGAGGTCTTATTTTGTATTAAATGGTCAGTGTCTCTTCATTATTTTGGCAGGGTTAGGTTGCACCTGGTGCTTCTGTATGAAATCACGCAAGAAGGCACAGAAATCTCTTCTTGGTCTGTCCTGTGTCAGGATACAATTGCAGACTTTGTGCTTTCATGGGAGATACCAGCTCAGAACAACACCAGACCTGGTATCAGGAAGGACTTTTGCTCAACACACCATTATTAGAAGAGTACACAAGACTGAAAATTACATCATCGAATCAGTTCCTTGCCCTGCAAAGAGCTGTGGGGACCTCAGTTTCTCCTATTCTTGCCTGTAAAGTACAATGTAGTCACCAGAAAAATAAGTGTTGTGGTTTTAAATAAAGTAGCTGATGAGACACTGAGTAGATGGGAGAGTACTTAGTTTAGTAGTTAGACAAATGAGAAGGGAGAGGATTACCTGATACAAAATGGTGAACAGAATAGAAAAAGTAGGTCAAGAATTTCTCTTCTTCCTATATCGTGACACAAGAACAAACTCACATCCACCGAAGTTCGGAGATGAGAAATTCAAACCTAACAAGCAAATGACGTCATGTCACCAGTAATTATCTAGTGGAAGCCTTTCACTCCTGGAAGACCCTCGTGCCAAGAGTTTATCAAGTTTAGCATTGAGACTAAACTGTCCAGAATTATCATAGTTAGAGATAATAACAGCTTTACAAACCAAATTAAACCTTGCTCCTCGTTTTAATTCAGTCTTAACTATGAAGTTCAACTCCTTCAGCTTTGACACCTTCCTTTGAGCTATCTGGTAACAGCCACCACCTGAGACAAGTTGGCCATTGGAGCAGAGATCTGCATCAGTGTGGTGATTCTTGTTCTCTTATGTCCATAGAAAAGTCTCCTTTAGATTTGGTCTGGGGTGCAGGAGAAAGTCCCCTCCCAGGGACAGGCTGGGCTTGCTCCAAGAGCTACAGGCCTCTACAAATGAACATAGTAATGAAAGCAATTTCTTTGCAGCCACAGGAGATATCTGGCTGGAGGAGGATTCACCCCCTGCAACAAATACCAGCATTCTCAGGCAGATTTTCAGAGGCATCCCCGTTACCTGTCTCACAAAATGGGCCATCTGTCTGCTGATCTTTAAGCCCCTGGGATCCTTCTCATGTCACCAGGAGCTCAAAGATCTGAGGCCTCGTTATTGCTGCTGTTCCATCAGAGCAGATTTGCTGCAAATGCACATTTTTTCTGCACCTTACATATTATTCCAGACATTCAAAGCCAGCCTTCTCAAGCTGACCCAAGTGTGTTATGATGTATTTCAATCTGATGTAAATCGTAAATGTGCTGAGGACAAGCTGCTTTATATTTTCAATAAACTTTTGGGTCATGTTTTTTAAGTGTGCTTTAGTTTTACACACCTTCATCAAAACCAGATGATTTTATTGTTTTCTATATTCATAGTACACCACTGCTTTGCCTGCATGTTTACAGCAGCTATTAAAAGAGATGAAAGTCACCATGTGCTTCAGAAGGATTGAGGTAATCATATCCACCAGTGAAACACAATTTTCAGACCATTCCAGCAAGACATGCCAGAAAAAATCATCAAGAAACAAAACTATTTGATATATTTGGCTTGCCTGGAGCATGGGAATGGAGGTCTCTTAGAGCCTGGTAGCCTTCCTTGTGATGGGGTGATGACAGAGACTGACTTCTTGTCATATTTGAATGAGATCTACCTGATGAAACTGAGAGCACCAGTGTCACTTCAACTGGCACTTAAATGCAGAGATTATTTCTATGCTCCTAAATAAATATGGTTTTTTTCCAGTCTGTGCAGCTCTGGGATTTCCTTACATACAGCTTCCTGACATGGGGTGCTGAAATGCAGTTACACAGTAGCAGAATCTGCATTCTGGATTAATATGAAAGGATGCGTCTCCACCAACACCAACACAGTCTGTTTAAGGCAAACCAGGTTTGAATTTTACTTGAAGATTTTGGAAACATCAGCATCTATCAAAACAGGCACAGATTTGGGATGCTGTGTTGCAAGCACACAGTGGTGTTGTACACTGAAGATATAAGTTCCCAACTGACAGAGATTACAATCTTGAACCTATCAGTGCTTTTAAGCCACTTCCAGCAAGAAATTAATGAAGGCAATTGACAAAGATCCAAACTACTGGATACAATTACAGCATGGAGATCTGAAACTATGATGATGCCATTACCTATAGGTATCAATTTAGAGTCACTCACAGTAATATCTCACCACAATAACTTTTTTCGTTCGCAGAAATTAAAGTTTGGATAAATTTTCATGTGAATGTTAATTATTTTTAAAATTAATTCACTTAGGAATAGAGCTCTTGCTCACACTGCCTGGCATCCTTTGTAAGTCCCTGCAGCCCTGAAGAAAGCTCAGACATTTAGGCTCTGTCTCTGCTGAGAAGTGAGTGCTTTACACATGAAGTCTCAAAGTCCTGTTTCCACAAGTGTCCAGACCAGAGACCTAGTGGAAGCACACCAAGTGTGTCTTCTAATCCATGCATTCAGACACGCTTTCCTAGAAAATACAGGCATCAAAGTGACAGGAAGGAGAAGCTCTGACTCTGATAGGGAGTTGGGATACAGTTGCAGCGAGGGCAGAACAGGGAGCAGGAGGATGGAGGAAAGGAGCAGGATTTTCCCTCTTGGCAGCAGCAAGCTGTAGATCAACTTAGCTACAGCACGAAACCTCACCCTGCTACAGTTTCTCCCAAGGGCATGGCCAGTGGAGGTGCTTTCTTGTTTCACTTACAGCTACATACCTCTTGGACTTCTCACCTTATGTACTTTTATAGTATGTTGTAACACAGACACTTCATTTAAATCTAAAGGTGTTTCCCCTTCCTGTGTGTGGTGAAGGCTTTGGAAAAATTTGCTCACTGAAGGCGAGAAGGAAATTAAAAAAAAAAAAAGAGATGACATTGGCCTGTAAAAGAGCAAATTATAGATGCTCTCCTTATCCAGTATTTTAGAAAAAACAAGGTCTATATCTAAAAATAAGGTTTAAAGCAGCCCCCAAGCATCTATTAACCTGAGTAATCAGCACTTCCACAGTAGGTCACTAGAGGTCTTGCTGACCTTGGCAGTGTTACATGAGGGGGAAGACGCATTTTCACACACCTCCCTGTTCTTCAGCAGTTTATCCAGTAGGAGGGAAACCAAACAGGCCTTTCATTAACGGAAGACAAACATATCTTTCCTTTCCTCTTCCCAGTCCTTCATGTAACAGTAATTTCTCAGGTTTTACAATACTTTCCATCCCAAAAGCTCTGAAATAACTTTACAAGATATTTACAGGAATCTTTTCACCCACCAGTGAGATATTGCTAGCTCTGCAGCTGAGAGCAGCACCGTCTCCCTAACGGCTTTACAGTGGTGTTACACTAAAATTTAGGAGAGAAAGAGAATCTTGTAGCCAGTTGAAATTGCTGTAAGGATTTACAATAGCTGGGTCGTATGAACTGATCTACCCTACAAATCAGTTAGCACGTTGTAGAAAACACTCCCAGTGGACACAGGATTTTGAAAGTTGGCAAGAACGTGCTACATTTGGAAAAATGGGAGAAAGGGAAGGCACCATTAGGGGGAGCTCCGTTACATAGTCCCATGCTTTAGTTTCTTTTCCCAACTATCACCAGGTTTGAGGTGTTTTTTTTCGACTTTTGCAACAAGTATCATAACCTCTAGGTCGACTATTTAAAAAAGATTCAGATCTCCAATTCTCTTTCTTTTTAATCAAAGTTAAACTCCTGATTTTAAGGGATAAAAACTCCTTAGGCAACTTAGAAAATTGCAAGGATGGTGTGTAACAGCTTAATGACATCATTTTGCCTATGGGTAAACTCAGTGTTGCCCCAAATAAATACTATTGCAAGCACAGTCTTACTGATCTTGCATTTAATTCATGGAAGAATAAGGTGAATGTGAGTTTGTAATTAGCTAATAATTGTTTGAAAAAGCTTATTCTCTTGGTTCCTTTGTTGCCATTTCTTGCCCTTGCTGAACTTACTTAATAGGCATCTGTAGGGGTTTTTTTTACTGGCTGTCTGCCTGCAGATTATTCTGTACAAGTCACTGTTACTCAAGTGACCGTGCTGGTGGAAATGAGGGATGCTCTGTAACTAAAATAAGCAGTAGTTCAGCCATGGACACCTGATTTTATAGCATGTGCCACATTTTTGGGTTTTAATTTTTGATGGATTTGATATACAATAGTGAGCTTAAATGATACAGTAGAATGCAGTGTGATGAACACTGAGCTGTACAACAACAATCTGTGTTGGCCAGTTCTTGGGATATTTACTGTACAAACATAGATCTAGCTTAAAGGGAAGAGTGCCAAAAAAACCCAAAGGAAAACCAATCAAGATAAACCATATTTCAGTAAAATATTGAAGTGTTGTTAAAAGACAATGCCAGACAGGAAAAACAAACAGCAGCACAAAATTAGAAGGTTTGTAGTAGTAAAAAGAGGGGCTCTCACAGGAATGGCAGCTGTTGGAGCTCTTCAACCTGATACAGACATCCATAGGCACATCATGATGGCTTGGCCTGCAGGGTGTCACGCTCTGGTCTTACAGTGAAACAAATGTATGCATTGACTTCTTGATGCTTTAGCAACCGGTTATCATCAGGTAGCTTGTTCTTCCTATGAAGCAAAAATAAGAAGCTTGGTTACTGCCTTCTGCAACATCACAGGCTTTCACAGGAAAGAGCTATAGTTTACAAAATTGAGTTGGGAAGGTACCCAGGCTAAGCACAACCAGGATACATGGTGTATCCCTGCATCCCACCTGGAAGATGCTGAATCCATGAGGCCAGATTCTTATCTGCGCAGCATCATTATAGATAAAAGATTTTGACCACTACATATGCCAGAGAGTTTCCCTCTCCACAGTGACATTTTTTTTCAACCTCTTTGACCACACATGCAGATTGTGTAATATGGTTTCTGGCAATTAATTTTATTTGCAAAGTTAAATACAACTTCATTAGTATAGAGTGATAAGTTAAGTAAAACCCAGCCTGCTCTAGGAAAAAAGTAAAGGAAACCTGCTGTAGAAAAAGAATCTCTGCTTTCTGAAAGTATATGGCAACAAACAACAGTGGTAAACAGAGTGCAATGATTATCTTCCATAACTCTTAGATGAATTTTTGACTTTCTGTATCCTCCTGAGTGCATATTTGGTGAGAACAGCTCCGTAAAATATTTGTAATGTCACTGCTTTGAGCATCACTGATGTTATGCACATAGACAACCATCTGTACTTTTTATTTCACAGAAGCCTCAAAAAAGGTAGTGCCTCTGTCGTGAGTTGTGTTATTGGTGAAGAGCAGACGTCTCCCCAACCTTTCCATGTATGATTTCTAGTCCACATAGGATTTATTCATGCTTCCAATATACCTTGAAACTACGTCTATCCCCAGAAATTACTTCAGCTGATCAAAATATAGTATCATAGAATAGTTTCTTATCTCTGTTTGTGTTAAGGAATAGGGAGCATTTAAGACAGGTGATATAGAAAAGCCACTCTTACCTTCCCCTTGTGGGATTCTGAATCCTCCTTGGAAAGAAGATGCTTGGCAATGAGAAAAATGTATGTGCATTTCAAAAAAATTTGTTGACAACAAATTGATAGACTTCACTAAAACATCACTTTACAGTAGCTTTCTGTTGCTCTCTGTCTGTACAAAAATACAAACACCTGTGCATACAGGGGAAGGGAGAAATCACACTGCAATTTGGGGAGGTAAATTACTCATTCCAATACATTGTATTCACAATTGTGTCATGAAGTAATACAGTTTTGTAGAATTTCATTCCTCACCATTGTTTCCTGTGTCTTTGATTGAGATTCATCTACAAGAAGATATTTCTAGTTTCTAGGCATGTTTCAAGTAGATTTTTGGAGTGAAGTAAAAAGGCAAAAATGTATTTTCTCTCATTCAAATCTATGTGCAAAATCAGCTTTTCTCTCAAGCATTACAGATAATCATGAACAGTTCAAAATCTCATCGATGGGCAAGGGTGGTCCATTTCAAGAGAAGCTGAAACGAGGGAGAGAGAAATGAGTGGGAGAGAAATGGTTTATGTTGTTTTGATTTTTTATTTTATTGCTAGAAACTGCTGTCTCTTTACATTTTCCTCTCCTGAAGAAGAGGCTGCGCTCAGTCTAAATCTGTCCTCTCAAGGGAGCGTGCGTTACTATTGCAGCAGAGGTGGAGGCAGCCCAGGCCCAGAGTCAGCCTCAGCCAGTGATCAATCCTTCTTAATATCAGGAACTCAGTTCCAACTTCTTGTTTTATCACTATCTTACAACAAGGAAAAGGGAAAAAAATAAATGAAGTTACAAGAACTGAATGATAAATTATGATTAAGCATATAAAGCTGAGACAGAAAGAATTACTTATTTAAAGATTTGCTCCGCTCAATGCAGAGCGTCTTCTTAAACTGTTTTAACCTTTTGCCCTGGTTCTAGATCTGTAGTTTTGGAGTTTCTGTAGTATTTTGGTTTTCTTTAGGATGTGGTGACAACACCCATTTTTTCTTAGCACAGAAACTTCCATCAGTCTTTAGTTTTGCCTGACTGCCTTTTTCTCCTGCTCACCTTTCTGATACTGTAGAAGCTTGACAGGGGTGCTGGGCAGGTGATTTAGAGACAGCTCTGGAATATTCCACACTTCATTTATTAAATGGAGCAAGATATGTAATTAGTTCATCATAAGTGGCCTGGGTGCAGCCTTCATCATTAAGTTTGTTAGCTGTCCACATCTGGAGGAGTACTCTAACGGAATTTCTTCCACAGTCTACCAGCCCACGGGCCATGTCCTATTGCTCAGGGGCCTTATGTCTCTGTGTCAGTTCTCCTCTCTCTGTTCCCTTGAAACCAGAATGCAAAGGTATCCATGTTTTCCCTTGAACTTCCCACAAAGGAATATTTCTCTTTTGAGAAGAGCCCAAGAAACATAATGTAGCCAGAGCTATGTTATCTCCACGGACCTCAAATGCACAGAAGAAGAAGGAAATCTGAAAAGTGCAAAATCTGAGCAGGCACCCCAAAGTAAAAAATAAAATATTGAGATGAATCGCAGAGAGAGACTTTTCCTGGAAACAGGAAATATTGAGCAATATCAGGAACTGGTGAGTGAATGCAGACCACCTCCCAGTCCATGAGCATTTCATTTAGCTACAGATGCTGTGGCACCTGAGCAGAATGTGATATGATACAATGAAAGCCTAGTCTTTGTTCAGAGATGAACAAATGTTATCATTACCTCAGTGCCGTGTGTGCTTAGTGACACAGAGGACACGTGCACGGACACGGTCCCAGATCTGGAGACTGAAAAATCCAGGGAAGTTTCAGACTTTTGGTTTAGATGTCTACGTGAGTGAGCTCGGTTGAGAAGTCTTTCAATCTTTTTTTTTCAGGGGGCTGGAGGGATCAGAAATATCTTGCAATTCACTATTCTTATTTTGTTTGAGTAGTCAAACTTCCATTATTAGGCAAAACATTTAATTGGGAGACTGGCTGAAGTGACAACGCAAAATCTGGATTAAAAAAACCCACTGAGGGCAGTGGGTAGAACGGGTGGGCAGGTCTAACAAACACTGACAGTCAGAACTCCATATGCTGCCTCTTCTTCCATCTATTTTCATCACTCCTATAAAACGAGTCTAGCTAGCTCTGAGGATAGTTGGGAAGCCCATCCCACAAGTCTGGAAGTCACAGCTATTTAACACATGCATTTTCCAAGAGCCAGTTCAGGGCTTGCACGGGTAAAGTGCAGTCTATGTCACACATTCCTGCTAATGACCTAAAGGACTGTGCTCTCATGGCAGAAGAAGGGAAAATTAATCTTCACCACAATTGTTCCATTTCTCAAACTTCTTTTCAGCAAAGATATAAATTGTGCCAAATATCTATCAGTTTTATGATGACAAGACCATCAAACTTGTTTCATTAAACACCCTCCCCCCTCTTACAACTGTCTAAACAAGATTTTTCCATTTAGTACCCTATCAATCCAGAGTTATGATTATTCAGTAACTGAGGGGATCTCTTGTATTTAAATATTAATGTTTGTGTAGTTATTAAAGTATTTGATGATTTGTCCAGGGGCACTGTAAAATTAAATATAGCATGTCATTTATGGTAATACAGAGGAGAATAATAAAAAATCTTTTTCACTCTGGTTTTGTGCCTGGCTCTGCATGTTACTTTTACAGCTTATTTGATGGTTTGGGGTATTGTGTGTTTTTAAACCCTTTTAAATGCAGGATTTCAGAGCATATTGTTAGGAGCATATAAAGATTATCTCCCAAGTTATGACTTTGTGTTGCTGTGTATGAGCTGTTGTCTGACAGTTATTCTGCTAAAGGGGAAGGCAGTTTTCCAAAAAATGCTTATCATGTATTGGGTGTAGCAGTACAGTAAGCCCATAAATATTTTGAGAAGCTCACTTTGTATTCGCTTTCCAAAATCACCTCAGCCTACAGAAGCAGAAATGTGTATATGTAATTAGGCTTTTCCACTTACATATATTTAAAGAACACTATTTAGGCACTCCACTGCGACTCCCTCATGCTATAAAGAACAAAAGAGATAGAGAGTGCAGGAGGGAGAAAAGCAGAGCAGCTTATTTGAGGCAAGCACTTGACTGGCATCTGTATGAGTACAGGTGTGTAGCTTCTTCATGGATAGGTTTTTGAGGTGGGATAACGGGGAAAAAAGAGTTTACGCTTGGCCCATTCTGCTAGGAAACATCCTTCTGCCTATTTAAAACAATAATAGATAAAAATGACTTTCGTAAGGTCCCTCAGAGACAAAGCCAGGAAGAGAAAGCAGGTCATTTAAATCCGAGTCAGAGCACTTTCTATGAGACCAGACTGGTATTTCCTGCTGAAAAAAATAAAATGAGTTAAAATCTTGAACGACTGCTTTTACTGCACAACAGAGGGGGGTTGATTGAGGTCTCCTTCAGCTTTTTCATATAGGTCAGTGTAAAAAGATTCTGTGGCTGATGATGGACGGCTGTGACAGGATGCTCCTCTTCTTGCAAAAAGGTGTAGCAATCTAATATATCTTTTTAAATATGCCTGGTCAAATGAATGAAAATAATTACAGTAGAAACATTTGCTTTATTTAAGGTTGATTTATTTTCATTCTAAGCCTGTTTTTAAAGCTGATCATGACTTTCTGAGTGTGCAAATATGTATGTATATGTGTAATGTGGCAAAACTACAGTAAAGCAGCTTAGTTTATAAATTGCAAGCATGCAAAAGTCAGAACATTCACTTAGTGTTCTCAATGTACCAATAATTCACCTGTCTTTTTAATGCTCAGTACAGAGAATTGCTGTACTTCATGTTAATTTTGATAGTAAGATATTGAGTGCATTTTTTTTTTCACTGGCTTAACTGGGAAACGCTTCACAGGAGGTTTGGGATCCTCATTATGTAACAGCAATTTAGAAAATTTTAATTAGGGATGTATATGCATGTGAGACATCCGGATTATGGTTCCAATCCAAAGCCCACTGCAGGCAATGGAAAGACTCACATCAAGTACATGAACAACAGCTTGATCAAAACCCAAATGCTTACACTGGCAATAACACACACTTTAGGGTTACTGCCTTTTTCAAAGGATAGATTACTCTGCACAGACCTCAGTGTTCCCATTTAAAACGGGCTGGTATGTGTTTACATTGCACCTTGTTCTCCAGTGTGGATACGTGCAACTACCATGGCCAGGCTGCCTGAAAGAGCTGGAATGGCAAAAGGGCAAAGTATCTGTAGCCTCAGGAGTGGTGTGTGGAGAGGGCTTCACCACGAGCAGTGAAGAATGGAGACCACACGGATCAGAGGGGAATGTGGTGAGTAATTCTTCACTCCCTCTCCGTGTTTCGGCCGGGTCTTAACACGTAGGCAAAAGCAGCGAGTGTTTTAGCTGAACACCAAGCAAGAGTGTGAGCAACGGCTGCAAAGAACGGAACTGGTGTCCGTTTCATGGAGGCCACAGAAAGCCTTAGAAGACTGTCCACACCACCTCCTGTAGAACAGCCAAGAAACACAGGGCTTTCATCAAAGCCTTTGAGAAACAGATGTTCTTACAGCCTTAGAACTCCAACAGCTCCTACCAGTGAGCTCTATCAAAACACACCTGTCATCCTCTGTCTTGGCACTTCACTCCCGTCACCTCACTTCACTGTCACTTCATGCTGCCTATACCTTGCATTTCACTTCAGACTCAAATTCACTTCCGTTTCTCTCTTCAGGGCTTGTCCCTCTCTCTTCCATCATGATTTTTATGTGGTATATCAGAATCCTTAGCTCTCACCTCGTTTTTACCAAAGGTGAAATGCTTTCCATCCCATTTTCTTAAGAGGTGTCTTATCTTCCCCATGCCTCTACACCCACAAGTGAAGAAGAGCTGAAAAAAAGTCTGCCTAGGCACTTTGTCTTCCTCCTTCAAATCATTCCCTTGTTCTCATTGTTGTGATGACTAAAAAATTATCTGAGAATGGTTACACAGCTGGTGTGCTATGACCACCACTTCTTATAGTAATTGTAATCCTCTCACTGTAACCTCGTGATGTCTCTGTCTCTTTGTTGTATCCATCTGTTGTCTCTTATCATATATTTGGACTACAAAATATCTGGGATAGAAACCTGCCTTTTTCATTCATGCAGAAGAACACATAGGACAAATGTGCTCAGCACCTTGCACTCCAGTATCTCCACCACTATCACTGCTGGGTTCCCTGACTGTCACCTCAAGCACAATTAAATGATAATATCAATTTTTTTGAGAAAATGGATTGGAAAAGAATTATACACACATAGGTGATATATCTACTCTGCTTTTGTATAGGAAAATACTAATTTTAGATGCATTTGTGTCAGTGTATGATACTGCAGATATACAGAGATACAGGTCATATGTCAGACTGCAGAGCACTGCTAAAAAGTTACTGGAAATCAGTGCACTGTGCACCATTATATACCTCTAATATTTGGATAAGCATTCTCCACCTCATAAGGATGCTGCAAGGATTAGTTAACAAACTAGTATTTATAAAGCACTTTGAAGATTAAAAGAGCTATCTAAATGTGCATTATTATTATTAATAAAACCTATTTATTCAAACTTGTCAGAATTACTAAATATGCAAAATCTATGCTTTTTTTTTCTTTTACTTAAGCAATGGAGTTCTCTGCATGCCATGGAGGACTGTGTGATATTTTATTTGGCAAAAATATTTTCCCAGCAGTATGTGCCACTCCTCCTGCTATTTACATATGTAAGAAATTATTGGTAGGTGTTATCCTAACTTCATATTTTCAGCTTTGTAGCCTCTAGAAATGTCATAATGACCAAGGGTTACCAAAGAAGTACTGTCTTCTCTGGTGTAATTAGAGTTATACCAATCCCCTGGTGTGATTCAACAGGTACAGCAGAGATCGGTACAGCAGAGATTTGTTGTTTCAAGACCCAGGAATGGACAGGCAAAGAGTCAGGAACGGCTGCCTCGAGAAGGCAGCGCTCTCTGCAGTAAGTGCAGGTTTAACCCTGGGGGAATGCTGGCATCGCAGCATGCACCGTTCTCCGTGGAGGGTAAGTGATATAAAGTTACATGGTACAAGAAAGCCAAAGCAAAACAATTGATAGCAAACCATGCCTCAGCTCCAGAGGGAACTGCCCCCTTTTGAGCCCTTTCCACCTTTTGCTTCCTGCACCCTCTGCTGCTGCCAGGAGGGTAACAGCCGGATGTGTCCCCAAAGGGCAGTGACCTGGATGAGCTGTCCCTGTGCCTCTTCCATTCCGAAGTTCAGTGTAGAGGCACAGGGAGGTTCTGAGTAGAGGACACACTTCTCCTCGTGAGCAGCATTTAAGCTCTAAATCTGGTACTAGGTGAAGTATTCTCTGCACTTCTGAAAAAGTGCATGGTATGCTACTACGTAGCTGGGTTAGCAGTTGGCATTATCAGTTGTCTAGACTAAAGCTCACTGATGAAAGAAGCTAATGGAAATAAAATATATTGATTAAAATGACATGTTTTGCCCTACCACCATATTATCATGACAGGAGCACTGTAGCAATTTCCATTCACAGACAGGACACACATATACACAGAGCCATAGAGGAAGTTACAACACACACACTGGGTAGGAAGAAATGACTTGATCAAACCAAATGTTGGCATGAGGACAGATCAAATGATGCCACATGGAAAATTATGGTTTGGAATGAAAAAGTCGTCCATTTAACAGTACATAAAGTCTCTGTAATATGCATAAAATCAGCAGCTAGCAGATGTTTTCTGACACAGTGCATCTGCACGAATCTGAGGCGTAGTCAAATCCACTGTAGCAGCAATGCACGCAGCAGATTTAACGGCAGACTCTCCAGACAGATGAAGGCAGCCCTGCCCTTCTTTAATAGTAACAATAAATAATAACTTGTATTAATTAGTGATCAGGAATTTAGTGATGGACACAGATGCACTTGTGGGAGGGACCATATAGAGGATGAGAGGAAAACCTACAATCTATTGGTAACAGATAGGATGAGGAAAAATTTCCCTGTCTGCTCCCTGTTTGATAAGATACTGCTGAAAACATCACCTTGGCATTACAACTCTCCATTCACACTTTGTGGCCAAAACCAACTTTTTTTAAAATCTCAGGAAAATTTTTTAGTCATTTTAAGTCTGCAGAAATGCAAATGAAAGCATTTTTTTCTTCACTTAAAAATGATATTACTCATTCTATTTTACAGAAGTGGCTGAATTTTGAGAAAATACCTCTCCTCAGCATGACAGTTGATTTCAAGAACTGATATATCAGGGACATTTTTCTTTCCTGAGGTTAATTATTACTGGGAGCTCATGGAGGAAAATACAGTATGGTCCTGTCTCAGCCTTCTCTGTTATCCTAAACAGCCTATCCATAACACAACATAGGCCACTCACAGTAGGCAGTGCAGGTCTTCACAATTCCACCTTTGGTCTTCAGTGGTTTTACCAGAAGAAGTAATACTTAATGACTGAGAGACTTAAAACATCAGTATTAATGCTTAACTGGTCATTATTACTATAACTTATAAAAATATGGACGTTCTCAATACTTTCAGTTATTATTTCAGGTCTCCTGCACACTCAGGCAGAGACCAATGTACCAGTGTGATGGAGGTCATCAGCCCTTGCGACAAACTAATTTATTTCAAATCAAGATGTGACCACTGAAACCAATTGAACAAAGTATTGCAGTAACAGCCTGATTTGATCAAACCCAGTCAAGAAGCATTTGATCTTGGTCACAATAACATTGTGTCTTGGACACTGTACAGCCATGTGCTTGTGGCTTCCAAGGATCAGGGAAAGAGACTTCAAAAGCTCCTCTCGTGCAAAACACAGTTTTCATGCTACAGACTAGAAATTGTGTGTCTTCTTAAGCCACTGGGATTAATGATTTTTAAGTTTATCAGCTATTTTCAAAGCATTTCATGGGACAGTTCAGAGAGAGTTAGGAATCTCTTCAGCCTACTCTAACACGAATTCTCAAAGCACCTCTCTGAAACAATTGTCTGCAACAAGAATGAGAGGTGTCAGTACAGGAAGCAAAAAGCTGAGTATGGAACTATCATCTCCCTTTTGGGAACAACGAACAGTCACGGATCTTCCTGCCATGAGACCACTTTTGGTCCAATTGACACAACAGCAATACAATATGATAAAATAAATACAATGCCAGCAAGATATAAAACGGGGGGTGTAATATGTGCCTCTGTGAATAATTGTTAAATTATATTAGATATTGTGGAGGTAAGTTGGATACGGCTGTCTTAACAGATACCATGGATTGTTTTACCTGACAGTTTCAGAGCAACAAAGAGAGAGAAGTTTTAAAATGGGGCACACACACGTCAGAAAAGGTTGTCAGAGCTAGCAGTGAAAAATGAGTATATGTAAAAAGCTCTGTTAAACTGAGCTTCCTGCTAACTTTTTCTATTTTGGACAACCATCTCTTACCTCTCCAGCAGTGTCTGTAGTATTGCATAGTTGCAATGGCTGCCAATTACCAAGGACTTTTTTAAGAGAAAATGAAATGAACTCAGGACTCTTTATTCTTATTGAGTGTGATTTACTGTAGTGTTACTGAGAAGGTCTCATTGTCACCTGATCATATCTTTTCACAACCATTGAGATTACTGTCAGGAAGAAAGCTGCTCATTCCAAGCAACATTTGGTAATAAATTGACTACTGGCTGAATGTTGATACTTTACAAAAAGAGCAATAAATTTAATATCTGCCATTGCTCAAAGAGTCTTCTAAGAACAGCACGCAAAATAATCATTAAATGATTGCACATGGTGACTGGGCTGGACTGCGTGAAATCAACTTAGACACACACAGGAGAATAAAGTGTTTTCTACACACTTTAAAAGCCGCAGTCTAAAAAGAAATGACTGTAGATGACCATGTATAATAACTGGGTTGTGAAGAAGCGTCTTGCTCAATCTCATTTTAAGCACAGCATACTCAGTACTGTTTACACTCACAAAGTAATGGTTATTTTTAAAAACCACTAATGAGCTTAAACATCCCCCCCATTTCACATTTAGTATTCCTTTTCAGATCTACGATCCCACTGCTGTCACAAATTCAGGAGGCCCCTGAGAGATCTCTTCCTTGCCCTGTGACCATGTCTGCAAGACCTGCTGCTGCTCCTCCCCTGGATTTAATTCCACTGACATCAAGGGACATAAACACAGAAATGCACCAGCATACAAACTCCACATCAAGAGAAATAAAGATGGTGTGAAAGATGGTGTTTTCTTATCCCTGACTCTCTGTCTAAGCCATTGAGAGCTTTGCTCAAATAATGCCTTCACTCATGAATGGCAAAACAGGCTGGTGAGACTGTCTGCCACCCCCAGATCAGGAGGCTACAAAAGAAGGGTTCCCTGGTGAGCATCCCAGGCATGGATCCAAGTGCTGTATCAGGGCAGAAGAGGAAAGACCCATCTCTATCTGCTGCTGGGAGGATTCGCCTGTTAGCACTTTTCTTCTCTTGCTGGAAGAAAGACTGTAGAAAAATTGCTTGCCCCTCCTTTTTCCTCTTCCTTTTACTCTGAAACTAGGTTGAGAATGTGGGTCTAGCTGGTGCAAGATGAGGCCTCCCAGTCTTCTCCTGCTCCATAAGCACCAAGAAAAATCCCAGTTGTCATCTGCTGCCAGAAGAGGTGAATGAGCCATATTCACCATTGCTACTGTGGCCGCAGAATAGGTTCCATTCTGCATTCTTATTTTCAGTTTATTTCAGTTACTTTCCTTCCTTTTTTCCCCAAAATGAAAAATTAAAGGTGTTTACTTTTTTAAAAAGTGTCATTGTCCAGTACTTGAGAGAAATTAAACCCATAAATCCCCCTCCTCTGGAGAAATGGCAAAATCCACGCTGACTTGAGCATTGATTCAAAATAGTCCAATGTTTAATTCACCAATTTTAATAGAACAGGGCAATTACCTTGACTTTTTTTTTTTCTACTGCTTGGGAAAATTTGCTGGCTAACAGCAATTTAGCTGAATAGGGAAAGTTACACAAGATCAGAGGGTTTACCAGGGAAAGGAGTAACGCAGAGTGGTTGGGGAGTGACATGCAGGAGAGGTGAGGGAGCACCTGCAGATTGTAATGGTAATGCTGCGGGAGAGGCAGGAAACGGAGGGAGGAAAGATAAGTTAGTTGCAGGGTTAGCAGGAGAGGATGGATGTGAACAGTCATATAGTTGCAATGAGCACTTAAGTACTAGGATGGGTCTGAGTAAGGGGTTTGGAGACAGAGAGTGCATTCAATTTGTACACACAGCTGTTCCTAACATGCCTCTGAAAAGAGGCAAGAGCAGGGCCAAAAGGTTGATGCAGCTTTTCATAGAGTATGACCGTTTATTTTAGGCCTAGTTTCCAGAAGTGATTTAACACTCCATTTAAGTGCTAGCTTTTGAACAGCAAATGGAGCACACCATTCGCCAGGAAAAGAAAAATATCAACAAGAAAGGAACTCCAGCACAAGCCTAGATTAGCAGGAACAAGCAGGAAGACAAGGACAATGAGTCCAGTTAAAAGTTACCTGTAAAGACTGTAATGACAGAGCTATACACTTTCGCAGGGAAGGCAGAAGCAGAAATGAAGAATGAGGACTACTCCAAGAGGTATTCTTGGAGAGATTCAGAATAATCTTTAAATGAATAATGTATTATTGACTGTGAGTTCTGAGAGCACAGCTGTAATTGTAATAGTGATAGTAATAATAGTAATAGTAATACTAGTGATAGTTCCTTTCTTCCATGTTTTTTCTTCCAAATATCTATATGTCCTAGTAGGAATGGGAAATAAAGAGTCCAAGTGATTAACCTGGTATCATACACACCACTAATGGACCCAAACTTTGATCCCTATACACTGGACTACCAATGTCCTTCTCTGTCTGTTTAGCTCTATTGCTGCAACATGGTGAGACGCACTGAACATATGCCACTAGGAGCTATGTATTTAAAATTCTGTGAATTCTGAGTTTCTTCCATCTAGAAGAAAAGATATCCAGCAAGATTTTACTTCTGCTGGTTAAGGATTTCTTAAAAGTATCTGCCCTGGATCCAGGAAGGGCTGAAGCAGTAGGTGGTATTTTTCTCATACGGAGCCGAAAGTGCTGCACAAGTCTCAGTGGCTCCAGCTAAAGTGCAGTGATACAAAACCCATGTGTCACTTTCAGCTACCTGATGACAGATATTCTCTTGTGTTTGGCCATACACTTACAATACATTTATTCTTAGGATTATGTCATTGAGCATGTGCTGCTTTCAGGCATTAGATCATACACCTGGTCCTTCCTCAAATGCTGTTCTAAACATTTGCTGAAAGAACCAGTTGAAAGGATGATTTGACTAAGTGACTAATTTGACTGAATGCTTATAACACTTACAAACTATTTTTAAGCCATTTTAAGAGCTTTGTCTGATAGATTTGGGCAAAAGCTGCACAAATTGTGGGTCAGCATAAAGCAGCAATTCACAGATGGGCCTCTGTAAAAAAAAAAGATCTCACTATTTTTGGAGGCATTTGCTCCTGTACCAATTCAAACTAGTCCTATATCCTTTCTTTGCTCTCATGGATAAAAGAGGCAACATCTCCAAACATAAATGCATTAAAAAATAGGTAAGAATGGGAGGTTTTTAAAGGCACAAATGGGAGTTAGATGCCTAAGTGGCCTTTATTGGGAATTTAATGCTTGCATTCTCTGTTTTTTAACCACTATGTAAGTAAGAGGCACCTGGGTAAAAATTTTGAGTGGTTCCAAGTAATAGCAGTTCCTGTGTATTCACTTATTCCTGCTGGCCTTCACCCAAAATAAATTTCACCTCATTTTTGACTTGGGGTAGTCCTATTCTACTGTGCAAGTGGATATAAAATGCTATCAGTTCAGCATCTGCACTGATTTACATAGATGTAACTATCCAACAGCCATTTTCCATTGACTCTCCTTGCTTTACATAACTGCAGGAGATACAGAGTAATAAAAAAATCAGGCACTTGGTTTAAAAACAGGCACTCCATTTCTGGCAGCAGGCAGGACAGTAAAAAAGCCTTTAATTTGAGCTTTTGAGTGTATCCATGCAACATAAAGGACAAGCGTGAGAGGAACGTGCTGATAGTTCTGCATTATCCCTAAAACAGCACTGAGATGCAACTAGAAAGAAAATCTAAGTGCGTGCTCATTTTATTAGAGAACCTTCCCATTACAGCCAAATGAGGGCACCACTTTGGATAAGCTGGTCCAGCGTACCCTTCCTGGGTGGCCAGTTTCCAGAGCAAGTGAGGAACTTTGCTGCTTATATTGTGTATTATTTATTGCACAGTTGTGCACAAAAGAATTCATAATGCTTTTACATGCTTGTATATCTTGTAATACCAAGTGACTGAAATGCAGAAATTGAGTGTATCACAGCAATAGCAGAGAATAGAATTTAAAAAGTGTCTGTGTTTATGGGCTAGATACGGCACAAATTACAGATGGATTTTAAACAATATGGATTGTGAAGTGACTGCAGAAGATTTCTGTAAATTTATTACTATCATCTGCAAAAATAAATGTCCCTGCCCAACTGTACAGAGAAGAAGAAGCAGATGTATTTAGCTGAGAGGAGCGTTTATTCTTTTTTGAGGAGTCCCGTGTGTTCAAAAGGTAGGGGATGTATCTTAGAGAATCACAGAATCATTTAGGTTGGAAAAGATCGAGTCTCACTATAAACCTAACACTACCAAGTTCACCATTAAACCAATGTCCCTAAGTGCCACATCTACATATTTTTTAAATACCTCCAGGGATAGCAACTCCACCACTTCCCTGGGCAGCCTGTTCCAGTGTTTGACAATGCTTTTGGTGAAGCAATATTTCCTAATAACCACCCTAAACTTCACCTGGCACAACGTGAGGCCATTTCCTCTTGTCCTATCACCTGTCACTCAGGAGAGGAGACCAACACCCACCTCACCACAACCTCCTCTCAGGTAGCTGTAAAGGGCAATAAGGTCTCCCCTCAGCCTCCTCTTCTCCAGGATAAACAAGCCCAGGTCCCTCAGCCACTCCTCGTAGGACCTGTTCTCCAGCCCCTTCCCCAGCCTCGTTCCCTTCTCTGGACTTGCTCCAGCCCCTCAGTGTCCTTCGTGTAGCATGGGGCCCAGAACTGACCCCAGGATTTGAGGTGCATCATCACCAGCGCTGACTACAGGGGGACGATCACAAAAGCAGCTGTGGGGCAATTGCACCTCTATGTTTTTGTTTTGTTGAATGCAAGCTACAGGGAGCCTTTATTTTTCTATTATTTCAGAAACAACCTAGATTGAAAACAGTAGATTTTGTTCTTTGTGCAAGGGAAACGTGGTAAAATCAAGGGCCAAGGAGACAGCTTAAAGAGCAGTGTTACTTTCTGAAGTGACTGTTCCTCCCGAGCAAGAGACAGGAGAGAAAAAATTGGGTCTTGACAACACATAGAAGTAGATTTCTAAACGGTTTTTCCTTCCAGCACAAATATTTTATGGAACTGGAGAAATATCAGGCTCCACTTGTAAAAAGAATAAGAGGATAATGGATAAAACAGTGCGAAAAATTACTTGAAGGCAGTGTCAGAAGACTCGAAACAAGGAGACACATCCCAGGTTAATCCATCCATTATTTTCAAGATTCCACGAGCCCCCAGGTTAGGCAGTTACCCTGTACCAACATTAAGTAGCAATATTAATTTACCAGTTTCACTGTTCACCCAAACCACTAATCACTACAAACAGCTGTGAAAAATACAGCAGATATAGAGAAATAGGAAAGGACAGAGATTGTCTCAGTGTACAAATGATTGCTTGTTGTTTACCTGGCACCCCAGGTGCTTGTTGTATCAGCTGCCTCAGAGAGTAAGTGGGCTTAGATTCTTGATGCAGTTGTACAAATCAGATTTTGTTTTGGTATTGTCTCCAGCTGAAAGCCTTTTCTTTTTTTCTAGTGGTAGGAGACTTTCTTCCTATTAAATGCTTCAATGGTGGATTTAAATATTTAGAGGATCCACATTACAGGAGAACTGTCTGAGAGCATCACAAAGAAACCATTAGTTAAATCCATTAAGGATCTACTTAAGTGGAATTCCCTGCTGTTATCTACATGATAGCCACATAAAAAGACACTGCGCAAAGAAAATGTTGGGGAAAATATTCCTCCTCACATACTGCATCTGTGAAAAATCCAGTCTTACTGAAGGATCCCTTTTTGATTGCCTCAAGATTTCATCTGAGAATTTATATTCTTTCAGCTGAATTAGAGTAGGGGGAACAATATGGCTCAGTTTCAGTTGTGTTTTCGCCCCTCTTCTTTTCAAGTACACTCAGTTCAGGCAAAACCTTTTCTTAGAGCAGAAGGTATGGGAACTCTTTCTGGTTTGGACACGGCACGAACAATCAAAGTTATATTCACTATGCAAGACCCATCAGGAATACACAGAGTCTTTGTGTTGTCTGTTTTTAAATACATGTAAGTGGTAGCAGTATGGATAAGATGTTCTTTCCTCCAACTCTTAGAGAAAGGCACTTGAGCTATCTGAATTATAAAACTTACACCATCTTTCAGGTTGCTCTTGTTTTTACAAAGGAGAAAAAGCCTGAACTCCATGAACTTGTTTTTCCACTCTCCACGATCACGGGTTTGATACACGCCCATGAAGGCCGTTGTATTCCTCAGAATCTTTCTGTTATCAGTTATGTAACATTTCCTATTTTTGAATGCTCAGGAATCTCCGATATGATTTAGGATTATGGATAAGATGAAGGCACTACAGACAGTACATACAATGTATAAACACCCTTATTGGTTGTAATGTTTATATCCCTAATCTATCTATCTATCTGTAAATCAGCACATACTGTCTCTGATCATTGATTTTCTCTCTGGCTCCCATTTTGAGTACATTTTATAAAACCCAAGAGAGAAAGCCCTGTTCTCTAGTCAGAGGAGTATAAAGCTACTCGATAGAAATAGGCAATTTCTTTCTAAGACATTAAACAAAATACTTATTTTCTGATGGAGGGTGAGTTACCCAGAAGTCGTGATTCATCCATGCATGTAGATGTACACACAGATGATCATATAAACACAGTAAGTTCACTTTGTCTTCTTAGTTAGACCATACCTGAGAGGTCCAATGTAGAAGGGAAAAAGCACCTCAGCAAATCTGATACTTCAGGGATCAGCAGCCTACAGGAGGGAAGGAACACCATATAGGCAGTTTATGAATGGCACAAAGCAAGGAGAGAAGTGTGAGCCCTGGTGATTTGAAAGAAGTGTCCATGCCAAGCAGTGGCTCCTGGCTTCAGAAGTCTGGACACTGGAGGGGCTGCCACACTCTGTGAGGGAAGATACTATTATCAACTGGTCAGGAGCTTCATGCCACTACAAGCAGCAGTGGGTTCTCACATGCATGACAGTCCTCTCCACACAGAGCTACTAGAGTAGGATACAGCCCTGTGTTAGGTAGTATTACAAACCCAGGGAATTACAAAATCATAAGTCAGACCCCTTCCCCGGTCCAATATTATCCTTATTGTGGGACTGAAAAAAAAAACCAAAATAACTATCTGGGTCTTCTGTCATTCCAGCCACTGAAGGGTGTACTTCAGCAGTGTTTCTAACCTTGTCACTACACACATGGAAGCTTACTTAAAAAAAAAAAAGAAAGAAAATTAAGATATTTCATTTTTCAAAAGACTGCAGAACACTGGGTTGCTATTAAAGCATCATCTGTCAACACTGTCATCATAACTCTACAACTAAATTCATACAATACTGGCAACACAGGACAACACTGCCCTGTGGAGCAGCAGTATCACAACTTCTTCTTCACCCGCTCCCGAGACCTGCATCAGGAAAAAAACAATGCTCACCTAATGGGGAATGGAGCAAAGATACACCACAGCCCTTCCACACCTTGGGAGGAAACGGTTGTGTTTCCACAGGGATGCACAATATTCTAAGAACTCATATATTAGTAAACATTTCGCTGTTTATCTACAAACTGAACATTCACAGTGTGATAAAATGACTACTCTTGTTTAATCCCTCTATTAATTTTCCATTGGTATTTGTAACCCTTTGAAAATTTAATATAGAATCATAGAATCATGGAATGGTTTGACTTGGAAGGGATCTTAAAGATCGTCCAGTTCCAACCCTCCTGCCATAAGCAGGGACGCCTCCCACTAGGTCAAGTTGCTCAAAGCCTCATCCAACCCAGCCTTGAACACTTCCAGGGAGGGGGCATTCACAGCTTCCCTGGGCAACCTATGCCAGGGCCTCACCATGCTCACAGTAGCAAATTTCTTCCTAATTTCTAATCTAAATCTCCCCTCTTTCAGATTAAAATCACTCCCCCTCATACTGTCACTACATGCCCTGATAAAGAGCCCCTCCCCAGCTCTTCTTGGAGGCCCCCTTTAAGTACTGGAAGGTTGCTCTAAGGTCTCCACAGCACCTTCTCTTCTCCAGGCTGAACCACCCCAACTCTCTCAGCCTGTCCTCATATGGGAGGTGTTCCAGCCCTCTGATCATTTTCGTGGCCCTTTGGTGCCCTTTGTACCCCAAATAAAATATTAAAATCTTTTGCTGTTTCCTCCATTTATACTTCTTCAGGGTAACTGTGTGATTTATGATAACTCCTACAAGCATTTCTCTACAGACAATAGGTTTGCCACGTCTCACGATGTGGAACGTAAATCTTTCAGAAAACCACATTACTTTTTACTAGAACAAGAGATGCATGCAGAGGTACAGGGGGAAATGTTGCTCTCCAAAACTCAACCCTGGAAGCCAGTGCTACCAGCTCAGCAGGTGGCATAAGGCAGTACACATCCCCACAGCCCCAGTGGCACCCGGCTGCCTGGCGGCAGCAGATGACCTGGCACAACACACACTCAGAATCACAGAATGACCTGAGCTGGAAGGAACCTGCAAGGACCATCAAGTCCAACTCCACAGGACACTCCCAACATTCACACCGTGTGACTGAGGGCATTGGCCAAATTGTTCTGCAAGATTGTCAGGCTGTGACTGCTTCCCTGGGGAGCTCTTCCAGTGTTCCACCACCCTCTGGGTGAAGAACTTTTCCCTAATATCCAACCCAAACCACCCTGGCACATCTTCCTGCCATTCCCTCAGGCCCTGTCACTGGTCACCAGAGAGAAGAGCTCATTGCCTGCTCCTCCTCCCTCCCCTGAGAGGAAGCAGTGAACTGCCATGAGGTCCCCCCTCAGTCTCCGCTTTCCCAGACTGAACAGACCAATTGACTTCAGCTGCTCCTCATGTGATTTCTCCTCTAGACCCTTCACCAGCTTGGCAGCCTCCTCTAGTTTGACGTCCTTTTCAGACTGGGGCACCCAAACCAGTACTCACAGTATCACAGTATTACAAGGTTGGAAAAGACCTCTGAGATCATCCAGTCCAACCTATGATCCAACATTAGCACCCACTCGTCATTTAAACGATGGCACTAAGCGCCTCATCCAATCTGTTTTTAAACACCTCCAGGGACGATGACTCCACCACCTCCCTCATTCCAATGGCCAATCACCCTTTCAGTGAAAATTTTTTTCCTAATATCAATCCTAAACTTCCCCGATGAAGCTTGAGACCATGTCCTCTTGTTCTGTCACTGATCGCCTGAGAGAAGAGACCAACCCCAGCCTGCCTACAACCTCCTTTTAGGTAGTTATAGACAGCAATAAGGTCTCCCCTGAGCCTCCTCTTCTCCAGGCTAAACAACCCCAGCTCCCTCAGTCGCTCTTCACAGGGCTTGTGCTCCAGCCCCTTCACCATCTTCGTTGCTGTCCTCTGGACACACTCCAGCATCTCAACAACTCTCTTAAACTGAGGGGCCCAGAACTGGACACGTTACTCAAGGTGCGGCCTGACCAGTGCCGAGTACAGGGGAATGATAACTTCTCTGGTCCTGCTGGCCACACTATTCCTGATGCAGGCCAGGATACCATTGGCCCTCTTGGCCACATGGGCACACTGCTGGCTCATGTTGCGTTTCCTGTCCACCATCACTCCCAAGTCTCTTTCCACATGACTACTCTCCAGCCATTCTGTCCCCAGTCTATAGTTCTGCATGGAGTTGTTGTGTCCAAAGTGTAGAACCTGGCACTTGGACTTGTTAAACTTCATCCCATTGGAATCAGCCCATCTCTCCAGCCTGTCAAGGTCCCTCTGTAGGGCCCTCCTACCCTCCAGCAGATCGACACTTCCTCCCAGCTTGATATTGTCTGCGAACTTGCTGATGATGGACTCAATCCCGTCATCCAGATCATCAACAAAGATGTTAAACAGGACCGGACCCAACACCGACCCCTGGGGACACCACTGGTGACCGGCTGCCAACTGGATGAGACACCGTTCACTGTCACTCTCTGGGCTTGGTCAACCAAGCAATTCCTAGCCCAACACAGAGCACTCCTGACCAAGCCATGGGCTGCCTGCTTCTCCAGGAGTCTACTATGACGAACGGTGTCAAAGGCCTTGCTGAACTCCAGGTATACCACATCCACAGCCTTCCTCTCATCCACCAGGCGAGTCACATGGTCATAAGAGATCAGGTTGGTCAGGCAGGACCTACCCCTCCTAAACCCATGCTGGCTGCGCCTGATCTCTCGGTCATTGTGCAGGTGCCGCATGATTGCACCCAGGATTATCTGCTCCATCATTTTACCTGGAACAGAGGTCAGACTGACAGGTCTGTAATTACCTGGATCGTCCCTACGGCCCTTCTTGTGGATGGGCGTCACATTGGCCAACTTCCAGTCATCCGGGACCTCTCCAGTGAGCCAAGACTGTTGGTAAATGATGGGAAGCGGCTTAGCAAAATATGAAAGAAGATAAACGTGGTCGGAACTGGGTGATCTTTTAAGGTCCCTTCCAAGCCAAACCGTTCTGTGAGTCTGTGATCTGACACCCACGAGGAGCTGTAGCTCTCCCCTAACCTGGCTGCACCAGGACACCCTCCCACGGAGGGGCGCGCGCTGGGCCAGGGGGAGGAGGCGCTGGGGCCGCCCCTCCCCGCCCTCCGCTCAGCCCGCGGCGCGCGACATGGCGGCCGCTCCCGGCAGCCCCCGCGGCCGCAGCGGACACGGGGCGGGGCGGGGCGGGGCGCGCGGCCGCTGGGGGGCGCTGGGCGGAGGGGGGGGCCCGTGGCCCCTGCAGCCCCCGTGCCCCCGGCAGGCCCCGTGCCCCCGGCGGGCCCCGTGCCCCCGGCAGCCCCCCCCCCCACTTCGGTTGGTCGGGTTTTTTATAACGTGTCCCAGGTTCGTTGTGACCAGCACTGGGTTGGGAGCCGGCTGTGGTGCTGTGGTCGAGTTATTTACCCACGAAACTCAGGATTCTGAGTAAATATTTCTTCCCGTGTAAAGTGCATCGTGACAGTTTGGGGTCTGCGTAGTTCACGCTCCCAAAATTTCTGTGTTAAAATTAGATCTTTTGTGGAGCAAATCTGTACACGAGTGATATTTGAATTCACTGTTTCAGTCGTTGTGGCTTTTGGTTTCCTTCTTTTTAATCTCCCTCTCCTATGCAACAGAATCACAGAATCACAGAATGACCCGAGTTGGAAGGGACCCACAAGGATCACCAGTCTAACTCCTGTCCCTGCACAGGACACTCCCAACACTCACCCCGTGTGACTGAGGGCATTGGCCAAATGCTTCTGGAATATCACTAGGCTTGGCACTGTGACAAGCCAGCAGAAGCAAACACTGCCCCAGTCAAGCACCACTTCCATCTCTAAGAGACTCTTGCAAGTGCCCCCAGACCCATTCCCAGCCTCGGTGCCTCAGCAAGGGGCTGCAGAGAACTTGGCAGTTCAAGCTGGAGGCCACTTGCCCCAGGGGTCCTTCAGCGCAGCCCTGCCAGTCATCTCCTGCTTTCACCCCAAAGCTCTGGCTGTGCCTGACCCACATTGAGAATTGTGCTGGGTGCTGGAACAACCTCTGGCTCAGGGGAGGCTGTTGGTGCACGCCTTGCCCCGCTCTCATCTGTGCTGGCCAGATAAGCCAAGTGGGATGTCCCTTCCCTCGTCTGGGTGAAGAAGGTTGGGTTGCAGCCCCCATCGCCACTGTGACTGGCTCCACATCAGCTCCTCCAGGAGTGAATTAGGATCTGGGCTGCTCCTGCCTCCACTGGCAGCTGAGCCCTTCTCCCCTGCCTGTGGGAGTCCAAATCTACCAGAAAAGGCAAGCAAGAATGTGCAGTGGACAAAGTGAAGAAAACAATTCACCTGCTCTTCACTGTGTTCACTGCTTTGGGGTGCTCATGTGGTTTTGAACACCTCTTGGAGAGGAACAGGGCACTTCACTCTTCTGGGTCTTCCATGTGCCAGTGCCATCCTTTCTGAGGTGTGAGGCCCAATCTTGGAGCAGAGGTTGTAATCTTTTTTCCATTTCTCTGCTTCTCCCAGCCTGTACCTGCGCCTGCCTCGAGGTGTGTCTGCACCCCTCCCTGCTCCCTCACCTTCTTGACTCGCTGCTGGTCCAGGTTTTCCCAGAGGAGGAGGAAAACAAAGCACTGCACAGCCCTGCATGAGATGTCTGTGCACACATGTGAGATGGGGCAGCTGCAGCCACGGGGGTCAGAACAACGGAAGCGATGATAGGATGGGTGAGGGAAGAGTCAGAGCTGCGATGCTGGAAATAAGGGGAACAAAAGCCCTGTGATGGGTGAGCACCGTGAACGGCACTGCAAGGCACAAATGGCACAGCAGCACAAGAGGGAGAGAGACAAGAAGCAGTCAGAGCAGCCAGGGCACTTTGCTTCCCCGAAACCTTCACCAGCAGCTCCCCACATGCATTCCCTAGCTTGAAAATGCATTCCCAGCAATCCCTTCCACTGTTGACTCCAGATTGTTTCTGAACGCCCTTTTATCCTCCGAGTCCCGTTCCTCGGTGAGAAGGGCTGAGGTGTGAGTGGTACAGACACAGAGAAAGCTCTAGCATGCAGCCAGTCACCATTTTGACCAGGGGACTCATTGCTAAAGCTGCAGAAGCAGTGAAAGAAAAAGCTGCATCAGAGTATTGGAAGGCTTAAAGGAGTTTATTGGGGGGAAAAAAACAAGGACATGGAATATTGCAAAATTTTATTAAGGTGGAGTAAAGGCTGAATAGTGGTCATGCCCTTCCAAAATATGCAGCGCCTAGACACGAACTCTGAAAAGCAAGAACTGCACTTTTGAGCACCAGCTCATTAGAGACTGCATCTGCTAGGCTGATACTAAAGTCATGCACACATCTTAGGAGCTCCCTGGAAATGGAGCCCGTGAACACTGCAGAATAAAGAGTAACACCTACACTTTGCACAGGCAAAGCTTGCGAGTGGGTCACACAGTCTGATCAGGGCTGGCACATCTTGCCTATGCTTACAGACCAAGTAGTTCCCTCCTGGTTCCCTGCTCCTGGATGAAGTGCTGTTATCCTTTACCTTTTCCCCTAGAGTCTCTCCTTGGAACTAGTTTACAAGACCGTGGGGTCACTGCTATTTATTCCAGCGTCATTTTTGCCAGTTTTGTTAAATTTTTGCTTCAAATGACAGAAAATATTTTAGAAAAATGACTTTTTTGATACTCATTGTTCCTTCTGACTTCATTCAGACTGTTCTTTTCACACTCCTTCCTGACAGAACTATTTGGCCAACAGATTTAGCCTGGACTTTTCCTGAAACTATCTGTGCTCTTGCCATATTAGAAGCTGTCATGTGTTGTACCACAAAGCTGATAGTTGCCAGGGCCAGTTGCGTGCCCTTTCTCTGACAGCACCAACAAAACTGATTAGTTTAGAAATCATTGAAGGGAATGCTTTGCTGAAAATACTAAAATCTTAAGCAGTTTAGTGTGGATACATCTGTATTAGCAAAACAGTATCTTCTGCTAGTAGAATAAAACCATCTCCCACCACTGGTATAAAATATTATTGGTAAAAATACAGTTTTACTGGTACAAGTGTGCCTCTGCCAGAGGCTTCTGATGACACAGCTCTGCCTGGCAGGGCTGGCATCTCTTTACAGCTGTGCTAGTAGATGTCAGTCCTGTAAACGTGATCTTGGTCTCTCCAAACACACGTTCACCTCTTTACAGCTCAGTGACAACTCCACCCTACAACTACATTCAGTACAGTTACTCTTAAGACAGTAAATGAAGATGGAAATATATATTGTAATTCAAATCAGTGAAACAATGTCCTATTCTGCCGTTTCTTCCTTACAGCTACTTAATGCAGGTTCATGAAATTTAAGGTCAGAAGATACCTTTAGGTCATACAACCTGAGGTATAACACAGGTCAAGCAATTTTATGTAATTAACCCTCATGATTCATAGATGAGCAAGCATCTTCCAGAAACCAATTCTAACTCAAAGATATCAAGTGAAGTCACCATTTTCCTCACTAGCTTATAACTTTTGCTTCATATTACTGAATCCAGAGCTGTAATAAGATGTTTTTATCCCTGTGATGCCCTGTTCTGTGTGGTTGCTTCTCCTTGGAGTTCCTCCTCTCCCTGATCCTTTCCTCGATTATTCTTTGACTCCTTCTAGGTGCATTCTTCTAGGTAACACTGTAATCCCTTCTCCAGCAGCAGAAATACAATTACCCTTCCAGAGCAGCGTAAGCCCTCAGGCTGACACACTAAGATGTGTTCCCCGCACCTTCTGGTGTCCTCTGCAGGGAGCAGGAGAACATCCTTGTGACAGAATCATGCTCAATGGGCACTGTCAGCTCTGTGAGTGGAGCTGAAATACCATCAGCTGGCTGGTGTATATTTTTACTTCATATTTTCTGGTGGCCAACTGTTTATACTGCACTGATCTCCACACTCTGCAAAGGTAAAAAGCATTCCTGGGCAATAAGAACTCTGCATTTGTTAGGCATGGAGATATTTCATATATATAAGTCTTAATAAGTTTATCCCAAAATACAGAGAGTAAGGGTTTCGACTGATGTATATTTGTAGGTACAAAGGTACACTTCATAGTAAATTCGTATTACTAAAGCCCTTACAAGAGAATCAGCCAAGCAGAAGATGACAAGCTTAAAAGAGATACGATTGTGATTACAGAAAGACAAGAAAAACAAACAAAATTCCTCCTTCCTTTCATTCTTTCTATCCTGTAAAGCGTTTATGAGTAGCTGGGTTTAACTCTTCCTGCTTTCACTGAAGTAATCAATAAACGATCACCTGGAATAGAGAAGCATGCATTTTCTGCAGTTATCACTAAACAGAACACATTCAAACAAATTCCTAAGGATCCACTTTCATTATTAAAGAAGAGTCTGAATTTTTAGCTGTGCAAATAACCAGCTGAATAGCCTGTAACTCGATTTTTATTAACATCCAGTTGCCTCTCACATACCTCAAAGTCCAAGTGTCCCTATGTACAGTTTTCCCGAGTACTTGACATCAGACAGCTGGCAATTTTCTCAATATCTGATGTATAACAAGTGCCTTTATTGGGGTAATTTAGGACAGACCCTGTAGAACATGTAAAAGACTTCCAGGCTGGGAGCTGTTTCTCCAAATCTATCTGAGAAATGGCTTGCAATCTTACTCATCTTCACAGGTGTTTGATGCCATTGATTTACAATTTTATATTGCAATTCTAACAGGTTAGCTGAAATAGAGCATACACGTATGAAGGACATTATTGAGTCCAATATCTCCAGCTCAAGAGAATGAGATAGTTCCCTTTCCCATTTAATCATAAATGTTTCTTTAGTGGGCAATAAAGAAAAAGCAATGGCTTTATACAATCACCCCACAATGTTCTGAGATTCATTGCTAAGGAATAAGATTTGCTCAGCTAAAAAGGATTCTCTAATACAAGTAGATTTAACATCAGACTGAATAAAGGAACCCCTGAACTGGAAGTAAAGAAGCAAAAAGGTAAGTCTAGCATGTTCCACCTTATATGTCTAAGTGAAACATGATTTTGTTTTTATTGAAGCGTTGAGATAAATATTCCAAATAATTTAAATCAGTGTTTCTGCAGTCTTTCGAGAAAAGAAGGGCAAAATACACAATATAATTACAAAACCAGGCAGATTACTTTTAAAGCTGGTACAGACATCACCCCGGGAACACAGAACTTGGGTTCAGGTCTGTTCTATAAAAACTGCTAACTCATGATCACTCTGTTTTGAAAACCAACCTAGAAAGTCAGTTCGCCTTAGCTGAGTAATAAGCTGGATTTATACATCTGTAACAGAATCCAGCATACTCAAGAGGTTTGCAGAGTGCTTTTAATGATTCCTTCTCCTGCCCAAGTAAAGTTAGTAATGTCTTTTAAACAGGATGAAGTACTGAATGGGGTGAAGTTCACAATGGTGAACTTCAAAACAGACATAAAAGAGAGATCACCTAATTCATTCAGACTGAACCAAACTAATTAATCAGCAGTGCTTTTCAAATACATGGCTCCATTGAGCTGTGCAAATAAGATCCCCGTATAAAAATGATACATATTAAAATTAAATCGGCAAAGTGCTTAGTACTGGCCTCACTTTGATTCTGCTGAACTTCAATTCTTCAGTCACAAGGTGCTTTGAAAATTCCTATTCAGTGGGACCAGCCCTTCAGTGAAGAGCTAAAAGGACAAGACCATTTTGATGATTTTACATTATGTGGCCTTTTCCAGAATGAGTGCAGCCCCTGATTTCTAGCTAGTGAGAATCACCATTGAAAGAGGTTCCCAAATTGGATTCCTTTCTTCTTGGACATGGTGAGTTTACACCTAGCACAGAACTAGGGTGGCAATTTAAATTTAAATGTGGTTAAATGCAAACCACAATTGTCCAGTCCTCTGGATTAGAAGAAAACAGCTGTAACATGGCAAAAAAATATGCACACATTTAGGTTTTTTAATGAAATCCGCTAAAAAGACAAAATCAAGATTAGAAAAATCTTAATAGTATTTGTGTATTAATTCTCTAAAAAGAGAGAGAACTTGGTATTTTTCTGTTCCCTTACAATTTCCCTGAAGTCCACCAAGAGAGATAAAATATTAGGGATGGTCTATTTGGAATGAAAAACAAATAGCAAAAAAATAATTAGTGTACAAAGCAAGCCTATTGTCAGTCCCTGAATCTTTGCTGCCTCTGACAGCATCTGGATTTGTTGATGCAGATGGCTCATATTGTTAAGTCTTTGTTAAAAAACTAGATTATATTTTTGACTATTAAAATGGTCATTCTAATTTTAATAACATTTCTTTTTAAATTTAAGCAAGAAGAAACAGATGCTTTAAACATACCAATCTTCACCACATGACAGCTCCTTAAGTTTGTCACCAAGTTTCATGGCTTAACAGAACTAAAGACTAAATGAATTAGTAACCATTTCCAGGATCAGATCCTAGACTGGTAGTGCATTGAGATTTTTCAGACCTGTGTATCTTGAAGTAGTTTACATCCAGGATGTAAAAAAAGACTTCTCTTAAGTTAGTTTGCCTCTTAGCTTAGCTGAAGCAGGGAGTCAGCCACAGGGGATGCCTTTATTGAAAAATAGCTTGCCCTTGTAACGAGGATTTAGTTGTGGCTTTGACAATCAGACATGTCGTGGCAGAGAGGATGTGAAAGTGAAGCACCCAAACGGCAGTTGGCGGTGACGTCCTGTTTGCTGAGGACAGGAGCAAGCTCAAGGCATCCGTAGGGACTGCGTGTGTACCCGACAGCTCCCGCATCCCTGAGGAGCACAGTCCTCTCCTACACCAGCTCCCTGGGAATGAAGCTGTGGCTACGCCTTCTCCAGTTGGCATATGGAGCATCTTCATCCAAGTTAACTTTACCCCACGAATCTAGAGATCGCAGGCAGTTCAGCTGCCTCCTGTGCCAGGAGCATTCCCACCTGGCACCCTTAGGCAAGACTCGCTAGCTCGCTTTTGCAGCTTAGAGGCTCCATTGAGCCACTGTACGAGCAAAGGGGATGGATCAGCAGTTGTAATTCAAGTCTGGGACTCTGGAGATGTACATACCGTTCAGCATGTGCTTCACAAGTGAACATCCTCATTATGCAGTAATAGTAAAATAAAAGATGTAAACCCCATGCCCTGGAGCTTTTACTACTCCAGGCCAGACATCCAAAAAATGCATAATCTCCCTTTACTTACATGTAGGTGTCTCTGCATCACCATGGCCATCATTTAGGGCCTAAGTCACAGACCCCCTCAGTACTTAAGATGTGATAATCAAAGAGGTAACTGCCACCTACCAGCTATTTATTGAACTTCTGCTAGAGTCCGCTGTCTCCTCAGATGTGTTGGCTCACTTTGTCCTAATCTTACTTAGGCAAATGGGTTTGAGCTAATGCAGACAGTTTAAACAGCAGGTCTGGTACCCTGGCTCCTTTAATCTGAAAAAGGCTGGGGAACACATATCCGAGCAACTGTACCAGGAGACATGAGGAGCATTAATACCTGGCAGGGGTGATGCTGACAGAAAAAATGGGGATGGTAAGTTTTTTCACTGGCTCAGCTGGGCTCTGGAAGAGAGCATCTGTTTATTATCTTAGGACATACATTTCTTTTTGCAGTAGTGCTGGCTAAACAGGTCCTATTCATCTCCCCTTGCCTCCAAACGTCCTCTTCAGTCAAACAGTAAGAAGTGGGTAACGGCCTTGTGTGCTCTGCCCCTTCTCTTCCCCCTTCCTGTTATGCCAGCACTACTGGTTGGGCCGTTGGGTGAGTCAGTGCTAGGATCTGGATAAAAATAAGCTTTCTTTCTCTCCCCTTGGGTTACTGGCACACCATGCAGCTGCACAGACCGTTGCATCAGCACCCCCAAGGTCCATGCCAGGTGGTTACAGCAGTCACCTGGAGCTCCTGGAGCTGGTGCTGCTGCTGAAATAAATGTTCACGCAGTCACGGCATTCCTCCCCTTGTGCCTCATTTCCTTGGGAGTGAAGTGGGAGTAACTGGACTTCTCAGTTTACAGGCCTGCTTAAAGGATAAATGTATCAAAGCAACAGATCTCAAATTAAGAAGTTGCCCCCTTGGGAAAGCACAGCATGTACCAGGTTGGGATGGAGAAGACTCAGGAAAATTTCAGCCACCTCTCTCCTTTCCCATCCTCTTCCAGCCTTCGCAGTTCTTCCCTTTTTTCACTGTGAGTGTTCATTTTCTGTCCCCCTGTGCAGAGGGGCTAGAGGCAATTGGCACTGGGGTGAACCTTGCTGGAACCTGCAGGGTAGGATCCACTTGCAGAAAAGCAACAGTACGAGTGACACTTGTGAGTGATAGAGTGTATTTGGGGAGGCTAAGCCAGCTGCAAATAGGGTCCCAGGAATTTGGGGTTACCCTGAGAGCAAGCGTGCATGTACGTGTAAAAGGGTGGGGAATAAAGGTAAGGTGGGGAAGAAGGGAATTACAGACTATTACAGCAAAGGAGAAAGGTGGGGCTCTGAATCTCAGAGTTGCGTTACTAAAGATTGCGAATGGTCAAATCCTACAGAAATGGGTCAGAAATAGAGTGCATCAGGCAAAATCATAATTTTGATACCCTTGCAAATATTCTGAATTGCATATATGCTATAGTCAGAAAAGAAATTCAGTTTGCAGAGGAAAAAAGAATTGTGCCATCACCTATTAAAATCCGTGCATTTCTGGCTGTACATAAAAATATCCTACAGACAAATGATTTTTCTCTGTGCAGATATGGAGGCCACAGTAATCTGTTCCTAGAAACAGCAGCTGATAAATACTGCAGGCTGTAGGTAATATTTGCATTGTGATATATAAACTGTGTAACTACACTGTGGAAAAAGTTTAGGAAAGAAAACTAGAGCTTTTCTTTTTCTTGGAAGATCCAGCATGTTTACAGTTGAGGTAGCGATCGTGTTTATTTCATGACTGTGAAAGCTGTGTATTGTCAGTTAGACTGTTTCTTCGATGCATCAGTCACCTCTGTGTGCTACAGCTGACGACAGAAAGGACCTCCGACCAATGTGTAGCTAACAGCAAATATTTCTTTTGGTTTCCCATGTGTCTCTTGCACATTAGCAAAGAAAAGATTTGTAAAAGGAAGGAGAATAGGGAAGAATCATTGGCAGAGAACTCTATGGTTACTGTTGTACTGAACATTGCTCAAGTTTTCTAATTTATAAATGAACAGGACCATAAATTATTAATCAAAGAAAGGCTGGCCTTTTCCTAGATTTCTCCAAATTGCAACGATGCTTCCAAACAATGACATAGGATTCAGGAATATTACTGTAATTCAGTTTAAAGGCTCTGATTTCACCGGTGGGTAGACCCAGAAATCAACAACCCCTGCTATTACTGCCAAGTGGAAGATTTTGTTTTGATTTAGAAAATTGGTTGGGCTGCTATCTCACCAACGTACAGATTCAAGAGCTGTTTTTCCTAGAGGCCTCAGTCCACAAAAGCACTTAATCAGGGCTTAACTTTAAGGAAGTGAGTGATCTTATTGACTTCAATGGATGATTCACATTTGTAAAATTGAGGTATTTAAACATTCTATTCAAGTGCTCTAAATCCAACAAGGAAAAATCTGCCAGTGTTGCATTTTCATAATAAAATCATGTATGACATTCTGAAGATGGAGACGGTGATGTTTTGAAGTCCTTTTGTTTACACATTGCCAGAAGAAATTGATTAAATTGCCCAGGATTAGTGGCTGCTAAAGAATGGATTTTAATTAAATGGTAGAATGTGTCACTCTCTACATGTTTTAGGCCACAATCTGTTGGCATAAACCGTGTTTTTTCAAAGTTCATTAAGACCAGCTAAAATAAAATTATTACACTTACCTAAAGGCTTTACACCTAACAGATTCTGGCTTATCAGCTGGATATCAACTGCAATAGTTTACATATTACATTTGTGACTGAAATGTAAATATTATGTAATAAAGAAAACACTACGAGATTATATTTATATGTTGGCCACATAAGGGTTCTTTTAAAAGCAACATCCCATTACTATAGCTCCAAATGCCTAGCTAAAGCATAAACCTAAAGCTCTGAGCTGGCTGCTTACTTTTCTGTGATCTGATTTATTCCTTATTGAAATCAATTATAAGATTTGCACTGACTTCAGAATGATTTTGATTGGATGTTTAACCAGTAAAAGAAGTGATAATTTAATAAAAGCCCACATACTTCTCTCCTTTTCCCTCATTAAATCTAATGCCAATCTCAAAGAAGGAAATTGAGAATTATAGTGAATTTGACCACTGTTTCAAATTGCACAGTGGGTTTAAACATAAAGCACAATAAGAAACCAACAAAATGGTGGGTTTGTGAACAGGGATTTTTCAGGCTCTTGTGGGTTCCCAGGTCAGATGCAACAGGTTCTTGAACCTGGATATTTACCTCACCAAAACCAGTTACACAATAACGCTGTTTCTCCCAATACATCTAAAATAACACCTAGAAACTGTGATGATATTGGTTTGTTTTCTCTCTCTTTAGTGTTACTTTTTGTATGATTTAAAAGCCACTGCTCTGACCAAACGGAAGGATCGCTGCTGTACTGCTGTGAAAGGCACCTCGCTTCCATCGGCAGGCGGGTGGCCTAAGGAGTCCGTATGGATGTCGTAGCCGATGGAATAAACAAATTACCAACAGTAAGTTTAGAAAATGATGTTGTTTATCCTGGAAAAGGATCCCAGAGGACTAGAGTTTACAGTTTATCAGAAAAAAATCAAGAGAAAGAAACCACGCTTGGACAACATGCGTTTATAGAAAATAAATAAATTGAAGAAACAATGAAAATGGAACTAAAGTTGAAACTGCGCACTTGTGATATGAAATATCAATGCAATCACTTTGCAGCAGATAATATGCATGGCAATTAGAGCTTTTTTACATTATATTATAATAAATTCATAATTCATGCATACAATGAGAGCTTTTGGAAAGGAGCTTTTGAATTTAACAAACGCTACCACTCATCATCTGAGCAAAGATGGCAAAATGGAATTTCAACATTATTTGCGATCTAAAAAATTGAACCATCGTTGTTGCTTTGTGTTGTGCTTCCCTTGCACAGACTGCAGTGCCTTCTGTCTGCTTTAGGGTGTGGCATCTGCCATTGGGGAGGAAAAACTGGCATGTGTTGCCTTTTATAGCAGACTGATTTCATTGTGCCGAGGGCCTCTATTTTATAGCCTCTTAGTTCCAATCTTGTGGCCAAGTTGCTGAAACAAATGGGAGTAAAAGGAGCTAGTATTATAAAGTCTTCAGTTTAAAGCCTCATTCTTTTTTTCTTTCCGGGGAAAACATTTCAAAGTAAATCTATGTTAAACTTCGCGTGTTATTTTCCCAATCAGAAAGAGCTGCGGAGCATGTCAGGAAGTAGTGCGATCCGCAGCCGAGGCGCTATCAGTACATCTTATCAGATTTTCAATATATCTATTTGTGCTTGAATATAAATGTCTTGAAGTATAAATGTGTAATTGATTTTATATTTTATTTTAGAGTACACATGTAAATAAATACACACAAGTAGACATCTATACTTATATTTGCATATGAAAGACTTCAAAAAATCAACTTATGTGGTTTAATGTGTATAATTAGCGTGCATTTGAATATAGAAAAGAAGAAAAACCAGGAGAAAATGTCAAAAAGGCTCACTAACAAAGATGTAGTATTCTCTTGGCAAAAGCTGATGAATGATTTGGCATGAATTCATCTTAGAGTTCTGTTATTCTCTCTCCTACAAAGATGATATACCCCTTTCTAGCAGTTTGCATAGAATTGCAATTTGTTGTTGTTGCACACTGTAATGACCCTTGGGTATTCACCTGATTCCCCCCACTAGAATTACTCACCATTTTTTTCCCACTCTATGTTTTCCTGTTAGCCATATAACATTTTCGCACTTGCAAAGAGTAAAAAAAATAAAAAGAAACATACAATTGTAACAGAACTATTAGCAAGATGTACTTGAGGAGCACTGAGACTTTTCAAAACTAACTCCATCATGGAAATCAGAATATTTCTGACTTTACAGATGGAAATAAAATTAATAGACGCCGGAATCACATTGTTCATACACTCATCAATAATCTTTGCATGTAATTCAACATTAAAGCATGAAGCATCTGCTCTTTAATGTTTTCACAGCGGATTCAAAAAAAGTCTGCCTACTAATGACAGCATCTTTCTTGATATGCTGCGTTTTTCTCCACCATTATTGAATCTTCTATTTATATGTTTTGAAATTCAAACACGTGCTTACATTTAATAGAGTGCATAAATATATTAATTTAAAACAGCGTGGTTTAGACCCTTACTATATTGACAAGTCGCTAATATCCCAGTTTTCTATGTTCATAGCCAAGTATTTGTTATCTCAAATGCTTTCATTTGTTGAATGTAGTGTGCGACTGTTACCTTTTGTTATACTGGGGTATCATTTGCATTAAGGTAATTGTAAAAACCGTTCTGAAAGCTGGTTCAGCAGCAGCAGCTTTTCATTTGGAGCAAGAGATACTCGGATTACATATTTTGGGTTTTGTGTTACTACATTTTTGTGAGGGTCGTGTGCTTACTAGAAATTATAATGTTTGGCGAAACAACTATGAGACCAAAAATGTCTCGCTCTCCTTGGTCAACTCCTGTTGATCGCAAATAAGTGCACAGAACATATTGAAAACAGCCAAATATATAAAAGCATCATCAGTGCAAATGACCATTAGAATTTGCAGACAGCTGGACAACGCAGACAACTGCAAAGAATTTTAGGTTAAATTTTGTTAACCATCCACGCACACGATATAAATTTGGAGGGAAGAAGGGGAAAGTCTTATTTTTTTGGTGACACAGCCAACGTTTCCCTCCCTTTGGAATACAACGAGGCGCCTTTAGAACATGAAGGCGAAGGGGTGCATCGTGCGGTCCCCCGAGCTCTGACCGTCCTCCATGTGCTCCAGCGCACCTGGACACGGGGCACCGCGCTCCTCCTTCCACCGGGGCACCCGCGCGTTCCCCCCATCCCCCGGGGGCGCCGGGCGGCCCGAGGCGCCCGCCTGCACCGTTGGCGGCGGCGCAAGTTGCGCGTTTGGCCGCGCGCAGCGGAACCCGAGGGGGTCGCGTCCCGCCTCGCGTTCCCCATCCCCGCGCCGCTGCGGGGAGCGGGAGCCGGAGCGCGGTCCAGTCCGCGTTTTGCGGGGGCCGGAGGGGGCGCTGGCTGCCGGCGCTGGCTCGCCCGTTCGGCCCTGCCATGCTGGGCCGGCGCGGCTCCGGCAGCCGCGCGTTTGCCCATATCCGGGTTGGGGAGGAAAGGGGGAAAGAAAGAGGGGAAAAAAAAAAAAGTTTCGTTTAAAACCCTGAACAAAAAAACTTTCAACATGAAACCACGGGGCAGGAGCGGGCGCGGAGCGTGAGGCGCTCTCACCGTCTCTAATCGCAACCACGGGCTCGGGGAGGGGAATCTCTGTAATTTGGTGCGTGCGGAGCGGCCCGCAGGGTATACTCTGGGATCAGCCAGGTCCCTGCCCGGCCGCTTCTCCTGCCCCTCTGCGAGCCCTCCCCCCACCCCCATTCGCCCTCCTTTTTCGAGGGTGAGGGTCGATTTTCTTTTTTTAAACATTTTTTTTAACTTTTTTTCCCCCTTTTTTTTTCCGGTAGTTACTCCTCTCGGCACTAATTTCTCGCAATGTTGCGGTGATCATGGCCGCGCAAGTGGCAGCGGCTCCGGCGGGTGCGAACAACGGCAAGGGCAAAGCCCCGAGCGTGCCGGGCGGCCCGGGTCAGGGGGGGGCCGGGGCCGGAGAGGGGAGCCCGGCCGGCGGCGGCAGCAGCGTCAATAATGTAGCCCACCATGTCCTGCACCGCCACAGCGAGCCGCCGAACATGGCCAATAACGCGGCTCCCGCCACTAACAACAACGCCGGCGGCGGCGGCTCCTCTTCGGAGCCGGCTCTGAAGGAAGGTGGAAGCTCCTCGGCGTTATCTTCTTCTTCCTCCTCCTCCTCGGCCATGGAGACGGGGCTGCTCCCCAACCACAAGCTGAAGAGCGTCGGAGGCGATCACCCCGCCGCGCCGCCCCACCACCACCACCACCATGCCCACCACCCGCATCACCATGCCCACCACCACCACCACCATGCCCACCACCACCACCACCACCACCACCGTGCACTACAGCAGCAGCTAAATCAATTCCCGCCGCCGCCGCATCAGCCGCCGCCTCAGCACCATCCCGTGCAGAATAACAACAGCAGCAGCCTCGGCGGCGGCGGCGGCAGCGGCAGCAACAACAACGGCGGTGGCGGTGGCGGCGCTGCTCAGCCCAGTGCAGACATGGAGCAGCAGCAACATGGAGGAAAAGACAGTGTTTTGGGCGCTCAGGCCGAGCCCCCCCAGCCGCCGCAGCAAATGCTGAATAAAGGCGCCGACGAGGAGGAGATGCCCGGCAAGATGGGCGAGCCCATCGGCGGCCGCTACGACCACCCCGGCTTGGGACCCCTGGGCGGACAGCAGCAGCCCCAGCAGCCGCCCCCGAGCGCCGGGAGCGGCGGCGGCGGCGGCCTCGGCGGCGGCGGGAGCGGAGGAGGCGGCGGCGGCCCCTCCGCGGTGGGTGTCTCGGAGTTCAATAGCTACTATGGCCCCGCCGCCGCCGCCCCCGCCGGCAGCGCCTCGGCGAGCCGCGCGGGGCCTTGCTTTGATCAACATGGCGGACAACAAAGCCCCGGGATGGGGATAATGCACCCCGCGGCGGCCCCCAACAGCATGGACCCCCTGCAAAACTCCCACGAAGGGTACCCCAACAGCCAGTACAACCACTACCCGGGATACGGCCGCGGCGGCGCGGGCGGCGCGGGAGCCGTGGCGGCGGCGGCCGGCGGGGCAGGCGGCGGCGGCGGCTACGGGGGCTCGGCGGCGGGGTACGGGGTGCTGAGCGCCCCGCGGCAGCCGGGCGGCGGCATCATGATGGGCCCCGGCAAGGCGGCGGCGGCCGGCGCGGCGGCCGGCGGCTTCGCGCGCTTCTCCTCCGGGCAGAGCCAGCAGCACCCGTCCGGGGCCACCCCTACCTTGAACCAGCTGCTCACGTCCCCCAGCCCCATGATGCGGAGCTACGGCGGCAGCTACCCCGACTACAGCAGCCCCGGCGCCCCGCCGCAGCCGCAGCCGCAGCCCCAGCCCGCGGCGGCCGCCCCGGGGAGCCAGCAGGCAGCGGCGGGCATGGGCATGGGCAAGGACATGGGCGCACAGTACGGAGCGGCCAACCCGGCCTGGGCAGCGGCGCAACAAAGGAATCACCCGGCGATGAGCCCCGGCAGCACCGGGCAGGCCATCGGCAGGACACAGGTAACCCCCGCGCTCCACTGGGGACCGCTCCCCGCCTCCCGCACACTCCAGCCGGGGGCTCAGTTTCTTTATAATTCACTTTTTCCCTACCCCAAACCCCCTCTCTTTCCCCTTTTTTTATTTTTTTTCTCTCTTTTTTTTTTTTTTTTCCCTTTCTTCCCCCCCCTCCCTCCTTCCCTCCCCCCCGCACCCCCCGGGCCGGTTCTGCTCCTCGCTGCCTCCCCAGCGAAGGGCGAGCGGCGCACAATGCGCGGCCCCGCCGGGGCCGGAGGCGCTGGAGCGCGGCTCTCCCTGCCGGAATTGGGTTGCTCGCAGACCCAGTTAATATTTTCTCCCTCCCCTCCTCTCCACTTTGGAACGGGGAGGGAGGCACGCGGGGCCAGGAGGACGAGCAGCTCGGGACGGGGGATGGGGACGGGGGGCTGGATTTTGTAACCGGTTTGCTTGACCCGTCAGGCTCCCGGGGGATAAGGTCCATTATTTTCCACGGCTTTTTTGGTTCTTTTTTTTTTTGCCTCCCCCCCCCCGCGATTTTTTCCTCCCTTTTTTTCCTCCTTTTTCCCCCCTCGTTTTTGTTTTGCCTCCTTAACCTGCCGCGTTTCTGAACAGAGCGAGTTGCGGCGTTGCACGCTCTTTAGCAAATTTACTCAGTCACTGACAGAGTCTCCGTAGTGAGATCCGCGGAGCCGCGGGGCCGGGATCCTGTTCCTGCCTCTTTTTTTTTTTAATTATTATTTTTTTTGGTGGCCCTGTGGGATGTGGAGCGCGCATGTGCTCGCGTGTGCCCGCGCCTCGGTCCCTCGGGCCGGTGACCGGAGCGGGAGTTGCTCGCCCGCGTGGGTGCGCGGCTGCGCTTCTTTTCTTCCCCCCCTTCCCCAACACACGCGGAAATCCAAACCGGGAATGGGGTGGGGCTGGGGGGAACCCGAAAAGGCGGGGAGGAAGGAAAAGATAAAAGAAGGTGACACAACAAGTAGTTACTATTACAAAAAGTGGAATATTTTGATTTAAGATCCCGGCGCCAGCAAAGGGGGCGCGGGGCGCCGCCCCCGCCGTCCCAAACGCCGCGGATCGATGGGTCGGTCCCCGGGCGGGCGCGGCGGGTGCGGGGGAGCCGAGGAGCGCCCGGGTGTCCCGCGCCCAGGTTCGGGATTTGAATTGTGGAGGTAAAGCGGCTGGAACCGTCTCCAGACAGCTGCCTCCGAGTTGACATCTAATCTGCCATCTGATTGGCTCCGCGCTCGCCATTGGGCACCTCGCGCCGCTGATGTAAATAGCAGCGCGAGCGGCGCAGCCACAGGAACCCCCCGTGCCACAAACAACAGCCGGCGGGGACCGCGCCGTCCCGCGGGCACCCGGCTCCCCCCCGTCCCGCATCCCCTCCCCCCGGTTTGGTTAGATAGCCGGGGTCTTTGCGGCATCGATTTAGTTATTTTTGGTTTTGTGTGGGATTTTTGTTGTTGTTGTGTTTTTGTTTTGTTTTCTTTTTTTTTTTTAATTCTGTGCTAATTGGAAGCGGTAGGGGAGCACCTTATAATAGCAGAGCTTGGACGAGGATTCGGGATTTCAAGTTGCGCTCGTGTCTCTAGAAACATTTTGTAATGTTGCAGCTTATGGATATTATGCAAGGAATTGGATTCCTTTTTTTTTAAAAAAAAAAAAACTATCCAAAGATTAATTTCATTACGTTTCTGTTAGTTTGATACCTAACCTGTGTGTGCCTCTTAAAAATATCGTGTTTGGATGTAGCTGCTGTAGGCGAAAAAACGCCGTGTATGGTAGAAAGAAGCGAAAAAGGAACCGTTCTGTCAGAGGCTGCATTGGCTTCATCGCTGCAATGAATCCAGATATTTGGGGGAAAATGTACTTTTGTGTTTGATTTGGGTTTAGAGTATTTCAAGAAGCATCAGGAGTTGTTGAGCTCATTTCCTCACAGGTGTGAGGCTTGAATTCTTGGTAGCAAAGGGAATTGTGTTAAATGGAGTAGTGCATTAGAATTTTATGGGTTTCTTTTCCCTTCAACAAGATCTTTCTATTAAGAACTGTTAAATCTTTTAATAGCTTTTGACAACGAGGACTGACAGGAACAAATGCAGGTGGATGCTTTTGAGGTCCTGAAACGGCTGGATCTTTCCATAAAGTAGTGGATAGAACCTGGAGAAAACATCGCTTAGTAGTTCGAATGGTGTATTAATCCTGATAAAATAATAACAGAAATGCTGGATAGGCTGGCTCAGTATGTGTTTGTCTACTTCCAACAGACCACTCCTGTCACGCTTTTAGTTTTTATTCAATTTCCTTTCTGTTTCTTCCAGGGAAGTAAGGGGTTTTTTGTGTGTTTGTGAGTGTTAATTTTTACCTTTTCTAATTTGCACTGATAAAAGGGTCACTGGAAGCTGTAAGTTAATGAGGCCTCATATGCATAACCTTTCATGATTAATTAAAAATATTTGCATTGTCTGCTTGCTTTTAAACGCTGGGAGTTCAGATTGTGTGGCTTTAAAAGCTAGGAAGATCGTTAGCAGATAGACATAGTACATGTTAGTTCAGACTGCTAATTCTTCACGGCAGAAATTGTTTCAAGTATTTTATTTTTATTGAAGGAGTGAGACTAAATTCATTATGCCCTCTGTATGACCCGTAGAAATACTTCCTTATATTTATGGGTTTACATCCTCTGTCACAGATTTCTTTTCTTTTTTTTATTTGTTTTTTTGGTACCATAGGAATTAGGATGCAGCTTAGAAAGAAGAAGGCAAGGACACACTTTCTTTGATTTTTGTTTTTGTAATTATTATTTTTCCTCAAAATAATTGTCTTAAAGGCAAGTAATCTGTGTTCTTTTTATTACGATTTTTCCATCTAATCAGTAACTGAGATCTTTTCTTAGATTTTATATTTGTTAATGTATAGATTGTGTCAAATAAAAAATAAATACTTACCGTCAATTTTCAGAACACAATTTTTTTTGCACATTGTTTTTTGGTTTTAATTCCCACGTGTGAATCTCCCATGTGTTTTATATAATTAACAAAAGAAGTGATTGCTTTGAGAAAGAGGAAAAAATGAAGTGTTCAGTCCAGCATTTGAACAGTAGGCTTCTCTTTAATTTTTCTAGTAATCATGTGTGGATGCTTTATATATGTGTATACACATGTTAGAATACACTCACTGTCATGTGTCTTTGCAAAGCAGATGATGATTGGCCCCTACGCCTATCAGAAACTATTGTGCTGCACACAGAGAAAGAGGACGGTCAATAGCCTGCAACATCAATAGGCAGCAACATCGTGAGATACTTGAGCAGGAAATTCTTGCCTCAGCGTGGGTAATTTTTGTAATATGCAGAGCTGTCGTGTTCTACTGTGATCCAACCTGTGTGTTTGTCCAGACTATTAAATTATTTAAGAAGATTTTGCTTCCATTTCATCCTTGCCCAGTTGTGAGACGAGATGTAAGCTGGCAAAAGAGGCCTCTTGTTTCTGAAGAAGCACACGTTTTCAAAGCAGATGGATATCGCTCATGCGGATACATTGATTTGATTGTGGAGGAGTTGGGTGATGCTAGTGCAGTACCTTGTCATTCAGTTATTTTGATTATTGATTAATTCCTTGCCAGCGTACTGATATTTAGAGTCCTGAGGCTCCTTTTATTCTTCACTTCTGAATTGCACTGCAGTAGCTTAACACATCAGCTAGCCTTCGTGTGTGTGCTTTGTATACATCTTTCTCCTTTGTGCACGTGTGTAAGATTTATGTATACCTACACACAAAGAGAGAACCTAGGTCTTTTCAGGAGTGCTTGTGTAGCATGGGGTATATAGCAAATGTTAAAAAATAATCTTCTGAGCTGCTCTGAGTTTGGGTGTTTTATCTGTCATTTTGTTTTGCAGCGAAGAAACTCGGAATATGCCTGATTCTGCAGCTCTTTTTATGTCAAATAGATTGCCCATATTGGGAGTTCTGGCTAAGCCAGAGCTGCAGAATCATGTCCTGTGCCTGAAGGCCATTAAACAGCTGTTAGTGTGGTGAATAGATTCTTGATGTCTCGATGGGAGAATAAAATATATTTTTCCCTGTGCATTTTCAAATAAACAGTTTAGTATTCACATAGCTTCTATTTAAAAGTAGCAAATAGCAATATTCTCAGTTAGTAGCATCTATATATATATTACGACCATCTATTTGACACTTTGTGGTTTGGTGTTAGTTATTGGTTTCTGTAGTAGCGCTTATGCCTACGTGTTGAACGACAGGACCCTGTGTACAAGATACAATAAAGAAAAGAGAGATGCAAACCCATCTACTGTATCACTGCCTCCATCATGTGAGGATTCTACAACTAAGCAGTTGATTACTCTCTTTTTGGCATTTTCATCTGAAACTGTGGGGATGCAAACTAGGGCGTTTAATCCGTTGCTGTATTTTCTATTTACATATGTGACATAAAATTTTTGAGATTAGTTAGCATGGTCTGTTAGGTGATGCTGTTTTATCCTGGCGTAGTAGCTTAGTTAAAACTAGATGAAATTCGTGCAATGAAAACAAGTTTCAATAGCTACTGATAGGTCTTTCTCTTTCTTGCTTTTGCACCATAAATATTTTATCATAGGTATTTTGAAATTCTCATTGTTAACGTGAGAATGGCGGTAGTTTGTTTATCCTTACGTCCTTTAAGATTGTACCGGTGTCCTAACTGCTTACATTTCAGTACTTTTTCAAAATGTGCCATTTATCGGGAGGCTTTGAAGATTCTCTGTGGATATGTAAAGTAGTGTTGCCAAGCTTGCTGTGCATGCATGCTCAAGGCTGCAGAATTTCAGTAGCATGTGTTTGTGGTAGGCTAACTTGCTAGAATATATTTTAGAATTGTGATTATTAAGGTACTTGGGAAAAAACTTTTCTTTCAATTTTGGGGCTATTTACATAGTGCTAAATACATGTTTTGGTAGGATTGAATGAGGACTTTAATTAAACTTAAATTAAAATTATACCTTAGTGGTTTTCAAGTTTGTTTTGAAAACTGGTAATGGAACAGTGGTACTAAGCAATGTTGTTTTTGTATCGCTTAATGCTGAGAGAAGCAAATAAATGTAATAGATGAAAATCCTGTGGAGCCAATAGTGTTAGAGTAAAATATATTTTAATGGAGCCTTACCTGTTAATAAGTTCAAATATTATTTTTCTTATTAAACCTGAAGGGTTTCTGTGTATCTGACGTACGCTTTGCCATTCAGATCATAAGATCACCTTTTGAATTTTTCTGTTCTCTTCCTGCTCAATTCTACACCCAAATGCTCATGTACTGGCACAGTGCTGCAGTGTTTGTGTTGCAGGTGGACTGGAGGATTTCTGTTGTAGTACTTCCAGTTCTGAGACTGTGGCATCCAAGGATCCACTAGGAACTTGTCAGGTCCAAAAGGGCCAAACCCGTCCAGGATGTCGTTCCACTGCAGTCGAGAAATCTTCAGGAATCGATGTATTCCAAGATACTTATGTTACTTGTGAACAGCCCATTGTGGGGACAGTAGATGGCTAATTGGTACAGGATTACCTTTAACTACCTTTATTTTCTCAGTAGCAACATTCCAAGTACGATTGATCTTTACACTGTCTTTCTGTTGTTCCTTGCATTGGAGGGAGAGACAATTCCTGTTGTACCGTGTGGGGAAATTGAGGAACGTAACGTACACCTTCCACAGGCAGAGGTTTCTTAGAAATAAATGGGGGCTTGGTGCCATAAACTTCAGCTTTTGGATACATCCAGTCTAACGGTGAAGACCTTCTGTTGTGGGAGAATTAAGCTTTACAGGCATCTACTCAGACAACTGAGAAGACACATGACTGAGCGAAACAAGGGATTTGTCTGCTGTGTCAATATAGTCACCTTAAACTAAAGGCACCGTCATCTGAATTTCAAGTATTCCTTGCACTGTTTTATCATTAGGTACTCAATGTCATCTATATAAAGTCATTTGATTTCTCATAGAAATTAAATTCTGAGGAAATTGAGTTGAACAAGTGCCCGGGAGCTTAGCTGGTGTTGCGGAACTTGACTTCTGATGAATATGATGCACAGAGTGCAAGTACGTGCTGGGGGAGTGCCTGCACGGGCTTCCTTACCAACAAATCTGGTTGCTTTATCTGGCAGATAAATTGACTTTATTTTTTAAAGCGAACAAATTTCACGCAGAAATCATGAAGTTTGTTTTTCATATGGGAATTGTTCTTGCCACAAACATAGAGTACCTTTTAGCAAACTTTGTATTCCTTTTATAGGTAGCTTACTTCATCTGAAGGCACCTGGAACTAGAAAATTGTGTCAGCCAAGATGCTGTTATCAAAGTGTTTCATTTATGTTTATTAAAACCAATGTGAAATCTGTATAAAAGTTTTCAGCTGATATGATTTGAAAGGATGGTGATACATTATGCGTTTGTGTTCCATGAATAGTGAAAATGTTCATTTCCTTATAAACTACCAAACCGAGTCATGAGGCTGCTGAATTTCTGAATACCCATTCAATTTGTGAGTATAAAATGGTGTTTGATGGTTCTGCAGTGTGGAAGGAATTGCTTCCAGTACAGAGCCATCAGTGTCTGATCTACTCGCATATTCTTGCATTTGAGTCATGGTGGGGTTAGTAACTGTGTCAGCAGGACTGAGCATGTGTAGAGGTATGTAATCCATTTATTAGCTTCCTTCCTCCAATTTCAAGAACTATTAGTTAATTTTTGCTCCTGAACTTGCCCAGTTGTGTTCTGCATTTAAGAATTCACTGCTGTGCCCTGCTTTGTAGCCATCTTGGACTTGAAGCGATACTGAATTTAGGTTTGTGATCTGGTAATTGCTTATGAAGACATCCACCTGCGTGATTGGCCCTCTGACACTTCCATCTGTACAGCTGCATCACTTATCTCCCCCTGCCACCCCCAGCAGTTTCTTTCTGACCTTTGGTAGGGTGGGGAAGGAATTCTCTGCTATTTTTTTTCTTCTTGTATTTTTTTTTCCTTTAAGAAAATAGATGTACACATTGTTGTCTGGTACATATTTTCTTTAGCACGTTTGCTAAAGAATAATAATGAAAATGGAAAAAAACTCTTTAATGTGTAAACATCCCCCCTTCTCTTTTTAGAGGGTAGTGTTCTCTTGCTAATAGGGTCTTGTAATTTTTTACTCTAAACAGTTACAGTCATGATTTTTATTTTCCTGTGAGGGCTTTGTTTGGAGTTTATTTTAGGTACGTACTTATTCAAACAAATAAATCTTGCGTAGCAGGGTTTTCTGTTATGTGTGAGTCTTTTTTTACCTGCTAGTTGCAAAATGGTTTTGATTCTGCCACCTTACTGAATCAGCTTATTTGCCCTTTAGAGATCATGTGGCCAGGTCCTCTGTGAAGTTCTGTTATTGCAGCTACATCATTAGGTTCAGGGAATTAATTGCATCCTTGACTAATACGGATTGTGACAAACCCTTTTGTGTTTAGCTTACTGTTGGGGTGGTGGTGTATCTGCACATGGGCAAAATAACAGCCTTTGTAAGTGGGCTCTCCTGAGGGGTTTACAGGTTTGGCTGTCAGGATAGAAGTAACTTGCTGAGTTTCTCACAAAATAGATAGTTCCACAACATGTTTTGGTCACGTTTTAAAAGTACAAAGTGATCTGTGTTATGCAGGAAAGAGGGGGCTGTCTTGCTGTAGCACAATCCCTGGTACAGCTGGCTTTCACCGAAGGACTTGAAGTTTGAGCACGGTTGTTTTTCGTTTGTTTGGATAAAAAAAAAGAAAATTGGTTCAGAAAATCCCAAAAGGAAAGATCCTGTGTTAAAACATAATTGTAGCCATGTGTACCGTTCGCAGTGTGGACATGGCTTAATTCACAGATTGATTGAAGTAGAATAGTGCCTTCTTTACACAAGCAGTGAATTCAGCCATGGTTAAGTAAATTATGTGGCTTCAGGAAAATGGTATTAGTAAGGATTGGTGCAGGAATTCTGGATAGCTGTCTGCATGACCTAAAGGTAGCTGTTTTCACTGTCATCCCTCAGTTTCCATATGTTAAAATTAGGATTATATTTGCCTCATTTAATTATTTGAGTTTGAGGTGCAGTTTTAATTACGGTGCCGTGCAGAATAAATAGGCAGCCTAAATCTTGTGTTACACACAAAGGTATCCAGTGTGGAGTGTGCCTTCTCTGTCAGTTTGGATGAGATCCAGCACTGATCATGTTATTTGGTTAGCTTGTCACACTTACTTGTTTGTAAGCAAGATACTGAAACATCAGCTCTGAAAATCTCTTTTGAAAGCACAAGGACAGGATTTGTAGTTCTTAAATTTTATTCTTTTAAAGTTAAAAATAAACATAAGGAGGTTTGTTTTGACAGCATCAAAGGAATATGCTGGTTTATTTGCAGGCTTTGATTTGGGTGGAATGTATGGAGTTCTGTTATTTTTTTGTTTAGCAATTTATGTTGTGAATATTTTGGATATTCTGTTTATATGAAGTGGTGGCATTGATGTCTTACTTTCAGGCCTGATTTATTGAAAATAATTGTGCTTTTGTGATTTTTTTTAATTCTTTGTTTCTTAGTCGCTCGAAATTCACAAGTCAAGCAAAATGCGCGTGTTCTTTAGAGCTGGTGCTGTTTTAAGACATTTACAGATGGTCATAAGTAGAGGCTTTTTAAAGAAATATTTCTGGATAAAACACAGGTGGGTGTGTTTGAGGCGGCTTTGTACCAGCAATAGCAAACCAATAGTATTTGGCACTTGCATTTGAAAGTCCCTCCTTCCTCTGGACGGAAAGGTGAGGCGGGTGGCTTGGTGGCGCCCGGTGTTCCGGGGCAGTGGACGATGCCGGGGGGGGGAGCACCCAGGGAGCTGGGAGCCGCTCTGATTTGTTGGGCGCTGATTCAGCCCGGGGCTGAGGGGTTTCACATCGCGGAGCGCTCCGGGGCCGCTCACACACGCGGGGTTGGTAGCGCCTGCAAAACTTCCAGACATGAAACGAACTGGTGAGCTTGGATAGCGTCACATGATCAAAATATTTTTCCCCTCGCCGCTGCCAGAAGCTGTCTGTCGCTTTTCAACAGTCCCGCTGGTCTGGCAGCGGGCCAGGGCGTGCGGGGCGGCCGCGTTCTTCAGCGCCCCGGCTGGAGCGCCCTGACCTTCGCGTGTGCGGATGAGCCGTGCGCTCCCTCGGGGGCAGCGGCCTCCCTCGGGAAAAAGGCTTGGGTGGGGCTTGATTTTGGTTTGTGTTGGTTTTTTTTTTTCCTTATTTTTATTCCCGTAGGAATTTGTCAGCCCCGTTCATCCCTGAGCGGGGCAGAGGTAACACGAGGAAAAGGGAGCCTCCTCCCACAGGTGAGGAGCTGCTGCTGCTCCTGCTGCTGGGAACGGAAGAAGTTTGGGGAATGCTTTGTTTTGAAGGAGGGATCTTGACTGTGTGTCACCAGTCTGGCTGTGGGAGGAGGTTTTCTCCCATGTGACCCCCTTGCCTTCACATCTGTGAAATAATGTTATGGGATTTCATTGAAATGACACTTTTTTACGTTCAATAAAGATATAGTTGTTTGTCTTGTATGTAACATTTTTGTTTACTATATATATGTATGTATATATATATTTTTTCAATCCTTTGTGTCACTTGTGATAGTCCCCCCCAGCCTGGCACAAAAGTGTTTTTCCTAACAAATGTAGGAGTTACTACTTCAGTGATATTTTTGAGATTTTTAACTTTGTAAAACGCTCCTGTTGTTGTTGAACATGCGGTATGCAAATAGGGGTGGAAATAGTGCTTCAAAGTATTTTGTGTGGGTTTTTTTTAAGTATTAAAAACATATTTTGCTTTTCTAATAAACCCCATAACCAGACCTTTTAATGTTTTGATATAAATAGCAATTACACTAACTGAGATCCAACCACAACGAAGAAGAACCATTTAAAATCGTTCAGAAGAAAAGGTCCCAACTTAATTGAGCTCTTCCTTTAAAGAGGAGGGGCTGATTGGGCAGAATCCGAAGCAAACTGTCTTGTGTTTTAGAACAGTTTTCTTGAAGTACTCAATGTGTTGGTGTAACTGCCAACATTTAAAAATAAATAATACGATTTTTCCAAGAATTAGCTAGGGATCCGAGGGCTACCACAGGCTACACTGTCGAGAGTTTTCTGTGAATGCAGGTGATAATTGGAACATTTCCTGAATGAGTCGAGTCCCTCAAAAAGTTTTAGGTTTAGGTAGACGGGTTCATTGTCTCATGTATTTGGGGTAGCGTTTGGGAATTCAGTTGTTCAGGAGGAGCTTGCCAAATGTGGTGCATTGTGAGCAAGCCCTGGAGAGGGATTGCCTGCCCTAGGAAGACTGCATTGCTTCCCATTCCACTTTGTTATTGGGAGGAGGGTTGGGGCAGGCCTGAGTGAGGTGTTCCTTTGTTAGAGTGTGGTGAGCAGAATGGTAGAGGAGTTCCTCTCCTTTTTCTGGAGATACTAACGCTATTATGGGAAATGGTTGCTCAAGGCTTTTCATCTGCATTTTCTCCAGCAGGGAGTGAAAGATTTATTTATTAATGTGGAGTATTTGTGTCTGTCTCACTTCTTTCCTTCCCAAAGTTGTGCTGCTTTCTTTTATTCGAATGTCATCATCTTTCTTTTCTCCTTTGTCTTATGATGCTTCTTTTTCCTTGAAATGTTATCTTCAAATTCCTGTCTTTCTCACTTTCCAAATCATTGGAGTGATGGAAACTCCATCCTTATTGTCTTCCATCATTTTACAGTTGCGTGAGAGTGAGTAGTGTGACTATCCAGGGAGAAAATAACTCTTGAGTGACCCTGCTACCCATTCCTCCCTCTGAACTTGCGTATTCTGCTCTTCTGTCCTCCAAGGGCTGTGTGCACACACGTTGTTGGGGAAAGAGTGACAGCAGGGAGAGTGCATTCGCTAGCCAGCTTCCTATGAAGGCACTTCCAGGGACTGGAGGTCGAGTGACATTAAAAAAAAATAAAAAATCCACCAAAGAAACAACCAAGCAAGTCCCCAGATCTGGCAAGACTTGGCAGCGTAATACGAGGAATCATCACCTGTGGGTGATAGTGCTGGGGTTTTTTTTTCAGGTTCCTCTGATGCTGATCCTCGAACTAATGGCAGACTTAGAGAAAAGAAGGACAAAAACAAAGGAGAAAAAAACCCAAGCTGGAATGTAAATGTGATGCGCACGGTTTCTTTACTTTTTACCTGGCAGGCAGCCGCAATTAAAAATCTCTCTTTCTATATTTGCCCAAAGGATATTTGAAAAGATGTCAGCATGAAAATTGCAGTGTGGTGTTGCTGTGAACATGGAAGTGTAGAAAAGACAGGAACCAAGGAGAGGAAACACTTTGCGAGTAATTGTCTATATTAAGTAGTGAAAGCGATGGGCTAGATGCAGTCTGAGCAGTTTTATAGTCCCTGGTATTTAATTTCATAGGTTTCTTTTATTTCTCTTAAGAAGATTTGGGTTGTAGAGAAGCAAGCTGCTGGTGATGGTTGTTTGTTATTCCACTGTTACATTTTTTTGGGGGGGAAGCTTGTTTTAAAAAGTTAGTTAAGATTCCGTTGTTCTAGGACGATACCTTAGGAATTCAAAGAAGAACAAAGGCTAATTTCTTCTTGTGTGGTAGTCTCCAAATTCTGTTGCTTTGCCTCTAAAATGATCCAGATGCTTATTTGCAACAACTCTTGTTCCTTAAAAAAAATCCTCAGATTTACCTGTGATTGTTTCTTGTCTTTTAGGTTTGAAAAGGCTGTCTGACTTGCTGTGTTTGTTCCTTTTTTCTACTCCTGCTTTTAAACATTCAGTTTAAATTTTTCTTTGCTTGGGGTCTTCTTTGAAGAGATGGAGGAAGAGAAGATAGGTGCTTCTTGTTAATGGCTGCAGCTGGTCGTGGCATCATAACAGAAGGTTCAAATAATATAGTATTTTCTTCAAGTCCTTAACTCCCGTATGGTTGTCTGTCTGTCTTAGCTGAGCATGTTGTCTCAGCCAGGGTGCCAGGAATAGGTAGAACTATAGTTTTCATCCCTGGAAGGGGAGTTGTATTTCCTGACATAAACTGAAGGAGACCAGGAACATTGCTTTTTTTTTATGCTTAGTTTTTTTCCAAAATGCTTATCTGATACTGAGCATTCAGTAGCATGTTTTGTCTGTCATTTTTAGATTAATTCTTGGGAATAACCTGGGAAGATTTTTTTTAAAAAATCGAGTTCATTCTTTAGACATTCATTAGAAAATTCAAGTTGGTATTCCTCAAAAAGGCAAATTTTTATTATTCTTGGCTTTTGAGGATCAGAGGCTTAAACAAAGATCAAATTAGCTGGAGAAAGGTTGTAATACATAAATATATATGAAAATATGTGGTAAACTAAGTGGACATGTGCCTTTTATGTGGATACCAATAGAGGCTTTTGTTGGGAAAAACTAGAAAACCTGAGCCTCTACATTTTTCTGTCACACTCCTTGGGTCCTCTTTTATTGAGTTTTGTGTTGCTAAAAGATCTTGCTGCAAGGGCTGAGTCTCAAGGTTGTCTGAAGCTGATGGGAGACTTCACTTCTGCTGAAAAGACCAGTCCCACCCTTTTATCAGCTCTCTGCTGCTTCCCTTGTGTCATATGGTGAGTCACATCAGCTCTCTGATTTGTCTGAAAATTAATCCTGCCAAACAGAACCTGTGAATGGTTGCTGTCAGCCTGATCTGACTTGCAGCACCATCTTTCCAGCACAGAAGTAGAGCAAGGGACAGCTCAGCTGAGGGTGGGGGTCAGGGCCGGACAGCCCCTTTTGGTGTTGTATCGGTTTCAACTCATCATGAGACTGTATCTTGGGTGTAAATTTACTTTATAATTAATGGCAGATATTTAATTTCTCAGTGTTTCTCTGGAGCAGGGAATCGTTATCCCACTTCTAAGAAGGAAAGAAGCTGAGCCAGAGAGTAAAAGATTTCCCCCCACCCCCGGGATGATAGTGGTATGGAATACACTGATTGCAGTGGCCAGATAAACCTTCAGTATATTTGAAGTGCTGGATTTCAAGGGTGGGACTCATCTACCCATGGGGACTGTAGGCATTTATACCTGATTTTTTTTGCGTGGGCTTTTCTTCTCTTTGGTGTAAAGAAATAGTCATGTCTTGGTGTGAATCATCTCATACTGAAGTAACGTAGGTCCAGTGATTTATGCTGCTAAAGTTACATATCTTTCCCCTTGGTCTAAAAAGGTCTGAGCTGGTAAGCTCAGGTGTTGATGTCAAACTTATACTGTTTTCAAATCACACAGGCAAATGATTCCAGACTTCTGTTGGAGTTCTGGACTAACCTTCTTCTCATTATCTTGCTAACCCATTAGAAGTAATGGTTTTAATGCACATTTCCTGGTAAGCTTGATACATTTCTTTTTTGTTGTCCTTTTTTATAATACCTATTCAGAGCTTTTCCTGCTGTTGCTTTTCTTTTGATATGTTAAATTTCTGTGTGTGGGAACTGTCAGTGTTTCTTTCAAGCATATTTGCAGACACAAGGCATGCTGGCAAATTTGAATATACCAGGATGAATTTCCAGATCAGTTGACCTTAACGCTTAGGTACGCAATTTCCGTACAGAGATGCAAGCTTTTGATTTGGAAATAGGGCTTCACAGTCCATTGAAAACTCCTTGCTCATTGCTTCAGCTGCTGTGAAGTGGGCACCTCTGGGAAGGAGCTGCTGTGGTGGTGGTGGTGGTGGTCCTCCTCGGCCATCGCTGGTGCTCCCGCTGGTCTTGCACAGGGTCTGTCTGTGGGGCATCACACAGGGCAGCAAGCCCCATGGGTGCTTTGGCTGGGCTGAAGGGCTGTGCTGGGCATGGCGAGGAAGGAAGGGGCAGCCTGGTCAAGGAATCTCTCCTACAAGGGAGCTGGGAGCAAACAAGGCGTGTTTGGAGTGCTACGGATGTTTTCCAAAACCAAAGCGTCGAAACCTGATGTAATGCTGAGGGATGAAATTGTTCAGAAGTACAAAAGAAGACACGAAGATAGCTGTCCTGCAAAGAGCTCTTCTTGGCAGTGCAGGTTTTTTACTAAATGGTTAAGGAGGAAGAAACACACTTTGCAAATGAGACTTACCTGTGTGTCCTGCAAAATGGTTATGGTAATCCTTGATTATCTCTAGGGTCACTTAACCTTTCTTAGTAGTGTTTAAAATGCCCAAACTGAAATATTATTGCTATTAGTAATTTCACTGGCATCTTTGTGGCCGAATGTCAGTGCTTTCCTCTTCCTGGAGGCTGACATAACCAGTATTTCTGTTTGCTCCCTTTTTAAGAGATCTTTCTCACGAACAGTGACAATTTATTTGGCGTAAGTTTGGGTTTCTGAGCTCAGTATCCTCTGAGAAGTTGCTCATTTTCAAAAGATTCTGAAGGGTATTTTGTAGTTTGTATACCTTTTTTTGTTCCCTTTTATAGTTTGAAGTTCAACTGGTGGCATGGGTTTTAGATGTACTTTTTTCCCCACAGTGTGTGTGAGGGGAGGAGGAGGAAGCTTCCTCAGGGTTGACTGAAATGTTCTAACTTCTGTGGCAAATGAGGTGAGAATGAAATTGTCAGGACAGAGACTAAATTATTGAAGCACTTCACTGTTTAAAGTAGCTGGGGATGGATGTACTATAAAAGGTGTGAGTCTAACAGTCAAATGTGTAAACAGCACCTTATTCCTTCCTTGTACCTGATTTCGCACCGCTTGCTTTATATGAGAACCTAAATCAGTGTAGAGAGATATCGCAGCCGTTCTCAAAGTGTTAGTTTATGATGCCTTCACCAGAAGAATAATCTATTACCTTATAGGATAGCAGAAAGAAAAGCATTTGCAAGGAAGATTAATTGAAGTAATTCATCACTTTAAAATGAAGCAGGTTCATCAAACAAAAATAAAAGCTAAGTATTTTATGCACTTCTATTGGAATTTGATACCCATTTGTTTTTCTAGAAAATGTATGTGGATTGGGCACCTCGTGCTTGTCTACACAAGGAAGTTTAATGGTACAACTATGTGCTATAATTACATGCTATAATTATACCAATATAACTCCCTATGGAGACACTCTTATACCAGAATAAGAGTTTTCGTGGTTTATTTTACTCTGCTTCCAACGCACATAAGCTTAAATGGGAAAGGGTACTCTTATACTGGAGTAAGTTTCCATACTGAGCTGGTTATATTGGTATAATTATGCATTTTTTCCTTGGTCCCTAGTGCCTTTTCAGCTTTGAACTTTAGTTAAGAATTTCTTGGTTGTGATAAGTGTCTAAGCATTTTCATAGTATATTTTTATAATGGAACTTGGGTATTTAAACCAATTACTTAGACCAATTAACTGCTTCCTGGGTTGTGGATGACAATAGGATATAAAAAGGGATCCAAATTCATGTTCCTAGCTGCCTGGATGTGTCTGCATTTTTTTTCCCCTTCTGTGGTTTTACAAGTACTCAGTGTACAATGCAATAGGTAGACTAGTCTGTGACTGCCTAATAAAATTTTGTCTCCTCTTTCTCATTATTTCTCGAGTTTTGCTGGGCTGTGGATCTAATTGCGTGCATCTCTGTGGATCAGAGAAAGAAAGTTCCTTGATGGAGTTGAAAGAAAAAAATGCTTCCAAAAATATGAGTTGTTTGGAGAATTGCTGAAATGTTATTGATGTTCACACAAGACAGTTGGGACCAGAGTTGACTGGCCAGGCAGAGATTGTACAAGGAGCGACTCGGGTTTGGTGCGGAGGGAGAGGAGGGTACAGGTGCTCTTTTGGAGTGTGATGCAGTCAGAGGAAGGGCAGTGTTGTGAAGAAGGTGTTTGGGAGGGGTGATCTCTCTTGCAGGGTTCTGTCAGAGGTGGGTACCTGGAGAAGTATTCACATGGGTGGTGCTTTGATGTTTGCAGTCTCCTCTGGTTCTTTTCTGTCCAGATTTTCTCTGTGGTTTAGAATAAAGCATGTCTCAGCCTTACCTTCACGTCTTTCAAAATAGGGATATTTAAGCATGTCTTTACAGTATTTGAGCAGTTTCTGCAGATATCAACGTAAATTCCTTAGAAGCAGTTTTTCTTATGTGTATTTTTTACTTCTCATGAAATGACTGGTTTGAAAACATTTTTTTTGGTTCTCTTTATTTTCTTTAATCAATATTTCTAATGTGTTTGTAGTGTTAGTTTCCATGTGGTCTCATTGAGGATTATGGCTTCAAATAAAAAGCAAATTGCAGAAACAGGAAAAGTCTTAAAATAAGATAGAGATGATGTAATAAGCTCCAAATCATGGAAGAGGAAGGCTGAAAGGGATATCAAGAGGTCATTTAATCCATCCCTCTACTCTGAGGCAGCATAAGACAGACCTAAGCCATTCATGACAGATGTTGCTTTGTCTTATAGTGGTAAAAACCTGAGCAGAAAGGAATTATTTGTACGTGTACTTCCCCTCCACCCCAAAGCTTTGTGCAAGCTGAACTTTGTGTAGAATTGGTGTGAGAGGATACGTGGATTTTGTACGGGATTATATCAAGTATCTGATTTGTATTTTCTGGTTTTGGGAAACTCAGTGCTTCCTGTCAGAATGGTCTAATGATGTTTGTGTCGTTTTGAGTGTAATGCCTGTTTCTAATTTGAACTGGTAGCCTGTTGTTCAGGTGTATTTCTTCCTGAAGTGATTCTTTTTCTCTGTTATTTTTGTAAGCAGTGTCTCGTCTTCCTGTGCATTGAGCAATTTAGTTTAAAAATGAGTAGCGCTTCTTTTTCATCCTTGACAGTATTTCTGGTGTATAATCAGTTTTTTAATTCAGTTTCCTTTTCTGTGTGAAAGAGATGAGCAAAAAAAAAAAAATCACAAACAACCTAGGGGTGGGAGTGTAAAGGGAGAAGGGGAAGAATGTATTCAAGAAATCATAGTACTTGGCAGAAGAGCTGGGTTTAGCTGAAATGCCAGGTTAGATATGAACTGAATAATGTGGCTTTAAGAAAAGATATTTTTTCTTTGAAGAATAAATAGAATGTACGTTTCAGAATTTTTCACATATCTGCAGCTCTTTAATCCTAAATTGAAGTTTGCAAATGAGTGTTGGATGAATAACATCTTTCTAAATTGAACAATACCTAAAATTGGAATTGCAGATACCCTGTTGCTAAAATGAGTCTTCGGGCTTGTTTGCTCTATTTTGCTTTTTCATTATATCAGCTGAGAAACATCTGTCTTTGCTGCTAAATGACCTCTTCTGACTATAGGCCAAGTGATTTTGACAGAATGAACTGTCTTCAGCCCTCATCAGCTGCAGGAAGAGGCTACTGTGAGTTACAGCCTTGGTGAAGGGAGAAAAATTAGTTGTAAATATACTCAAACGGCTGTTGCCCTTAGAAATGGCTTACTCAGACATACAGGAAAGATTCCCACACCTGTACTGCTTCCATGTTTATGAAGGCAGTAATTTCCTTCTCTTTCTTCTCATTTAATCTGACTTTTAGTTGTAATTCTGTTGTAGATTTGGTAATTTTAAGAAGTTGGGAATACTGTATTTTGGGTTGTTCCCTGAAGGAGCTTATTAATCCTGCATATCCTCTCTAAGAAATAAAAGAGTTTATTTGAAGTGCTTTTAAGAAAGCTATGTTGGTGTTTTCACATGGTGGCTGATGTGGGCTCTCTTAAGGACTGGGAAATAAGAGGTGGGCATGGAAGTGGAAAGAAGCCAAGAGTTTTCAGACAGACAGAATTTGAAAATGATGTTTTGTGCTGTGGGAGAGGGGAGGGAATTCTATGAATATAGCATAGTCAAGTTTCCTGTTAAGTGTTTTTTTTTGGTTGAGAAATATTGAAGAAGTAGATCAGCTTTCCAGCTTTTGTATTTCTCAGATCAGGTACGTCTCGCATGGTGATTTTTAATTTAATTTTAAATAGTGTGATATTAAAAGAAAATTATGACCACGTATTGAAAATGGATGCCTTCTTTGTACAGAACCCAAAAGTTCTGGATAGTAGCTATGCTAAAACCACACACTTAATTCTCAACATCTCAGATGGTTTATTGCAGAGGTGTTTATACTCATGATTAATCCTGTTTTTCTGTTTCTGCTCTTACCTATGTGTCTGTGTTACATGGATGCATTTCTTTGTGCTGAGATGCTCTAGGATGTTTCAGAGTCTGCCAGTGCTGTGGAAGAATTTGTCTCTTTTGGAGCAATTGCAAAAGGAGCAGTGAAGACTTAGCAACTTCTACCTGTTTTGAGTGAAAAGTAGGTTAAAGTGCTAGGATTAAAACAGAATTTGACTTGGTTTGAACCCAGGTCAGATTTTTTCCTAGAGTAAGGCATAGGGAACTTTTTGTATTAATATCCAGATGTGTTTTTAGAGGTCTGTCTGTAGAGTTCTTCAGGAGTCATTCCCGAATTCTCTGCAAATTTTTAAATTTGTTTAAAACTTGGGAAACCTGGAGCTGATAATGTTTTTAAATCAGCAGAGCTTTTAATTTTTTTGCTACCATTATTTATGTTGCTTACAGAATATATTTGTTTAAATATACATATGTTGATCTGAAGAGAAACATCTTTTTTGCTTGTAGAAATAGAAATTTAAAGCTGAACAAATCCTTAGTACATTGAGTTTTTGACTTGCTGTGTGTGTCTCAGTATGGCTGCTACATGCTAAGTACACTAGTAGTTCTGTTTGGAATTAGCCTGTTGCAGGGTGTTCTCACCACCACCACCACCACTTTTAAAAGGAGATTTACAACTCCTGTAATATTTGTCCTTTTAATTCTAAAATCCAGATGAAGCAGAATCCCAGGAGTGTTGTTTTGCTGTTGCAATGTAATCTTTTTCAGATGACACATGATTTAGTTGGAAACAAATTAGCAGCTATGCATGCCTAAAGAAAGCAATTTAATAAACAAGATTTCTGTAAGACCTAATCAGAATTGTAAAATGATACTTGGGAATCAGTTACATTATACAAAAGAGCTGGTGTGAAAGTAGGCATGTGCGTGAGTTCATGGTTTCCAATCACATTGTTCTCTCAAGTAATAAAGGGGCTTTGACCTTCAGTCTACTGCTTCTTCTAACTTATTATTTAACTATTAATTTTTTTCAGTCAGTAATGAAAATTTCTACTCAACTGTAGTTTGTTCTGGTGATTTTTTTTTAAAATAAAAGTTTTTATTCTACCTACTGAAAAAAAGCTATTTTTCTAATGCTTTAAATCAAATACTGCTGGTGAATTGTTGCTTGTTTTGCTCCTTCCCAGAAAGTTAATTCCATGCCCCTGACAGTGTCTGTGTTGATGAGGAAGATCATTAATTAATGCAAAATAATCACAGTCAGCTACTCACCAAAATTCTGTTGCTCCAGCTCCACAACAGGAGTGTCAAGCCCCAGATTCATTATCTGTATCTGGTTGACCCTTGGACTGAGCTGACGCTGCTGTTGTGTCTCTAACTGGGACGGTGGATTTTTATGATGTTAAACCAAGAGACCAGTACGGAGCAGTGGTAAAAAAAGATGAACTGGTTAGTTTCCAGGTAACTATTAATATTTTGCACTATTTACAACCAAGTTTTTTTAGCCTCTACAGGAAACAGTTTTAACATAGAAAGTATGTTACAAGAGGAACAGTTTCTTGGCAGTTGAAGAAGTGACAGGGTTTCTGTTACAGAGCTGAGTTTGCCTTCCAATTATCCTGATCCTAAATATATCTTTTAGGAATTTTGCATATACTGTCTCTAGCTAGGGGCTTTCCTCTCTTCTCTTATTTAATTAAGACCATTATTTACGTAATAATAATAATAACAAAGAGGAGTTAGGGTTGAAAAGAGAAAACACTAGAGTAATGAGTAAACTACATGCTGAGAATCTGGAAACCAACAAATACAGAAAGTCAGTGCTTTAGACTTGTTTTTAACATCCCAGTCTGCTATCATTTGGTGTGACTGATTTTTTTTTTTCTCCTTTTTCTGAGCTTCTTTTCTTCCTGGCATGGCGGAAAAATATAACTCTTAAAACTCTTTGGCAACCATTCTTCCATGTGACCAGAACTTTCTGAACTTCCCTTAGTTGCCATCTCACGCTGTTGCTATGAAAAAGGAAAACAACTTACTGCTTTTGTTTGCCTGATGGAGTTTTCCATTCTGTTATCCTGTTATACCTCTTTATCCCAGTATCCTATCTATTTTGTGGTCTTTTTGTTGGCTCCTCCCCCGATTTTATTCATCCTGATCTTGAAGACCTACAAAGAGAGAACTGCAGTAGAGTCTTCATACTGAGGCAGCTCACGCTGTGTGCCTGGAAGAGAGTGGCAGGGCACTTTGCAGAAGAGGGGCTCTGTTTTCTACACTATCCCCTACATTATAGTGCTGTTTATTCTGGGATTGCGTTCTGGTGAGGTTCATTACAAATGCCAGCAGTAGGTACAATTCAGTTTTTGAAGAGTTGTCTTTTTTTTTTTTTTTTGTAGTAGCGTGATCTCAGAACATGGCCTAGAAATTTTAAATGTTTCATTCAGTAGTACTTGATGAAATCTAGTGCATAAGGTTGAATTTGAAGTTCAGGGGTTTATTTTTGGACGTAATTTTAGAAATAGGTCAGTTTCTCAAAGGCATTAACACTGTTTCAAATGATCTAGCAGTAACTTAAGATTTTTTTTTTAAAAAAAAATGTTTCCAGACACCTTTTCCCTATTGAGGGTAGGTTTCTGAAAGTTTAGAGTACCTTGTTACAGCCTATGATGTGGCTTCTCCTTTTTAGAACATTTTAGATATTCTTTCTTCCTTAGCCTACTAATTTCTGACTCCTGGTCCTGTTCCTTGTTGATAATAACTGACATCAGTCTTCCCAAAGCCTTCAAGTCTTGTTCCCTGTTAAGAGTGCATATAATACTTGTTATTATGAGAGTGGAAACACAATCACAGAAAGGTGAAGCGTTGTGGTGGTGTTTGCATAGCAGATCAGCTGCTGAGCCAGGAATAGAAGTCCTGTCTTATGACTCAGTGCCCTGAACGCCTGCCTGTGCTGCCTCTCCAGAGCAGTGGTCTCTTCCAAGAATGTAGTAGAGGTGGGTATAGAGGTAGCTACAGCAAGTATAGGAGCATTGCTTTCATCTCTGGCAGGGCTTCGAGGTTCATACATAGCATAAAATACTGGGGGAGAAACAAAGCTTTCTGAAGAAGCTCCTAGATAAGTTCTGTTAAGCTATGTTTTGTTTTGCTCTGCTTAGAACCAAAAAAAATCTAGTTGAAAATAGCTTTGTTGTTAATATGGAAAAAAGTTTTACGTGTTTGAAAGTCAAACTCTGCTTTACAAATAACTGTAAGAGTGGCCTGTGATTAAATCTTTTGTATATTCAACAACAAACTCATTTTATGCAACCACAACTATAATAAAATTGAATTAAATGAACCTGCCTCTAAGAAAAGCGACTGAATAGCTGAGTAGCACATTATTGAATGAGTGGAAAATGGGGAGGCTGGCTGAAATGGCTGGGATATGGTTATAACATTCTGTTGGGCTAAAGAGCAATTCCGTGGAATCACTGTATTTGTTTCCCCCCTACCTCCCCGCCCTCACTTTTTAAATAGCAATGCTCTTCATACTGTCAGAATTCAGTGTTGTGACACCCCTACTCAAAAGTTATGACAGCAGTGTAATGACAGCTACTGCCTCTTGAGAATCAATCAGGCAATTAATTTTGTAAATGAAATGCTGATTATACAAAGCTTCACATGAGAGGCCCAGTGATTAAAATCAATTTAACAAATTGTTTCAGGTGGGACTTGATTAATAATTTGCCATAAATGCTGAGGATATATGACCAGCATACCTTTGTGTGTGTGTGTTAATATAGAACTATATATAACGCTTGGAGGGGAAAAAATCTGCAGCAAACTGTATGTACTTCTGGCCTGTGACCTAGTTGTGGTTGGTAATACCTTTTTGTGGGAACACTGTTCTTCCCGGTGTCCACAATGTCACTTTCTCAGCTAGTATTCTCTCCAGCAATTAATTACATCTAACCTTTAATTTTATCTGTACTAATAAAGCCAACTAACTAAGGAAGTGTACTCAGATCTATAATACTTAGGTCTGCTTGAATATTTGTCAGGTTTAGGGAGATTTATTTTTAAAATTTCAAATGCATGTGGATTTATTTCATTTATTCCCCCCATCACTTAGTTTTCAGAACTTTCTGCATTTTCACCTACTACTCTGGTACTTCTCTGCAGGGAGCCTTCCTGCAGAGCTCCCCTCGTTCCATTCGAGGCTGCTCTCTGCTGCTTGCCTGACAGACACTATTTTTAGTACATCCTTTTCTGTCCATCTAACCCTGTGTTTGTGTAAGAGCTGTACAAAGTAGGTAAGGGATTTTTTTTCAAGTTCCAGATGGCAGCCATGCACAGTGAGTGAAGGTGTTTACTTGTCTAGGAAGCTGAGAACCTCATTGCCAGACAAAATAGAAGTAACTGGTATTCTGGGTGGGGCTATTTTTTAACTTAAGAGTTTTCTGAGTTTATGAATGGATTTTCTCTTCCTTGTTGAGCCATAATGCCGGCTAATGAGGAGGCTGTGAGACATGCTCTGGTGAATCTAGCCTGAGAGATTTAACATACTCTCTTCCCTTGCTTTCTGTCTTGCTCTGCTGCTGAGGGTTACTATTTTGGTAGCAGAAATGGCAGCCTGAGAGCTGCTCCAGTGCCAAAGCTGTTGAACTGGTGCAAAGTGTGGACAGTTGTACGTTCAGATGCTGGGCTGTGGATGAAAGTAGCTAAAGCAGGGTCACGATCTGGTAGCCAGGAGGAGTAGCAGCAGAAATCAATGTCGCATTGTATGGTTGCAGACAGGTTTGCTAGAAGATGTGTAAAAAACCCTAAATTCTGCTGCACTAGAAATTATTTGTAACTTGCACTTTTACTAGGAGGCTGGGATGTATGGAGCGTTCAAGTTGAAGAAAAGAAAAGGCAGGAAGATATTCCTGAGTGCTCCTGCTAGAATTTTGGAATTGGGAAAGTGGGTTGCAGAGGAAGGCTGAATGTTTGGGTGTGATAGGGACAGATGACATCCCTTCAGTTGAGTTCAGAGCAATCTGGGCATTACCTATCTGTCAGTAGTTGGCAGCAATAAAGGCAACTGACTTGAAGGGCAGCAGTTCTGAACCATGTAGCCATGTGAACTTGTCAGAGACCTAGGATTGCGGCCCTCAGGTGTGATGTGTGGGTATAATTGCTTTTTGATGTTGTTTTAACCTTCTCATGCACTCGTAGTGGCAACTGAAAAAGTTAGTGTGTATACGTCATTAAAACCACGTTTCTTTGTTGTGTTCATTGTGATTCTTTCAGTAGTCACTTAGATTTATTTATCTCCAAAATAACTTCAGGATGGCTGACTCACTGACCTTGCAGTTGTCAGGCTGTGTTAAAGAGGACTCAGAAGAAAACTTGAAAACAGACATATATGCATCCTTCTCCCCCACCCCACAGAGACTTTTGCTTGTATGATTATTTGTAAATGTAGTGGAGTAGCAGCTGATTTTTGATGAGGCATGACTTTGATTTTTCTCTTTCCCCGTTTACTTTCTGTTTTGAGTGGGAAATCATATTTCTGATGTCTCCCTGCAACATGCAGAGCCTTTAAGAGAAGCAAAATTGCCATTTTTGTTAAATCTTTGCTAGTATATGCTTCTTCATTTACTGAATTTTCCTTTATCATAGGCTTATATTGAACTTGGCTCTTTGTTTTTGCTTGTACTTTGTTGTGTTTGTGCAACTGACATTGTAATTTAAAACTTAGTAAAGTGCAGACATTACACTTCCTATTTCAGTAAAATAGGCAGCATGTTTGCCAGTCACCTCAGATTTTAATATTAATGTAAGTCTGAATTTAATGCTGTACATTAATACCTTTTTAATAGTTGTTTGCATCTTTGTTATAATGGATATTTAAAACAAATGTAAGGAGAGTTGTAAGGCTTTTGTTGTGTAAAAATGTTGGCTGAGGAGTCCTTGTACATGTTCATACAAATGGTGGCATTATCTGGGAATGGATTATCTTTTCCCCAGTTGCGTCCTCGTGCCAGCTGTGTCATTGTATTGTGCTGAATACTTGTGATTATCTCTAGTGATAAATTTGTAACTCGGTGCCCGACCTAGAGCTGAGAGCTCCATGCCCATCTTTCTTGGAATGTCGGTAACAGATTGTCAGCTGTCTTTATTATGAGGTTTCAAGGCTTTGGTATTAATAAAGAGGCTCTTTTTTTTTTTTTTAATATGGAGACAGAAGCTTTGGCTGCAGATCAGTGAGTACACAAAGAGTTATTGTATTCAGTAGCTCCAGGAGTTTGAGGGCAAGCCTACTGGAGACTGTTAAGTTCATGTTGTTTGTTAGAGGCTCAGATGATGTAGCTTTAGTTGTTGGGATGTGCTGTGGCTTATAGTCCCTTGAAGTTGCAGCATTTGCTGTTGTCAGCCAAACCAATGTTTCTTTCAATTTTTTTTTTTTTTGTTTACACAAATGAAAAAACACACTTTCACTTGAGGAGTAGTTATATCTCATGTGAACACTCTTGTCTTGTAGGGAATTGCTCTGCCTGCCTTTATATAAGAGCTCTATCATCCCATCTGAATGCCACTGTGACCTTTGTAAAGTGTCTTCCACTCCTCCTTGCCTCAAGACTTCAGCGGGGGTGTTCTTTTCACCATCTTTAAAGGACTGAGTTACATTTTGGGACTGTGACCAGTGTTGTTCATGTTCATAAATGTCTTTTAAATAAAGGGTTTGGAGTTGGAAGTGAAACATACATTGATAGCTTAGTAGTGTGTATATAACACATACATAACATCAGTAATGTCCCAAAAGGAAGAGCTGGTATATCTTGGTCAGACTGCTGCTCAAGTTACGCTGGTGTGCACCCTGGCCTCAGATCTGTCTGGAGATGAGATATCTGGGGAAACACTGCCTAAATGCTGAGAAAAAAAGCTTCAGGAAATGTAAAATTGAATCTTCAGGTACTTGAAGGTGAGGTGGTTTGTTTGAGGTGGTTTGTTAGATTGCTTTGTCTACGAGGACGGTGTAAGTGGTGGTGATACTGAGTTTACAAGTGGGTGTAGAATACTAATTTTTCCACTTCTACTTATAGCAGTGATGCTGAGTTTATACATTTTTCTACATAAAAGATTGAAAAAAGCCAGTTACAGAAAAAAGATTGTCAGGTACTATTTGTAGACAGTGTAGGCTTTTCTGCATCCTACCCTAACGGTTGGACTGTCAATCTAAAGACCAGGAATGAAACCTTGGCCCTATTGAAATCATTAGCAAATCTTCCACTGGGCGTTTTAATGCACTCACAAGGCACGTAATAGGCAAGGACTTTTATGAAATGCTCTGTTCTTCCAAAGCCTGATAGTACATGTGCAAATGAATCTGATGCTGACACAAGATAGGCACTATAATAAAGGGGCTATAAATTATAATATTACTGTGGACTGAAGCAAAGAATAAAGCTGAGGTATTTTGAGGAACTGCAGATCTATGCAAAGTTTAAATGAAATGCAGGAAGTTGAAGAGGAGGTGCAGAATCAGAAGCAAAAGGCTGAATCCATTCAGGTCTACCTGGCAGAATATGACTGTAAAAATAGCATGAGCAAACACTAGCTGAATTGGTAAAAAGGTAATGTGTATATTGGGAGTAAAATAGCACAAGAGAAAAATTGGACCCTTCTGTAAAAGGAAGGTTAAGGAAATAATTGGATATTGATGACTACGTTGAAACTAAAGTAAAACTAAAAAAGTAATTAAGACTTTTTAGTACTGCATGTAATAGAATTAAGTGAAGGCATGGAAGGTGTCATCATCCATTCATGGTCATACATGCCCACTGGGTTTTAGATGTAATGGAGTTACAGCAGTGCTGTCATTTTCAATAAGTGTTAGGGAGCAGGTGTGGAGGGGTTGGTCGTCGATCCCTGCGACATGAAGAGTCTGGTGCTTGTAGTCATCCTGTCACCCAGAACTTGTCTTTGGAAGCTTTTGGGTCTGATGTTAAAGAAAATACTTGTTACAGGAAACTTCAAGTAAGGTTATAATACATCATTCTCAGCAAAGATATCCTTTTTGGTTCAAGAAACTCTTGCTATAAAAATGAAATCTTAAGTTTAAAAGAATGCTAAAACTGATAACTGTGCATGCGTGAAAGTTGGAAAGAGTTATAATTATTTTACAGCCACTGTACAGGACACGTAGTACTGGGTGAGCAGCTGTGTTTTCTGTTCAGTGTGTGGCTCCGGGTCTTTCTTGCTGTACACTGTTCTGAAGAAAAAAATTGTTTTGTTAGACAGTTTCTATGGTATTGATCACGGTCATATTAAATTCTAAAATAACTTCTCTAGTGAGGAGATGATGATTTTTTTCATTTCTACAGTTGGGACACTGAGGCATTGCTGTAGGAGGTTTGAGTGGCCTGTTTATGATGACTGTAGGTCAAATTTTCAGGAATATACAGCTTCTGAAAAAGTCTTCAAAGCACAATTCTCATAAATTTCAAAGTAGTTGTAGTTGTAAATAGAATCATGGAACCATAGAATTACCTGAGTTGGAAGGGACCCACAAGGATCATCAGTCCAACTCCTGTCCCTACACAGGACACTCCCAACACTCACCCCGTGTGACTGAGGGCATTGGCCAAATGCTTCTGGAATGCTGGCAGAGTGGGTGCTGGGACTGCTTCCCATGCTTTCAAGTCAGGAAATGAGGGAGGCATTAAATGGGTGAATTCTGAACATTTTTTGTTTTAGTGAAAACCTGTGGCAGACGTGGGGTTAGACTCCAGTTCTGCCCGACCAGCACACAGCTGTCTTCATGGTAAGACCATCTTCCAGTTCATTCACTACCCATACGATAAGTGAAGCTTTTGGTCCTGTAGTGCACAACAACCCATTCACAGCAGTGCTGTCGACTGACCCATAGAGCAGGTACCTCCACTGCCTGTGAGGACACGGGTGTGACCGTGTGTTTAAAGACTGATGCAGTTATATCCGTGAAGGAGACATGTTTAATGTTGCAAGGATAAGCTTAATTTGAACAGCTCTTGACTCCTGCAATGGTAATATTTCTTAAACCTGGGGGAGGATTTTTTTTGCCGTGCAGGACTTTGTTGACAGCCACTGAGTCACTGGTAGTTGTCCTCACCTTTAGCTCTGCTGCACAGGCGATCGGGATCTGCTCTGAAGGTAGTCAGGAACAGCAGGGGTCAGTTGCCATGCTCTGTAGGGACTGGCCAGTGCTTGGGATGAGATGTGCTGCTTCACTGCATCTGTCTTCTCCAGTACCAGAGATGATCAGAGGACTCTTCTCTACTGTTTATTCTTTCCCCAAGACCTTGGAAGGAAAAGGGAACAGGCAGGACTGACAGCTAGGGTGGGTCTCTCAGGGTTGTCCCAGTAGTTTGCCTGGGGATATTTACTGCTCTCACGTTCCGTATCGTTCCGTATCGTGAGTTCTTCATCTTGATGCCCCAACCATGAGTCCACAGCGAGTTCTGAGTAGGCCAGGTCCCTTGTTAGCCTTACCCTGCGACCAGAGCCCCCTCGGTTTCAGCATCCTATGGATCACCTACAGACTGGAGTTGCAGCAAATCTTGGGGTCTTTATCCCTCCACCTTTCTGAAGTGAAGGGCTGTCACCTGAGGGAAAGGGGAGCAGCTCTCCTGAGGAGGACAGGCAGCAGGCTGGTGAGAAGGCGGCGAGGACGGATGAAGTGGCAGTGAGGCTCACTCTCCTAACGCACACACAGGAGGCCTCCACTGCTTGGAGGTCCCTACTCCAGAGGACAGAGGCTCTTTGGCCTGTATCCATGCCGCCTCCTGACCTTGTTTCTACCTTTTCCCTTCAACTCTTCCTGCCCCACTTCTGTCTCCACTGCTTTTTTGACCTGTTGTCCCTGTTTTTTGTCTGACACTTTGAGGACGCCTCCATACACCTTGTGACTCTATGGTGAAATCTCTCTGTGCTGCTCTCCTGCTCCCATTTCTTCCTCCCGTGCTCCTCATGGCCTGGTGAAATTCAGGTGTTCTCTCTTGACAGGGGTGCACACTTCGTCTTTCCTGAGTGTCCAGCGTCACTGTAGCAAATTAAAATTCTCTGCCCCAAAGCACGGTATTCGAGAGGTATTTTTAAGTGTTTTATGTAAGAACATAAACGATGTATTTTTCTGTGACCTCATTCTAAGACATAGCTGAACTGTTTCTGCTGAATTTTCCAGAGAATTTCAGCCTCAGGCATACATATGGCCTGGAAAATTTCAGCCTAAATGCTTGAAGTTTGGCAAAGTTTCTAGGCACCTGAAAATAGTCTTAATAATGGAAAGTGTCAGAGCTTTTTGGCTGTGTAGCTACCTGCATTGTTTATAATTATGTTTAAGTATTCGATGAGGTACAGAAAACATTACGCTCAAAATTAATTAAAATTGAATCTGAGTAAATGTTGTTATTGGAGTTGAGACCTGGAAATAATACGCTGAAACAGAAGATGGTGTTCCTTCATGAGAAGCTCTTGAAGGAAACTCAAGGCTTGCTTTGAAGAAGGATTTATATTTGAGGAGATGAATATGACAGGTGAAGCACAGAATTAAAACAGAAATAAACATAGGTATAATATCTTTGTCTATAGGAGGAAGGTTAAGTTGTTCACTGGGACCCTGTAAGAAGGAATCTCTAGTTCATCTGCCGAACCTTTGTGTTGATGTTGTTTTTTGTTAAAAGTGTGGTGAGTGTACGTTAGTGGCCTAAAAAAAAAATACATGAGAGTTGTTATGGGTCAGATGGCCTGAAGAGGTTGGGAAACCATTGCTTTTGAGAAGTATGAAATATAAATAGTAAATTGCCCAGGGACATTTAGTGGTGAAAAATAGAAACTTCTAATCTGGCCGCAAAGAAGCTAAAATATAAAGGGAAATTTGCTGAGTAATACTCACCTAAAATTAGAAGTGAATGTGCAGTTTGCTGTGGTGGCAAAAAAAGGCTGTGCTGGCAAAAAAAAGGCAGTCCTCTTCTGAAACGAATGGAGGTGTTGTTGTGATTTCCACCTCCTCAGGTGTAGTGTGTCCACTTTGGGAATACTTTATTTGGCTTTGGTGGTGTTCCGAGCAAATCGGTATTGGTAAGCGTGGGGAGAGCCAGTGAAAACAGTGAGGAGGGTTGAGTTATTTACTTGCAGGGAAGAAATAGTGAGAACAACTTATCTAGTAGTTGATTAAGCAGAGACTGCTTTGGAGAGCACATAGTTTGTGTGTACAGGGGAAAAAGCCGTAGCGTGTTGGTAGTAAAACCAGCAATAATGAGAAGAAACAGGGATGGGAGGAGGGAAATGTTATTTATTGTCATAATAACTATTACATCAGAATATAATAGCCAAAAAGGACTTGTAGAAACCGTGTTACATAGGAGGCTGTCAAATGAAACCAGTCAACAGTACTCTGTAAGAAAATGTGTAAAAATGTGCTGTGGGAAGGAGTCCTGCTCCTGGTGGGAGGGTGGGCTGGCAGGGTGAATTAATAGGTCTTTTTCCCTGGGAGGAGGAGGGGGGGGGGAATATGTCTTTTTCGTGAAGATGAGATTGTGATAGGCTTTTTAAAAGCCTTTACCCCCCCCTTTCTTTCGTGAATATAGCCAGCACTCAGGAGTTAAAAAATGGATGTCATATTAACAATACAGTGCTGCGCTTGACAAAGTATGATATTTTTTCTGGTTCAGTTAGTCCTCAGTAATAAAACATGAGAGTAATACCACACAATGGTTGACACCCGTCCTGAAACTGTTACGGTGCTTGGTAAGTGCTGCCAAAAGGTCTAAAAATAAAACTTCCCTCACTTGCTTCCCCTCCCCCTCCGCCAGTGATTGCAGTTTGGATTTTCTGAGGTCTATTAAGGAGGCAAATAAACTTTCATGTAAAGTGTGAGTTATGACTTGCCTTTTGATCTGGAAACTTATTAATGCACACGATAGCAATATGAAAACGCTGAAATACATGTTCTATATGCATTACACTGCTTGGAAACTTTATTTCTTTCCACTTTCCCTTTTTTAATGTAAGAAAGCAGACATTTTCTAAAGGTTAAATGTTAAATGTCTTGTCCACTATTTGTATCTCTCTTGACAGACACGGTTTTGTTTTTGTTTAAACATTGAAGTCAGTGATGCTAGCTAGTTGATGCTAACTAGTTGATGATACTGTGTTTAGTTACTTCTGACACTGAAATTTATTGGGCAGTTTTTCTGCTTTTTCTGTAGGTAGGATGCAAACTTACGTTTCAGTTGCTATTATTGTTATTGTTTTTGTTGTTATTATTATTATTGTAAGTCCCAAACTCATTGTTCAAAACCTCATCTAATTAATATGAGAACCAGCATATGGTACTTGGCCTGTTTGTACGACAAGTCAATATTTGATGTACAAAGCACTGAGAAGAGATGGGTCTGGTTTGCCTGCAGTAAGCATGACTGTTCTGACCTTTTTTTTTCTGTATAATAAAAGCATTTCTTCGCTTGTGTTTGCCAACAGGGCAGTCCAATGGATCCAATGGTCATGAAGAGACCTCAGTTGTACGGCATGGGCAATAACCCTCACTCTCAGGCGCAGCAGAGCAGCCCCTACCCCGGGCAGTCCTACGGCCCTCCCGGCCCTCAGCGCTATCCCGTGGGAATGCAGGGCCGAGCCCCGGCAGCCATGGGAGGAATGCAGTATCCACAGCAACAGGTTGGTGGAGGATTTTTCTGTGTTGCTTTGGTTTCCCTCTCTTCCTTTCTGACACCGTGGTAATACAGAGGGCGCAAGAAAAAAAAATCAGAATTAAGTATTTCTCATGCAGATGGGGGGGGTGAAAGACCGTTTTAGAAGTAAATAAGTTATGTTGACGGTGTGAATGTTTTCTGAAATCCCATAGAGTCAGAAGAAAGTTTACTTTGTTACTGGTATCTTTTTGGACAGAGAAGTATTTCAGATGCCATCTGTTTTCTCTTTTTTTTTTCCCAGTTGGCCTTGATTTTTTTTTTTTTAAATTCTCTTTCTCTCTGACTTAGATACCTCTAAATGTAAGATGAAGACCTAGAACTGACATCAGTGCAGCAAGGCCAGTGTTGTGCAGTGCTACATATTTGTATCAGCCACTTGCTCTTATGTTTTGGGGTTTTTTTCTCTGCACCTTTTGGTAGGAGCCTGTAGCTTTTCCTATTTTTTTCTCTCTACCCATTCTTTAAAAGTCAGGATGTGTTTTTGATATCAGAGGATGCAGAAACGCAAGAATCTCCTTTTTCTACTTGGATTTCACTGTTGATGTTGACCTTTTCTGCCTTTTAAAGACGATCAATTCCAATGTTCATACTACATAGTAAGAAGATAAGTAGTTTTCTAGAGAGGAGGATAAACAGAGGTTATCAATAAGTTATGTTTTACTGATTTTTCTTTTAAATTAGGGCTACTGTGAGCATAGGCAATGGGAGCTCTGAACTTTGTGAGCACAACATAGTAATAACTCGATCATTAATGGGAAAGAACATTTGTTTTGAGCAATGGACTAGTTGCAGATTGGTGTGTTTTAAGTCATTTATTGTTACCTGTGGAGAAGGTAAGAACATTTTGGACTCCCTGGCAGATAGGTGCATTGGCTAATTCTCATTATCACCTGTTCACCAGGACTGAGTGTTAATCAGTTAGTTTAATTAAATATCTGTTTCAAATATAGTAGTTGAATGAATAGTACCATTATCAACAGTCTTCATTTTTATTCTTTCCTGTTAAATGGATACTTATTTGTAAGGAAGAAATTGATCGTTTGGTTCAGAAATGTCAAACAGTGTATTCGGTTGCTGGTTTCAGAAAGCAAAGCATTTTGTCAGTCGTAAAAGGAGGAGAAATTGAGAAAAAGAGGCTTTATTTTTGTGTGGCTGTAGCCCAAATGAAGTTATTAAAACATATTTTTAATTTTAAAATGAGTTATTCTGCATTATGTGTGGAGATGAGTGTTGAATTTTCACTTCATTTGCTAATTGCTTGGTAATTGTAAATTACCCGTCAGCAAGCAGTGACCTGGCACAGTGATTGGCTGCCAGCCCTATCTGTCTTCTCGCAGCATTAATGTAATTGGCTGAGCAGGAACACAGTTCTGAGCACTAATGCTCTTTGGGGAAAAAGTGAGAGGATAATTATGACATTGAATTTTTATTGAACGGACATCACCACCTAGGCATGATTTTGTTTTGGACAGCCTCCAACGCTTCATGTGTTTGGTTTGTGAACCTCTAATGATCTGAATCCGGTCCTTTTCATATTGCTCATATATTACCACCTTTCTACAAAGGATTAAAATGCAGGAATGCAGGTTTGTAAATTGAATTGCCAACTTACCAGCTGAGTGGTAAGTTGTCTTTGGCACGGGATGCCACAGTTTGATTCCTGGCTGGATTTTTACTCCTGTGACATGAATATTAAATAAGGAGAGCCCAGCTACGCTTGTTAAAATTGGCTGTGTAGCGTGTACCTACTTCTAGATATAATACATATAGAATAAATAATATTGCTAGAAGTTTCAGAAGATGAATCTCAGCCCTTTCTGAAAATAGGAGTCCTTTACAATTGCACATTGAATTTATCAAGAGCACAAGGCTTTTGAAAACTTGATAGGTTAAAACATACCGGGCTTTAAACACGTATAGTGCTCAGATTTAAGTATTGTGCAGAGAGAGCATTGGGTAGATGGGTTATGAGGGTGGAAGTGCCACGCTGTAGGAGGGGTGGGAAACAGCGATGGCAGAGGTTGTTCTTATTTTAAGTTTTAGCCTGCTGTTACCTAAAGATAGCTGAGGGTGTCAGTTTGGTTTCCTTGGATGAAACGAGCAGGCGTTTTGTTAGACTGTGAAGATGTTTGAATTTTGAAGAAGACCTTGAAATGTTAAGTCTGACTCTCTGTCAGCGAGTGTTGTGGCTTGAGGTTAGGACTATGGGACTTGACGGATTTTAATGTGCAGGCGCTGCTGCAGGATACCGCACATGGAGATATAAAGATGAAAAGCAACATCCTAAAGACACAGCTAAAATTAATGGCAATGGTAGAGATGAAGATAATTGCCTAGATGTAGGTAGCTGGACTGTGTCGTGTTGCAGCAGAGAACAGAGTGTTCCAGCTTGCAGCTCAGAGGTAGAGGAGAGAGCTCGTGGGCAGGGAGGCCTCTGGCGTAAGCAGTGAAAGATTAAAGAGGATGAAAGAGATGAAGTGTTATCAGGTGCAGTAATTCTACATATCTACAGCATGGGTGTCCAGAACAGCATGCTAACCTGTTGAAAAAGAGATAGCTATGTCACACTGCAGACATTCTCTTACAGCTGCTGTTTGTTCTAGGCGTGCTTGATACCAGACAGGAGGAGTGAATGAAACCCTAGTTTTTCTTAACATTCTGCACGGAAATCATAGAGTGTGGAAAACACAGGATATGTTCTGCATAGGGAACAGGACATGGCTACAAAGGATGCTGTGAAGAGAGAAGCCAGATAGCCTAAGCTTTTGAGCTTGGGGCTCATCTCTCACAAGTTATCAGTGATGAGCCCCAGAACAAAAGACTAAGCCCTATATGAGGGGCAAAATTTGAAATGCAGACAGTCTTTTTGCAGCACTCACTAATATTACCAAAGGTAACTGAGATATATACATAGACATGTAGGGAAGAGAGGTAAAACTGTAATGAAGCTAATGGTAACCCGAGGTTGACAACAGAGATGCAGATTTCCCATGTGAGGGTGGGTGACAACTTGTTGCAACAAAATACTAAGGAATTTGAAGAATGCAGCAGCATTTTGTCAAAATTTAAGGGCATGTCCAGTTAACTCAGTGTGAGTCAAATACGTATGAAGCATTTGGACTGATTTGGGTGACATTGTCTCAGTGGTTCAGGAGATAAAAACCCAAATGAATCTGCATCTGTATAAAAGGGGAGTTATAAGAAAGGGAAATCATATACTTAATTTATTGGATTGCAGAATTGACAGTTTATGTCTATTTTGTCTGTAGGTGTAAATATGTGTGCTGAATGAATTACTATGAGGTTTTTACATCATTTGGAAACTTTTGGGGTTTTGTCTCTACCATCATTTTTCAGTGGGAGGGGAGGGGAAGGAGGCAAGCAAGGGGAAGCTGGGAGCAAGCTGATCTGTGCCCGCGTTGCCCATTTTCAATGACTGAAACATGAGTTGCAACAAGACCAGTGTTTGAATCTCAAGGTTTTACAATGCTGGTCTTGCATATAATTCATAATGCTCCTGTCTCATAGTGTCATGTACTTTCTCTCCTGGTTTGCATGGGATTATTAGCAATCCTTCCCCAGGACCTCAGGGGCATCGCAGCATGTATGGAAAAACAGAAAGCCGAAAAACATACTTTCAGGTATAACTTCTAGTTTCTGATCTCTTAGATATTTCTTGGAATTACAAAGAGGTGATGTCAAAATTGAAAACCCTAATATGCAGGGATACTTAGCACCTGCAAACTTTAGGCTTGATTTTGCAATACTTTTCACTATAGTGTGAGTAATAAGATGTGATTATAAACAGAATAATTTCCTTTGCATTTAACTTTTTCTTCTCCCCCCATCCTTTTAGAATCTCAGTGAAGCAGTGATTCCTCAGTCCCTTTCTGCCTTTGGTTTGATTGCCCAGTCAAAGTGTTTCTGTGCTTTAGTGCCGTGTGCTGTAGGAGAGCCTTCTGCTCCTGTATAAAAGCTTTTTTGCTAAAACTAGAAATACCTCAGAGTACCTGTTAAAAGAAGTTTGGATTTCTTCTGCTATTGTCTGATGTTGTTGCTTTTTCATGTTAATAGCATCTAATACTTTCTTTTGTGCTGCATTTTGTTACGCTTAAAAAACAGCTCCTTGAAATTCCCACAGATAGGTCTTGGTATTTTTCAGCAAAGTCTGAAGACTTCGATTTGTGAATATGCTTGAGAGAATTGAATGTTGTGATATGCCTGTTTAATCAGATGATCATCGCCTAATTGATTTTTTTAGGTTGCATTAAAATTCCTTGTGTACTTGATGGACTGGAACAACAACTTATTGTGTAAATAGAATCGTGTTGCTATTATGCATAGTAAATTCTTTATAAAAGATAGTTGTGTGTTTATGTACAATAGCCATTCCTAATAGCTGTTTAAAATGGAGTGTTTCAATACTTGATCATACAGTTGTCTTAGTGCCTTGAGCCTGCTTGCAGTTAAGTTCATTATGAGGCTTGAGCCTCAGTCTATTCTTTCTCTCTTTTTTTTCTGTAGAAATATTATAAGATCAAAGGATGCTAATGCCCCTTTAACATTTCTTGTATTCTTGATTTGCAGGATTAAAAAATAAACATTTTCAGTGTCCTTATAGTTTTAAAAGCGGAAATGTAAATATTCAGAGAAATATTTTCTCTTTCCTTTTTTTATTAATGTACAGATTATTTTGAGGTTTAAATAAAATATGCTGCTTACTTTTTTGTGTCTTATGTGGCACATTTCAACTTGGAGTAACTTTTTTTGAAAGGGGCATAGAAGTTGTAAAACCTCTGGGAATGTGCAGCAAGGATTTATTGTAATGGAAACTGCAAGTCAACCAGAACTGTAGCAGCACCGATGTGATTACCTCATTTAGGAAAGGGTTTACAGGGCTCATATTGGGTAATGTCCCAGATTGGAAATGTCGAATTTACGCCAAGGAAATCAATTGGCTGTTGGCTTGGCAGGTAGAGTTTTAAAGCTAGCAAACACAAATGTGTTTACTACTGGGTGGCTGGTTGTGTGCGAGTTACTTTCTGAAAACATTTCAATTCTAGAAGATTGAAGTGTGCCAAGAAAGTGAGACTTTCTGTAATATTTTGCTCTGAGGCGTTAACTTAAAATATAGTGCTTGCATACAGCAAATGCCAGTCAAGTTTTGTTGTCTGCTGCATGTATAACTCTGCTCGCCAGCTAGAGAATATTGAATAAATGGCAGGGTTTTGTGCTCCTAAGCGGTTTTCAGCGCAGTTGATGGCAGTGTTGGTAAAGGGAGCAGAGGCAGAAAATAAGCAAGGTTTTCATTTCTTAGACTATATATTTTGCAGGAACAGAGAATGAATCAATATGATTGAATCTTAAAAACAACCAGCAGAGGACAAAACATTTGAGATGTGTTGCATTTTCTTAAAGATTGATAGAGGCGTTTCATGCGCACACATAAAAAGGAAGCGTGAAGCTTTGATCAGTGTGTGCCTCAGAAGTAGGTTTGTTCAGATTTTTGTTTGATTTGGCTTGGTTTTTTGGGGGGGCTTGGTTTTCTTCTGTTTGGGGTTGTATGCATTTATGGTTTTGTTTTGGTGTTCTGTTTGCTTTGTTTTGTTTCACTTTTTTTCTGCGCATTTAGATGGAGCTCTCACTACTGGATTATGGACCTTCTTAGAAATTCCTGGAAAGCAAAAAGGTTGAAACTCTTAAGGATTAATCTTTTCCCAACTTTCTCTTCTATTAGGAACATGTAAATACTTTGAATTAAAATAATTCCTTGGTAAAATTTTATTTGAATTATATATCTGCCATCCTGTTAAACTGCTATAAACCTGCAGGCAAAAAATAGGAAAAAAACCCCAATAAAATAAGTAGAAGAAATACTTTCCTCTGGAGAGTGTAAAGTCTAAATCCTTCCTTTTATGAATCAGAAAAAGGGACGAGAAGGCACAGCTATTTGTCTTCCTTGTAAGGTCGTCTTTAAGAATGGATCTTTTGATGTTCAAGTGTTAGTAATTGCAAAGAAGTTGCTGCTCTCTGTCGTGTAAAGAAATGGGATTTTAAAATTTCAGATTTAGGAAAATGCTAAATGCTGTGCTTGTGCAGACTGTAGGAAAATGTTTAGTGTGGTTCTTTCTTTCGGGTATACTAAGCCTCATTGACTAAGTTGAAATAAAAAGGCTGCTGCTTTGGTTCGTGGCGGGATAAGGCTTTATGTTGTATTGTCTCCTTTAGAATTATCCCTTCTATTGAGTATAATTCACTCTGTAGTGGGAGGTGAGCACAGATTACAGATAATCACAGAATCAAATTTGACATAAGTTTGGGGTCTTTATGGCAGCTTAGCTCTTCATCTTAATGCTGGTCATCTGAGATTGTTTACCTAAGAAAATCCCTAAAGTAGCAGAATTGCATTATTATGGTAAATAGAAACATTTCAGTAGCTTCTATCATTTCTCTGAAACTGCAGAAAAAATGTAGGTTGAAAAGGAAAAAGAACTGAACCTTCAGCTGGTGAGAGAAAGCTTGGAGATGAAACAAGGCTGACATTTTTATCTGTTCAATTACTGTGTACTGATGTTCAGTAAATGCTAATTTTTACATCCATCCTGGAGTAAATGGCAGTCTACATTTGTATAGAAAGTGCATAAGAATCATCAACGTACTGCGCCAAATAAAATATATTTTCGTTACTGCTAAATGATTGTACTTCACTTGGAATATTTAATAGCTGTAATCACATTTGTTATTCTGTTTGGAAGTGAGGGCATGAGAGACGAAAACATGCAAACCCTGTGTGTTGGCGTGTGCTGAAAAAGGTTGCTGTTAAGGAAGCAGCGGTTATTTTGTTGTTGAGAACTTGGTTTGCCAGCATCATTAGCTGTCAGTCTACACTGGAGTCGGGTAAGAAATAGGTTTTGGTGATCAGAAGTCGAGAACAGAGGGCCGTTTGCTGCTTCACTGGGAAGATACAAAATCATTTACTTACGAACAGCTCATTTTACATGGCAGCAGGAGACGAGTTTATTTACATTTGAAGTAAAATAAGAATCTTGCTTTAAGAAAAGGCTGTTGCATTACTCTATTCAACAGCTGCCGTGTAATGACTATGCCAGGAGGATTTTAAAGTGTAGGTAAGGAGTAATTAACCGTTACTCCTAATATTATAGTCATAGTAGTTTTCTATTAATAATATTCATCAAAGAATAATTGGCACTCCAAACTGCTGAAATGACATCCAGATCCATCATGCGGGCCCGCATTAAGATCTTTGTAACTCTATACTTTCTTGTACTGTCCCTGGGGAACAACTCAGCGTTTTTTAAAGTCTTGCTATAAGTTTCTCAGAAGATGCAATCAGTTGTCTGTAAATTTGAACTTAGTCAGAGGAAGCATGGGAGGCAAGAGAGTTTGCTTTTTTAAAAACAAGGAGCGTGTTTCCCTTAGCTGAAAATAGGGCTGAAGATAAGAAGGTGAAACCTGCCTGAAATCAGTGGGAAATTCACTGTGATTTCAGTGGAGCTGCGATTTCACTTGGGGACCACGTTACTGGGGTTGTGTGGCTCTTCTTTAGGTGATAGCGGTGGAGGCAGAATCAACCTTCTGAGTCAACAGAAGAGAATTTCAGAATGAGACAGGTCAGCACCCTTTACTTTGGTGTCCCTGGGACAGCGTCTTTCTTCTCGGAACAATAGACCTTCGAAGAAGTACCTGATGTTTCAGCTCAAATTAGAACCCTATGGCTACCGGCAGCTTTTTTTTTCCATTTCTTTTATTTATTTATTTTTAAATAACTTAAAGTTTATATTGGACATAGTTTCAGTGAAACTTAAGTAAAAATTAGTTCTACAGTAGCAGAGTAAGTACTGCAAAAAATCAAAAGCCTTTTCCACACCTTTTTTATGTAGTCACTCTTAAATGACATGGGTCCCATGCAGTGTAATCAAAGCTTGCTCAGTGATCTCCTTCAGTTTTGTGTGTTTTATCACCTAAACTGTTAAGACCTCTGTGGGAGTAGATGAGTTATAAAATCTTCAGGGAAAAAAAATCTTAAATGTACTTAAAACTATTAACATTCTCTATAGGTCCTGTTTAAAAAATTCATGTTAGTTTAAGCTGTGGATGTCCCCTCCCTGGGAAGTGTTTAAGACCAGGTTGGATGGGGCCTTGAGCAGCCTGGTCTGGTGAGAGGTGTCCCTGCTCATAGCAGGGGGGTTGGAACTGGATGGGCTTTGGGGTCCCTTCCAACCCAAACCATTCTGTGGTTCTATGATTTGTTTTTATATTGCTTTGCTCCTTATAATTATATAAATAATTATAAATACTCTTATAAATACTTCGAGCTTTTGGTGGCTTTTTTTGTTTTGTTTTTCAAGACTGATGAAGGAAAGATTGAAGAAGTTGAGGAAGAACTTAAAGCTACAGCTCATTTAATTTTTGTAGGCTTTATTCTTCTGCTATCTTGGCTGACCCCATTTTTTGGTGCTTCTCTGGTACTTGTGCTTATTATTCATTGCTTTGCCTAAAATAGAACAAATGTGTTAAATGCTTGCATCCTTGCTGATAAGTTTTTGATCTCCAAATCCTATAAATGGTAGGGAAGAGGAGTAAACAATGTCTGTTTCTTTGGATGATCCATTCTTTTCCTCCTCTTCTGACATTGTTTCTCAGTAGTGCTTTTTTGCATTGGTGTGTTAAGGACAAGACACATGAGAGGAAATAACTTGATGGACAATATTAGAATGCTGTATTCAAATACATCTTTCGGAAAGTGATTGAATTTGGCTTCAGTATATATGTCAAAGGGACAAATTGCACCTTACTATTAATGTGTTTCACAGAACACGGATGAAGAGATTTCTGCATATTTCTTGGCGAATTGTAATATAACTTGGCTTTTGAGACAAGAGTCCAGTCAAAATAAACAAAGTTTTAATAGCCACTTAGGGAAGATGTTTTAGTTATATAAGTGACACAACTTATCTGGAGTCTATGCACGTACATGTGTTTTATAGACCATGTTGGCAAATTCATGTTTTAAGGTACAGGTTAGCAAAACTGCCTTGTTCTTTATACAGGATTGTCTCTCTCTGGACTGTTTCATGCTGTGCCAGTGATGCTCAGTAAAAACAACTAGGTGAGAGTCAGTGCCAAGAGCAGACTGAACCTGAGCACGGAGGAAGCAGGCAGGGCTGCTCAGCAAGGACCTCTGCTTTGAGCTCCTCCTGCCCCTTCAGAGTAGCTCCAGTCTCGCCTCTGCTGTCTCTCCTAACTTTCCCAGCTGGCAACAGTGAAAACTGGTAGGTGTTTTGAGTCTCCCACTGTACTGGAGACTGTTTAAAGGGATGGATGCAAATTGACTAGTTTTGTGTTTTTCATTGGTTTCGTTTTATTGCTGGTTGGCAAAACTGAAGAAAATCAGAGGCCAGGATATCCCCTACAGATTTGAGAAGTGTGTACTTAATAGATTTATGGCCTTTTTACGTTTGGAAAGTTGTCCTAGAGAGGAAACTATTATTTCTAAAATGAACCTTAAGTTCTGCAGAAAATGATACTTTAGACCTTGCGTTCACCAAGGGAAAAAAACGTACCTGATGTTGGAGAGAAGGTAGGTGGGTTTTCAGTCCTCTGAGGCAATGCTGTGAGAAATCCCACATATCCGTCTCAAATTGAAGATTAAGTTTTATGACCTCAGTAAATTTGCAGTCTTGCAGCAAGTGGTGAAGAGTAGATTCAGTAAATGCCAGGAGTGTGTGAGTACTTGGCCTTCCTTTTTCTGGTTTTATGCATTACGAGAAAAATAATGTTTTCTAATATTGCTTTAGGCCTGTAATGCAGGGGCTACCAAAGGAGCAAAAGCACAAAATGTAACTGAAGAATATCCAGGAAAAGGTCAGATATACTTTGGGTGTATTGGGTGTAGGCTTTTCTTCTTGTGTTTTGTCATCCCATTATTGTCTTTCACATATATATCTATGTAAAAATACCGTTCTGTCCTTAATCATAGAATTCATAGAATTATCTGGGTTGGAAGAGACCTCCCAAGTTCATCAAGTCCAATGTGCATTAAGATTTTGTATAGCAGAATAAAAAACTATCAGAACTCTGTGTATGTGTGAGTTGCTGTGATTTTGTTGGAGTTGCTTTAGGCTCGATTGCAGGAACTCTGAAACTTCTGCTTTCTGTAAAGCTGTTATTTTAGCCCAGAAGATAAAATGAGTTATTGTTATGAAACCTGGTTGTAAGTCTGTAAGAACATAGCAAGATGCTTAGTGGAAAAAAAACATGTTTTTACTTGAAAAGTAAGTTTTATACATGGACCTGATCATATGTGACTGCACTTCCTACTGTAGGCAGAAACAACTGTGTCCCGAATCCTTCTGAATAATTAATTTAAGCATCCCCAAGATTTTTATAAATACTCATTGAGAAAAAGGACAATACACTTTGGCACTTGTTAATCCTGTACTAATAAAGTGCTGCAAACGATAGATTATCTTTTATTGCATTGTACTTTAGTTGGGTATTTTTACTATCTTAGAGATGCAAAATTTCACTGGATTATTTGGCATTTTCGGTAGCATACCTCAAAAAGGGAGGTGCAAAATGTTAAATAATAGAGTTTGGTAAAGGGTAAGGAAAGGAGCAGGGGGCTAATAGAGAAGCAGTAGCAGCAGTGCTAGCGCTGATTGTACAAGGAATGATCATCCGCTTCCTGCATGTCAATAAAAATGCAGGAGAGCACCTTTCTTGACACTGGGGTTGCTGAAACATCAGTGCTGTCTTTTTTTGTAATACTCCTGTGGATGTTTTTGCACAAAGTGGTATCTGTCAGGGCTTGAAATATTCTTGCTCAGTTCCCTTTGAACAGGTAGCACAGGACAAGTTCTAGCACATAGCTGCTTGACATGGGGCCGCCTACTGCGGGGAGGGAATGCCTTGCTCACATAAATCTGAGTTGATGTGCTAAGAACTTTGCCAGTCATTCTGCCGATTGCATACTGCGCCGTAAATAATTACTGAACTTCCATTTTGAATCACAGCTTTTTGCCTTTTTTTGTTCTTTTCTTCCCTCCCCTATTAAAGGAAGACAGTAGCGGTGGGAAATACTGAGGATGCTATAAGTTTGTGATTAGCCTGCAGGCGTTTTTACAGTCAATCTAATGTAAATCTGCACATTTTTATAGCTACGTGGTCTTTGTTTTTGAAACACAGTATTTGCTCTCTCTGTGTTGCTTTCAGTAGTGCTGTTCATCTAGTAATGCACATGGAGTGGAGTACATCAAATTACAATTGAAAACAAATATTGTGAATGGCTCACCTAAAGGATGCAGGAAGAATACTGACAGTATTTTCTTTAGAGAGTTACCTCTTCGTCATTATTTTCATACCCTGGCAAGCCATTGTAGCTGATACTTGAACAGGGGTTGAGAAAAGTGTACTCTTGCTTTAGCACACTTGCTGGAGTTCTTTATCTACACTGTTAACATCTTGTTTTGGAAATTGAGATATTCAAACATTGGAATGTGATACGCTGTGAAAATCCCAGTTGTGCTGAAATGCTGAAAAAGGCAGAATGAATTTGGCAATGGTGCTCCTTGAATGGACATGAATTCACTCTTGTCCCATAATCTTTCCTGCAGTTGAATTTGGTGTAAATGCTTGTTGGAGCACGCAACGTTCAACAGTATATTTGTGTGCATTGCCTTGAGGGATTTTTCTCATCTTTTTTCCTCAAGATTCCCTGTCTTGGGGCAACTTTCTCTGTTTAGCTGCAGGTGAAATGAGCCTTGCAAATATGTTTGTCAGCTTAGGCAGAGTTGTACATATTTGCCCTTATTGCTACATTAATATTGTTAGATACACTATATTTGCTTATGGAAAAATAAATGAATGATGGAAGCCTGAAACGTTGTGCTGGAGAGAGTTGTTATGGATGCTTGGTCAGTCTTCTGTTTGCCCTCCCTCCTGGGGGAGGAAACTGCATTGCTGGGAGGCTCCCTTTGAAACTCTATTTGTGTTCAGAAACAGCAACGGTTGCCCTCAGCTCTCCCGTTGGTTTATGTGATTTTTAGTGAAATTTGCCTGAGGTCATGCTAGTGATGTCAATTTTGCCCTTAGTCTGCAATCTGCAACTGGAGGCACAGGAGGTTTCCCAGTCGGTGGGGAGAGCTGCCTTCACAGGCAGTGGGAGAGGATACCAGCCCTTCCCGTGGTCACATGTCCCTTCTCAGAGTTGTTCAGTATTAAAAAAAAAAAAAAAAAGGTGGTTATGGGCTGATCTGTCTCAAAGGTTTCCCTTCTGCTTGTGACACAGTCAAGGTAGATGTAGTAACAGTAGGGCTGGGGAAAAATCTAGACTTGTATTACAGAAAAAAGACATCATCTGGATGGAGATGTGCTTTCATAACTATTGAGAAAAGAGTTACCGTGTGAAAATAAGTGAGCAAATGCAAATCTTATTAAAAATGCTGATAGTCTTTCTTCTGAACAAAGCTGGTGATGGTACATGACTGGGCACTGTGGTTTAGTGTCTTCTGCTGGACTTAACTCCTTGCTGTACCTTTGGACACCACACAGAACCACTACTTTAGAATATGATGCTTCCTGAAACCAAACCACCTACTGAAGCAGTGGCTTCTTTTTTTTTCCAGTGTAGAGCAAAATGTCAGAATATCTCAGAAATTTCAAGGTAGCAAAAATAAATGCACTAAATCCATGCTGTGGGATTGGACGACTTTGGAGCTGTGGTGCTTGAATTGCTTCACTGGGCAGAAAATACACCTAGACTAGCTTTTTCTGACCTCAGGAAAGGAAAGTATGGTGCCCACTCTTGAGGCCACTGAGAGGTGATGTCCAAAGGACATTCCCAATTGTCAGAACTCCCCATGAGATAGAAGGAAACCCACTTTTTCCATTTAGTACAAGAGGCCTATCATCCCCCTCTTCACCTTCCCCTGCCCTTGAGCCGTATTCGGTTGTCCTCAGTCAGTCAGCTTTGGTGGAAGAATTCACATTAGTAAGGTAGGGGTTTGTTGCAGGAGGCTTTTAAAAGCCTCTCTATCCAGTTGACATGCTCAAAAATCCTTCCTTTCCAGTAAGCAGCATAGAAACAAAGATCCTGAAAGTGGCCTGCTGGTAGGGTGAGTAATTCTGTGTAGAAAACTGTTGGAGTTCTGGAGAAGCTGGTTATTGTCTGTGAAGGGAAGGGAAGGCTGGGCTCCCTCCAGCAGCCAGAGAAGTGATTTCCTGGGGCCACTTTGGCTTGGGTGGGTGGATGGGCTCGGAGCTGGGGCAGTGAGGGCGGGGGATAGGATGGCAGGAACTTGTAAGCACAGTTGAAATCTGTATTTCACTTTTTCATTCACAGTTTTGTAAATAAAAGTGATCAAGGTACCCAGACATGACAGGAGGGGGTGGGGGGGAATACAACCCTGTTTAATTGCTTATACTTTAATGCTGGCAGCCAGGGTAATAAACAAGAGGAGCTGAAATTTCTCATTTACGATTATAAATTTCATCTGTTTGGTATTACTTGAAATCTAGTGGGAAGGTTCACGGGATTGGAATGTTAAAATAAATGGTTATAACCTATTTAGAGAGAATTGAATGGGTAGAAAGGGAGGGAAAGGGGTAGTCTACATCAAGAGCGATGTTATGTATTTCTGAATCCCTGAGTACTCAAAAGCAAATGATATTAAATGCTTCTGAGTTACTGTCCTGGCAGAGGAGGCAGGAGATGAGGGTGCTGGGCAGTACTTGCTAGGTACCACTGAACACCTTCTGCTGACAGTCCTGAAACCCTTATGAATTTCTGTTAAAAACTGTGTGTGAAAATGCAGGTGACAATTTGTCTGGAAAAACATTGTGTCTCAGCAGTGAGAAATTCAAAGAGAGTTGAAAACAAAGTGGCCACAGCAGTAAATTAGTACTTTTTAGTTGTAAAGACCATAGCTTGTTTTAATTATGTTGTATGCAGAAAGAACTATGCTCAAATAAGCAACAACATAAAATCTATGCCCATGGATGCACATAGATTGGTGGATATATTGTGTACACATAAACCACGTGCCTGTTACTTTCAGAAAGACAACAACACAAAGATGGGACTGGCCATAAGCTAAATGGATTGGGAGGGATTTTTTTTCTATAGATGACGTTTGGAGGTTTTTTTTTTACTAAATGAATAATTGAGGAAAAACTTAATTCTCTCCTGCTGTTTCTGTCTCCAGCATCTGTCAGAATTCTAGAACTAGAAGCTTCACTTCTTGAAGCTATTTCTTGTTTTGTTTTATAAGGGTTTTTTGAATGTGGATCAAGTTTATTTTAAAGTGGTTTCTTTAACTAACTAAGACCCATTTTAAAAGGAGTGAAATTCCTTCAACTCTAAATGAGCACTAACTGTGAATTAAAAAAATGATCTGGTAGGAGAGAAATGTTCTGTTTACCATTTTTCTAATGTAAGAAGCATGTTAAATTTAAGAACTGAATAAATATTTGTTTAAGTACATAATTGCTTAAATAAGTGTGTGTGGACATTTAAATACGTTTTCCTGCTTAGCCAAGAAAGGCTTGCCAAGCATAGTGTGAAAGCTGGAGCTAATAATAAGACAAAACAGGATAGTTACCCTTCAGTGGGACTAAACCTTTTTTAAAAAAAACAACCAAAAATAATTAATGCGACACAAGATTAAAATATATAATCGATACCAAATTTTTCTACTCACTGATTTAAATGAAGAGAAGGCCAGACTAATGTACAATACTGCGATTTGAATAAACCTGCTGTGATCTGGGAACTAAAAGGCAGGTCTTTCTTATGGGATACTGCTTTCTTCTGGAAAGCAATAACAAGAGAAAGCATTGAAGGTCGTGGTAGATAGTAAGTCGAGTACATGTTCCTTGTGCAATCCTGCAGTTTGAAAACATTAATAAGGTGCTTGGATGAGTAAAAGAAAGGGATACTGGAAAACTGGATCTGATTTTTCGTCTGTCAGATCGTTAGTGGTGATGGAGCTCTGATAAAGAACTGGGATGGCTGCAGTGAACTGGAGAATGTGGTTGAGTGCAAGAATTTCCCAGAACTGAATACCTTTGAGGTTAAAAAGAGGTGATTCAGGTCTATTGGCTTGAGTCTGTGTATGACTGAATATGTGGAAGAAAAATTTTACAGCAGGGTTTTTCAGTCCAGTGTGTAGCATGGGCAATGCTTTCACACAGGAGGAGAGCACGTCAGCTGGAGAACTGTGGCCACACACAGGTGCCACGTGTAAGACTTGCTGTCTCCCTCAAGTGTTGCAAAGTATCTTCAAACAATCAGAATAACCCCAAAACATCTGAAAATTAACTTGATCTTTAAAGTATTGAGTGACATGAATGTGAAATCACTTTGCTTCTACGTTATTACAGAGTATTTGTTTTTCTTCCCTAGTGAATCTCATGTTCCAACAATGTGGTCAATTTATTAAACCTGTAGCACATTGTTATGCCTTCAGAAACTAGGAACTTTAATTATTAAAAATAATGTAACGTGGTTCTTAATTTTACGAAAGTGAGTGCTTTATGTGGAGACAGGTTCTCTATGCCTGAGACATTTGCCATCAGGCAGGTAATGTAAAATGCATGAAGGTATGAAAACACCTTCTAGAGATGGAAGGCATTCTTACTTCTGCTAAAACACCCCAGATAAGCTCCTAAGAGTTCAGAAGACACAGAAATGCTATTTTGCATCTCACTTGGAATCACTAGCAGGAGAACCACAGAATCATTTCAATTGGAAAAGACCTTTAAGATCATTGAGTCCAAATGTAAACCCTAACACTGCCAATCCCACCCCTAAACCATGTCCCCAAGCACCACATCTACTCGTCTTTTAAATACCTCCAGGGATGGTGACTCCACTACATCCCTGGGCAGCCTCTGCCAGTGCTTGACAACCATTTCAGTGAAGAAGTTTCTCGTAATCCCCGGTCTAAAGCTCCCCTGATGCAACTTGAGGCCATTTCCTCCCATCCTATCACTTGTTACTTGGGAGTAGAGACCTCACCACAACCTCCTTTTGAGGCAGTTGTAGACAGTGATGAGGTTTCCCCCCATCTACTCCAGGCTGAATAACCCTAGATAAACCAACTAAATAATACCTGCATCCTCTGGAAAAAAAACCTTGAGATGGCAGCAAACTGCCCAACCAGCCTGTGGGCTGCCGTGGTCTCCACAGTGTGGGCAAGCAGGGCAGCAAGAAGCACTCACCAAGCATAGCTCTCAGGAGGGCATCTGAACAGGACACTCAGTAAATGGGGTACACGTAGGTTTTCCTCCTGAATTTGACCTGGTCCGGTTCTGTAAAGCTCATTTAAACCAGGAAGCTCTTCTCTTTTTTGAGCTGTTCTTTATTTCCTTTCCCAAATATGTCCCACTGAAGATCATCGAGGGTTTCTCTGAGGAAGGAGGTCAGGTGTGGGCCTGAGGGTTTTACTGCATTTGCATGAGGCACTTCTGGAGAAGGATTTTTGCATCCTGTGTGTTGGTTAGCCATTTGTCTTGATGCTCACTGCTTTTTGTGAAATCAAAAATGTACAAGTAAAGAAGAGCTTACCTTACCAGATTTTCCTGCAGGAAGGTGTGCAAGCTTGCACATAGCAAGCACTCCTCTGTATCTGTTCTTCTCTGCTTGGTATGCTTTGGGAGGAAGGGTCTTCATACTGTTTGATTAACAGTTTACTTGTTGCCTTGTGGTCAATTTTGCAAGTTAAACAAACTCATAAAACTATGCAGTAGATTAAACTGTGACTTAATCATATCAATTTTATCTGACTCTATTAATAGCTAATAAATGGCTTTGTATTTCTTTAATGCCTGGGAGCCATGTTACAATATACTGAAGTTATTATTTCAGATAATAACCTCTAGTTCTTCTAGACAATAAATAGACAGTTATTAGTAGTTTTTATATAAAATACAGTTCTTTAGAACTTTTTGGGGAGTATTTTGGCGAATAAATTAAACTTAGTACAGTTTATTACAGTTTTGTATGTAAGTTTTTTTTTGTCTTTAATAGTTCAGTTTTCTTTCAAATTTCTGTAAACCTAATAAAAATGTACCTTTAGTTATATATTTATGATAATTTCATTTGTGTGTGCTTTTAGTAATGCATGTATACTACATACTAATGCACAAATGAGATGACACATTAGAATTGGAATATAGAAAGAATCCTGGTAATTAGGATTCTTGGGTACAAATTTTGACTCTGCTGCTGAGCTGTTATGCTAATTTATTATAAAATGCATGATACTTGCAAATAAATGATGAAATACCTACCTGGTGCTGCATATTCAGTAGCATTTTATCAAAATAGTGTTTATTGAGCAGAAATGGTGTTCTTGCAAAATATGGAAGTAAAATCCAAGTTTTAAATGTGCTGGAATTCTGGCACACTTTGAACAAATGTGCTCTTACACATCAGGTGGAAACATTTGTGCTGTAGATGCAGCAAATAATTGATTTTATCTCAGGATTTTAGTTTGATATTCCCCCTTTTTCCCCTCCATTAATGCGGTCTTGATTTAAAATCTTTTCAGTCTAAGTTAATGTTAGGTCAGAACGTGCCTTGTTGCCATCATGAGAAACTGCTCCCTTCCAGCACCAGGGTTCTAGATTTGCTTTCAGTAGGGAGGGTTTGCTCTATGGCGTGTGAGTTCACGCTTGATACGATAGCATTGTAGGAGAAGCTCTGGAGGTGAATCATGGAGTCGTCTGGTTGGAAAAGACCTCTGAGGTCATCGAGTCCAACCGTACCTGTCCAATACTAAACCACGTCCCTAAGAAGCTCATCAACCTCCAGGGATGGGGACTCAGCCACCTCCCTGGGCAGCTCTGCCAGAGCCTGAGAACCTTCTCAGTGAAGACATTTTTCCTCGTATCTAGTCTGACCCTGCCCTGGTGCAACTTGTGGCCATTTCCTCTCATCCTATCACTGTCACTTGGGAAAAGAGACCAAATCCACCTCACCACAACCTCCTTTGAGCTGGGCAGATCTTTAGAAACAAGGATGAGCAGAGGAAGCAGAAACTGAGCGATGAACACAAGGGTGAGTGTGGCCAGCACAGTCAGGTAGGTGTCTGCAGGAGTACAGGGTGGTGGGATAACAAAACCAGTGTGACTGTGACATGAGCTGACAAGGGCATGAATGGGACACGTAACTATGCAGGCAGAGGGAATTGTTAATTTTGGGTGTTGTTGCTCTGAATGAAGCATCAGGGCTTTGGAACAATTAATGTCAGGATTAGTGAGGTAAGAGGCACCATCAGTTTTACATTTGCTCTCACAGTTTACTGACATGGGATGTTGCTGTAACCCTGGAAGATGGGTGCACTGGAGTGGGCACATATATGCGTGTAACTTGTTAGACTAGAATGTATAAAAGCACTTTTAGAAGTTCTACTTAGTTTAAACTTGTTTGTTTTTCCTTAAAAACACAGCAACTTAAGCATAAAACTTATAGGCATTTCCATTAGTTGTCAGTGTTAGGTTGTCATTTGCTCACTTTTTAGAAGAGGTGGCAGTCCCGAAAAGATGACCAGCAGGAAAACATCTTGACCTGCTGTATAGATGAGAATTGGGAAAGGTGGGGGGGTGCATCCCCTTCCACCAGCCATACTGGTGATTAGTAGATCCTTAAGAACAATTCTCCATGTCCTTTCTCCTCATTTCTCCCAGTTTTATTTGATTTTGTCTTTGACATAACATGTATACATGCATATACGTAGGTATATTATATATACACATACATACATGTACGTATATAGATCTCCATATCCAGAGACATCCTAACAGCTTGGATTCCCAGGCAGTGGAAGGCCCCACTGTCAGCCATAGTGGTGCTTTAAATATGGGATTTGCTATGACAATTAAATACAGACCATGTATAGCCCAGAAATCTGCCTCTACCATGTCCCCAGATACTGATTTATTTGATTGGACAGTTGGAAAACAATTCAGAATTATCTGTGGAGCAAGCAGCATTTTGAATCCAGTCTTTAAATATTAAATTTATTGCTTCTTATCATTAAAATAATTTGGAGTTTAGAGATGCATCTGTCTTTGCATAAATTTCTAGGTACTGGTGGGTGTTTGGACAAAGTTTGTGCAGTCAATACTTATTCACTTGTTTTAAAACAAGTATTCAGGAGCTGCTTCGTTTGAAAGGACAGTTTTCACAGCTTACCAGGCTGCAGATTTAATACCAATGAACTTCAGAGTTTTTGCCAGGACAAGTGCCTGCATCTTTGTATTGATTGCCCCACAGTTTGGTGGTTTATCTTAGAAATAAATATCAGATCTGAATAAGGGCTTGTGTGGCTATAAATTCGTGTATGTGGTGGTGGATTTTTTTCCCCCCCTGCTACATCAGCTGAGCCCTGTAAGACATCCTGTCTCCCTACACAGGCTTTGCTTTATTTATTCCATGTGTGCTGTTATTTGTTTATTTATGTATTTATTTTTAAGTATCGTTTGTATTCCGATCTAAATGTGCTTGAAAATTACCATCTGCTCTCCTGCTATTTAGATAGGGCATGCTACAACTGAGGTGAAGAGCTGTCACATCAAATATTTTCATTCTAGCTTTCGCACCTTTGATATCAAGTTACATAATTGCAACGCAGGACCATTTCCAGTGATTCCTTATTTTCTTTTTAACTCTCCCGTGCCTCTTCCCAGTCTTTACTGGAGTTTGCTAAGTTTTGAGGGTGTTTCAGTGCGATTGGAAGTTTGTGGGTGCTATAGGACGTGAGGGTTCAGCCCCTCAAGAAGAACCTCTCCTTTTGGTTAAATGGTAAATAAGCAGGAATAAAAAAACTAGAATGTGCCTATTTATGTTGCAAAGTGTTTGTCTGAATAAAATATTGTAGGTGTGGGCAGTGGGTAGTTTGGGGTTTGGTTGGTTGGGTTTTTTTCACAGTATCACAAGGTTGGAAAAGACCTCTGAGATCATCCAGTCCAACCTATGATCCAACATTAGCACCCACTCGTCATTTAAACGATGGCACTAAGCGCCTCATCCAATCTGTTTTTAAACACCTCCAGGGACGATGACTCCACCACCTCCCTCATTCCAATGGCCAATCACCCTTTCAGTGAGAATTTTTTTCCTAATATCAAGCCTAAACCTCCCAAACCTCCCCTGACGAAGCTTGAGACCATGGCCTCTTGTTCTGTCACTGATTGCCTGAGAGAAGAGACCAACCCCTGCCTGCCTACAGCCTCCTTTTAGGTAGTTATAGACAGCAATAAGGTCTCCCCTGAGCCTCCTCTTCTCCAGGCTGAACAACCCCAGCTCCCTCAGTCGCTCTTCATAGGGCTTGTGCTCCAGCCCCTTCACCATCTTCGTTGCTCTCCTCTGAACACATTTTTTTCCATTTTTCCACAATTCTTGTCCGATCTTAAAGAAAATAAAATACAAATGGGTCTATGACATGTGCAGAATTTATTTCCTATAATGTTGGGGTTTAGTCTACTCATGTGTGGTTATTTTGGGGGGTTTTTTTGCTTGGGTTTGGTTAGTGTTTTAAGTTCAAGGAGTAGGGAAGGTGGAAGCTACTCAAAATTAGATGATTATAAAAATGAACAGATCATCTGTATTCATGCTGACAGTCGCTTTGGGTTGAATGGGAATAAACTGACAGAAGATGGTGTTTGGAAATGAAACATGACGGGAAAGCAGTTAGCACAAACTGCCCAATAATTTCTCATAGTCGGAAAAGAGCGCCATTAGAGAGCGGGGGTTGTGCCAGTAAAATAGCTGTAAGATAAATTAATGGTCTTGCAGAACCAGGCAGTAAATTTGGTGCGTGTCGTCCGCCCCCTCCCCACTGGTTAATTCAGTAAAGGGGTGGGCACTGGCACAGGCAGCAAATTCCAGATGTTTATTTCCCCTGCGAGGTGGAGTTGTTTTTCACCCACTGGGGCTGGGATTCTGGTGGGACAGACTAGTGTTGGCCACCTTCCGGGTGAGACCCCTGTCCTCTCCAGGGTGGCAGGCAACTGTGTGCTTCCCAAGGCATCTTCCCTTTTCCAGAGAGTGGTCATAGAATCATCTGGTTGGAAAAGACCTCTGAGATCACTGAGTGCAACTAAACCATGTCCCCAAGAAACTCATCAACCTGCCTTTTAAACACCTCCAGGGATGGGGACTCAACCCCCTCCCTGTGCAGCTGTGCCAGGGCCTGACCACCCTTTCAGTGAAGAAATATTTCCTGATGTCTACTCTAAACCTCCTCTGGGGCATCTTGTGGCCATGCTGGTCTTCAGTATGATGTGGATTGTTTCCTTCTACTGCTGAAGTAGTGGATGCAATAAATGTAAATACTACTCTTCCACGATGGTTTGTGGCTGACATTGGAGGGATCTTTGCTTTCCTTGGTGATTGGGTGCATCCTGTCTAGCACCATTGGGCACTGCAGAGGCTTTGGTGGCACAGTGCTGCCACAGTGCAGGCATCCTCTGCCCTATCCGTTACTGCACCCCTTGACTCGCCTGAGCTCGAGGAGTGGACTGGAGGGGCCAGGCAGTGGGACAGAGCTGAGGTTGAGAAGTTCAGCCAAACCATATGATGGGGATAAAACATTTCCCCTCAACCAACCCTCCTTTTTCCCCTCCATTTAATCTTCTGGAAAAAAACATGCACCAGAAATATTTCAGCTGACATTGCACTGAAACTGTTAACGTGTCATGTCAGACCCTGGTGTGGTAGTTGTGACCTCAGGCCTGGGAAGGGTGTACATCTCAGCTGATACCATCCACGTGTGTGCCTTGTGCATGCTTCCTTCTGCAGCAATAGTGAGACATTGTCTGTGGCTCCAGAGCGCTGGACCACGGGTGCAGTTGTAAACTCAGAGGGGAGAAACATGGGTTTGTCCCGGTTTGATCCTATTTTCTGAGCCGCACCGGGAAATTCTGTTCCTGCTCGCAGGTGCTGCTTCATTATTTCAGTTTGAGTTTTGTTTCTTCTCTTGGTTAACTGAAGCATTTTGGGGGTAGTGGAAACCCAGTATCATACCCTTTTTGTCTTGAGATTGCTGTTTCAATACCACTTATGGTTGTGTTGTAGGCATTGCCAAAATCCATTCCAAAAGCAGTTCTGTATTTGCAGTATCACCTTGAGATTGTTCTTTTGCAGGAAGTCAAAGATATTATTCAGTCTCTATCTCCTTTTTCTACAAAAGGAATAGAGCATGGGAAAAATATATGCCCAGCCACTAAGGGTTGGGAACTGCACAGCAAAGCAAGGTTATGGTTTCTTAAAACTAATCTACCTCCTCTTAGCAAGGACTTGTATAATTGGGGTAATTGAATGGGCTGCAGGGTATATTGGGAATTGTAGTTTTACAGTATTTTGTGCTCTCAAGATTAATAATCTTGCACCCCTCTGAGGGAGATAAAGAGATGATGTTCTCTGACAAATTGTTACCTTGCTTTTCAGAAATGTGCTTTGAGCACTGAGTGTACTTTCAGTTCAGCCCTTCAGTTTTTACCTTGATATTCTTAGTAATGGCAATATTTTAAACTTCTAAGCTTGTCTTTCTCCTTCATCCCTCCTTGTTTTCTGCAACTGTTTTGGATTGTTTAACTTACTAGACAGTTGCACCTTTCTGAAAAATGTTCTTGAAATAAAAAAATTTAGGAAAAAATATTTGAAATGTTATTGTTTGGTTTTTTAACCATCTACAGATGCAGGGCTCAAATTGAACAAATAAGATGTCAGCCTTTGATGTCTGAAGAGTGCTGGCAATATCCTGATAGCAGAGGCTTAAAGAATAATTTATGTCGTGTCTAACATTCAGATAGTGTTTGGCGTTTCTCTGCTAGTGGTTTCAGTAGCTTTTGTTATAAGTTTGTTGAGTTTGTTAAATACTGTGTTTGGTTTAGCCACTGAACTAAGTGGTTACTGAAGATCTTAAGCAGGCTGAACACCTGAATCCAGTTAACAGTAAGAAGGTGCCGTCTTTCTTCCTCATGTGTTACCCTCGGTGTTCACACCAGGGAGCTGCAGAGGTTTTCATGGCTTACAGAAAAACTACAGATTCTTTATTGTTTCTGTGCTTTTAGCATACTTAAAAGTGGGTAGTTGTACATACAAGTACTTAGAAAAATGTAACTTTAGGCTGGTTAACTGAACCAAGAACTCCTGCTGCCTTATTTATTTTTCTTAACACCTTTCACATCCCTCAAGGCATGTTAACAACTTTGAAAACCGGATTATATATGTGCATTGACTACCCAAGTGTTTCTAAAAACTACAGCGTGCTAGGCACATTATAAACTATTTGAAAGAAAGGAAATGGGAAAAATATTTAGCAAACTACATCAGTTGGAGAAGATAAACAGGCAAAATGTAATTCTGTATAAGGGAGAGATGTTCTAAAGCGGTGAGGGTAAGTGGTGGGCTTCATCGTTCTGCTGTAGACTTGAGTGAAAGATTTAATGTGCTCTCTCTACTGAGATGATACCTGTCAGCTTCACCAATATATTTTATATACCGTTATGAATTACTTAAGTTTTTCAGATGAAGGACTAATTACTTACAAACTTCGATGAGGGTGTCTTAAGTATAGATGTGTATATATATATTTAATGTCTTGGATATTGGAGTGACTTTTTTATGCTTCTGCAATTTTCTTATGCTTTTTATGCTTCACATGATGCAAAATACAGCATGCATCAATCACATCGCTGTTACGTGGTATTTTAGTCATGTTACAAATCTAAGTCAGAATCAGAATATGGGAAAGGATTCCCTTAATTTTGGAGAGTTTTCTGTTCGCTGTGGCACGGTGATTCAGTTTGGATCTCGAGCTTTCCATGTGGATCAGTGCAGTGCATGGTGAATTTTAGCGGAGCTGAGCTGAACAGGTGGGAAACTTTCATTTTTTTTTTGGGAAGGAGGGGAGGTTTAAGCGTTCTGCTGGTTTGTTGTGCTGAAAGGGCTCAGCTCAGGGCCGGGCTGGTGCTGGGGCCATGGAAAGAGAGAATGGGATGGTGTGTGTCCAGAGGGTGGAGAGGAGGATGAATCTCTGGCATCTGGCTGTTAGACTGGCTTGATTTGCTGCATGGCCACTGCCAGGGCAATTTGAAAACAAGCAGTAATTTGCTGGTTAAAGATCATGTCCTTGAATAAGGCATCTTGGTGGCTGCAGCTGGCTCTGCCAAAGCTGTGCGGCAATGCCTTGTGCTCTTCTGTCCAGTGGTTCCATTCTGGACTTGATAAATGTTTAAAAAAATTTGATAAGTTTCTATAATTTCCTTCTGGCTTTGTAGAACAGCATTTTGTCAAGATGCTTTGTCTGACTTCTCCAACAAGATGTATTCAGGAGGACTACAGCTGACTGATAACTATTATAAAGTACATTAGCATAGGATTTTTTGTCGACAGTCCCATTTGTGAGAGGTAATGAGGTCACTGTACAAGAAGTTTTGGCTTTAATTTGGCATGTTTTGGCAGCCTGTTAGAAAAGCATTGTTTAGGTAGGCACTCAGTCTCGTAAATCTTCCTTTGTACAGAAAATGTGCTGTCAGTGCTCTCTTACCTTGTGAACTTGGTCTTTGTGCAGCAGATCCACTCACCAAAATGCTGTCTGCTCCATCCTGCTGTTTGAAATGGATTTTTCTCCTTAGCTCTGGTAGAGAGAGGAGCCTGTTCAACATGGATCATGAAGGTGAATAACAAGAGTAAAACCCCTAACAGCTGGCCCTCTTGCTGCTGTTTTTGTAGACGTGCAGTGGCTTTTGTACGTGGAAAAGAACAATTGAAGAAATCACACGAGCATCAGAGATCTGCTGCCAGTGTTTGATTGCTCCTCTGTGTGCAACAGCAATAGGCAAACACAGGATCGTGCCATCAAATTCATGTATCAGTTTTCTCATACTATCTTTCATGCATTTGAGTTTAAGTTAAGATTGTTGGGAAAGCTTAATTCTTTTTCTTCACATTTCCTAAATAAGTCTTAAGAATCTGAACATTAGGCAGACTGTTATTTGACGTGAATTTGTTGTCATATTCCAGATCTGCCTTGGATTGTGGTAGAATTTATCGCATAAAATCTCTTCCTAATTCTCATTTATCTTTCTTTCTAAATGGCACTATATCAAATGTTGTCCAGAATCTGACTCACTGATGAAGTAAGTCTTTAGAAAAGACAGATGGAGAAAACAAATGTTGTTAAAAATTTTGTCTGAAGTGCTGTATCTGTGTTAATAGTCACTTTTTTTCATAATTGGTGTACAGCTTTGGTTGTTTTTAAATTTAGTTTTTGTTCTTCACTGTTTCTTAAGGAAGAGGTAGCTCATAGTTGTACAGTGCTGTTGTTTTGTCTGTATTATAACCAGTGTGTTCTCTTGGAGTTTCTCAGCTAAGCAGTATAAAATGAGAGATTCTGTCTTGCAGGAGAATAGGTTTAAAAACATTCTTCAAAGAGATTTTCTCTATTAGAATTTTCACCATTTTTTAAAAACTCTGAGCCTATATAATTGTTTACTGAAATTTATGGATTTCTTTAAACAGATGTAAAAATTCTTAACTAAAGCTTCGCATAGATGTACACAGTGTCATTTCTATTCAATTCACAATACTGTAGGGAAAAATGTGAATGAGAGTTAAAGTGTATCTGTGTGAAACTGTTAAGACTGTTGTTCTTGTTGCAATTTATTTATTAGTTTCTCCGAACTCTGTGCGTATCTGTCTTATTCTATTGATCTTTAAAAGAAATACACAGTAGGATTTTTTTTTATCCATCCAGACAGTGTTTTCAATGAAGGATATTTCTCAACTGTTATGTCCTTTTCAATTATAAAATAGTATTCTCCTTTTACAGCCTAGTGTTAAATAAATTTAGAAATGGGATCAGCGTGACTGAAATAAGATCATTTTGTCAAGATTTATGTGTTTGCATACAGAAATACTAAATTTCTGAGTATGGCAAATAATATGTCAAATCTGAGCCACAAAATAGGAAGGTAGATGGATCCTTGCAGTGCATGTATTTTATTGTTACTTTCCTGGTGATTTTTCTTTCATGCAGATTGACATAAAGACAAATATGTACTTTCCTTTAGATATTAAACCCACTATCTCACCTGCGAGGGATTGTAAAATTATATCCCTTTAAAAGCAAATACATCAATCTACCAAAAATTGCATCCTCAAGACAAAGTCTTTCTTATTTCTCTATGCCTAAGTGTGTTCAGAAACAAAGAGAAAGCTGCAGGATTTAAGTCAGTCTGAAGATTGCATCAAATACTGGGAGTCCTCTAATTTTGCTATGAAGTTATGTAGTATATTGACATTTTTTTCACACTCTTATTTGGACACACAGTAAAGAGGCATTTGTTTTGTGAGTATCCATTCAACAAGTTTTTTGAAAAGACCTACATCAAAGGATCTTACTGCAAATCTAAAATGATGTAATGGTTTCTCTGGTACCATGAACAGTGTAACAAATAATTTGCTATAGAGGCAGCTTCTAAAATTGAGTCTTTGGAGTGGGGAGCAATGTTTAATCTGCGGATATAGCTGGCAGTTCTTAATGGTAATTAGTAGCTATTGAGGTACGAATTTAGGTAGAACATTAATTAAAATAATCCCATCCAAGCCTTGCAATAATAGGCACTGGCTCCCACCTATCCATGCATTGGGTTTTTTTTTTAATCAGGTCTATCAAACTGTCATTAACTCTCCGCCTCGCCTGTGTCTTCAGTGTAGTTTTACATCTTAATACCTGAAACCTTTCTCCTTTCGGGTGAATGCCTAAGACTTCTTTATCTTCCTAGGGGACTTTGGTGTTTATCTCATTGGCTCTGAAAGCAAAAGTACAGGGTGTTTTTCCCAGTGTACCCTTAATCTGGAAACAGCTTTATAACTCAATATTGCAGTTTATGATAAATGAAAAAGTATTGTTGAAGTACAGGCATCACTACCTTGTTAATGTGCTTCCCTCTGTCCACCCGCTCACCAGTCATCATCTTTCTGCCAGTCCATTAAGTCCCGCTCAGTTGAAAAAGCACTGAGGATGGAGTAAGTGCAGTCCTGACTTTTTCCTTGCCTTTATTCAGCCAGATGAAGGATGAGGAGAGCTGTTCATTTTTACAACTGTTCACAATAGTGGAGCTCTTACCGTTGCAATCCATTACACAAATTGGGTCAGAGAGTAGAAGGGGATGCGAGTGCTTGGTTATTGTCCTTAAACCTAGAAAAAGAAATCCTTCTGGTTTTTCAGTGTGTGCTGGTGAGCACACACTCAAAAACTAACCTTGAGGAGTTTTCACATCTCCATATCAGGCATTGAAATCTGCATCCATGTAAGTACAATTTTTAACTTATAAGGAATTCACATTTATTTTCATTGACATCAGTTCCCCCCCCCCTTGTCCTGCACTTCACTGACCTCTGAAGGACCCTGTTAATCTTCAGCCTTGCTTTCCACCGTTACCCAAGCCTTTTTGAAGCTCCTGCATTTTTGAATTGTGAATTCTATCTCGGTTTGCCAACTTCCCTTAGAATGGAAGACTGGGGAGGGATGCTCTGCCTGTGGCTCAGAGGATTTCTCTCCATTAGCTGTCCTGCTTTCCCTTTCTGTGTCTGAGGGAGGGTGGGCGTTGAGGGATACTGCAATACGAGTATCATCTTCCATCACCAAGCATGGAAATGGATTAGCCTAGAGGGTATAAGAATCATTCCCTGAGATAGTATTTTAAGGAGGACATCACTGACAATTCTGCTTCATGTCCACTTTTCTTATGTTTTGCTGTCGCTGTTCTGTGTGTGTATTCATAAATTTTAAATAATTTTATGCTGTTAGATATTAAATTAACTGAGGGGTACACTTCTTCATTTTTCATTCATTTGATCTTCATCTTATCCAGGTGGTATACTGCATGCTCATATGAAGAACAATTAGGGAAGTATTTAAATGGATTTGTTTGTTTTTTTCCCTGAATCAGAGGGCTTTCTTGTGGTATTTTGTTGTATATAATCCTGCAGTAGGTTCTTAGTAATTAACTACAAAATATAAAGTGTGAGGATAGTAGTTGTATGTGTTCAGTTGAAAGTCCTGCTGGAAAAATAAGTTCTCAGGCAAAACAAATTCAGAAAAGGAAAGATACTGCTGGGATAAACCTTGAGGCAGAGCTTAATCTGTAATAGGGTTTACTGGAATCTACCAGGTGATGTATTTGGAGATATTGAACAGAAATAAGAGATGGCAGATAGAGGTGTTGTGCTGGAACTTTTAAAGAAATATTTGGTTTTGTTGTTGTTTTTCCTAACAACCCTTTGTTGTCCTAAAAAGTCTTTATTTTTTTCAAGAAGAAGCAAACCAGCCTTTTGCCAGTGAAGTACAAATTCAGCCATTTAAAAAATAAATTCTGGGTGATTAAATAACTCTTAATAAAGATTAATATGGATTGATGCTCTTGTTGGGTAGTTATTTCTTGATTGGGAAGGGATTGGATTCATAGAATCATAATGGTTAAGGTTGGAAAAGACCTCTAAGGTCATCAGTCCAGCCATCAACACACCACCACCGTGCCTACTAAACCACGTCCCAAAGTGCCACTTCTGCATGTTTTTTGAACACCCCCTGGTGTTCACCACTCTTTCGGTAAAGGAATTTTTTCTAATATCCAGTCTAAACCTCCCCTGGTACAACTTGAGATTGTTGCTGACTTCTGAGTGAAAGTAATTAATCAGGACCCTGGACCTCAACATCTATTTTGACTGGATGCCTAATAATAATCTTCCCTCCTGGTCATGCCAATTTATTGTAGGAGAATGCTGCAGATCCCAGCGAAGTCTCCCAGGTCTTCTGCATAGAGACGAGAGCGGTCGTACGGAAAGGGTAAAACAAACGAGGAAAAGAAAAATACAGTACAAACAGAAGAGGATCCTGCTGTTATAAAATAAGTCTAAAGAGACCATGTCTAGAGAGATAGCTGCAGAGTGAAAATAGAGCACGGAAAGGCTGATATGAACAGTTCCCTTAACGTCAGCGGAAGGCTCTGTTGTTAACGTGAGCTCTGGGGAGGCTGCTGGCACTGGCTCGGTGTGGGGTGAGGGCAGGGGTGAGGGTGTCCGCTCCCTCTCACCCCAGAAGTTGCCTCTGAACAGGCAGGGTCTGTCAAACAGCCTGAGTGCAGGGCTTCCTCTGCTTTTGGTTTTGCAGTCTGTGGTCTGCAAGGCCAGCATTCATTGTATTTGATGATGGTGAACTTCTTAACTTGTACTAATAGACTGAAGCCTGGAAATTCCTAATGCAATTCCTCCATCATCTCTCCTAAGTCCAAACCTCTCCTGCAGACAGGTGCTGTTGGGTGGCTCACGTGCTGCTCCTTCGTTGCATGCAGGAAGGGGACAGCTCACGTCTTAGGCAGCGCTTGATGTTCGCGTGACTGAGTTGGGTTTGCTCACAAAAAGAGGGTTTCAAAGGATGGTGTCTTGCCAGTCGAAATCAGTCCCGTGCTCTCGTGGTGTGCGCTCTCCTCTGCAGCTCTTTGGGGCTTTTATTTGGTTTTGTTGTTTTGTTTAGGTCCAAGTTGATCAGTATCATCTCTTTCCCCTTCAGCAAGCCACGCTGAAAGCACTTTCTTGTTAATATTGCTGAGGTGTTTTACTGTAGCGGTGGCAGTGATTACAAGACTACTACATTTTGGCTAACAAATGCAATAAATGTGATGAAAATTCCCCTGTGTTTTACATTTCACTGCATAACATGTTTATATAACATGTTAAACACTTCTGTCTGAAGAACAGCTTTCCACAAAGGTAAAATGTGTTTTCCATGGCGCTTTTTAGAATTACTGTGGGAAACGGCCATTCCTCCTCGCTTCTCTCTCCCCACATACCTCGATCTGCATTTCTCAGTGTTATAAAGTACACGTTTTCTTATTTTACTGCCGCCCTTTGAAGTGTGATTTTTCGGCAGTCTCTGTTTTATGAGGTGAGGAGCTGTTATCCCGAGGACGCGGCTTTCCCCACGCCGGGGCCCTGGCGGAGGTGCGGGGCGGGAGCAGCCAGGTCCCTGCCGGAGCGCGCCGTTCCACAAAGCACTAATTTGGCTTTTTGTATGCTTGTCCTGTCTGTTTGTGGTATTTAGTGCTCTAACATCTCTCTGGTTGGGTGAACCCATATGTCATTCAAATGGGAACCTGCGCCTTTCCACTGGCCTGACAGCCGCTCAGCCGTGGAGCACAATGATAAAATTATGAAAACTGTGTCTCTGCTCATTGGACCAGTGGAATTTACAAGCATTTCTCCTCCGTGTGCCTAAACACTATGTGGCCGTGCCTTGGCTCACATGGCAGATTTTTCTGGATTATAAGCCTTGTCAATAGTGGTGAAAACTCACTTGTGTCTTTTTTTCTCCCCCTCCCCTCCCTTTTTACCTTTTTTATCTCTTCCTTTATTTGTAGACATTTGCTCCTCCCAGACAGAATCAAGAGTCAGCTGCCTGAAAGCTTTGATGGTTACAAAAATATTTTATGTATTTAAAATAAAAGCAGAGATATTTTTACAATAAGCAATGTTCTGCTGCTTCTTGGTTCTGTCAATGTATTTAACGGTCAATATGAGAATTTTTTTATATGCAGTTTCTGTTTATTTCAACATTATTTGTAAAACAATATTGTGTGATGGTAAAGCCATGTCTGTAAAGTCATGATTTTTGCTTCATGTCTCCCTTTTTGTGGTTTGGTGCACGTTACGGGTACATAATTCAACATGAATGTTATTTGACATAAGGGAATAAAACTATTTTCAGCTCATGAAAAAAACCTGTACATATAAACTTGAAAATCTTTCTCAAAAATCACGACTGTTGAACTGATAGCAGATTTCTGTTGTAGTGTAGCATTGCTTTTTTGTGTGTGGTTGACGTGTCAAGGTAATAATAAAATAACCTTATGGAAGTTAGTGAGATGTGCTTGCTAATACTTGGTAGTGAAGCCAAACCCTGCAAGCCTAATGTATTAGTAAGGTACAATTTTGCTGAAATAGCCTTGGCTTTTGGTCTTGTGTGTCTTGCTTGCTTTGTGTACCTTGGTGCTGTTGAGTTTAGAAATCCAAGACAACTTTCTCAGTAATCAAAATGATCAGAGTTCCCCTGTACCTTTACATTATCAGAGCACTTTCTGCTTATGAAGGATTAATTTACTGTTCAAGCCTGGAAAAAGTGTTGAGTCCCTGTTCTGGTATATATATGGAAATATCACAGCAAAATTCATTGCCAGGCTAACTGATTGCTTGTTTGTCCGATACTGAATTTTATAGGGCCTCTGTATGTATTTTTACCCTTTTTTATTAGCTGAATAAACTTAACAGTAGGAAAAATGTAAAGAAGGAATAGTTAATGTAGCTTACTTTATTGGAACTTCTTTGCTTTTCAGAAAAGTAGAAGACAACACTGGGAATGGCTAGGAAGAAAAACTGGTTCCTCCTAAGTCTTCCAATTAATTGCAAATTTCTTGTATCATAGGTTGTATAGTACCTCTCCTGACTATCGTCATCAGACAAAAAGGTTGTGGAGATGATTTTAATCTGAGACACTGCAGAGCTTTTTCTGTACTTCCTGCCATCCTCTTTGGACTTGCTGGTAATAGCGTAGCAGTGGGGTTATCTTTCATGTTCGTGATCTGTGAAAATTTTAAAACTGAAATCTTTATTTTCTGTTTACCAGCAAAATTACGTGGTGCTCAGTGAAATGTAGACAAATCCATATTCCTTGCCCGAAAGATATTGCAGTATAAATCCCTCAGCTCAGATGTTCCTGTGTGCATCAATAGTTACGCTAGTGGCGTTGGTCCTTTTAAGCTCAGTGGCACAGCTCATATGATTAAAATTTAAAAATGCATAGCAGTTTGTAGAGTTGGAGCCTGAATAACATGTAATGGAAATAAATAAGGACATAGGTGGGAAAGATCTATAGAAAAGGTTGAAGGTTTTGCTGAGTTTGTAGGGCTGCTTTGAAATGTTTGCATTACGACTGGGACTGACTTCATGGTTTTATTTATAATATAAACTTTAATAAATTATAAGACCTATATAGCAAGTACTTTGAATTCATCTATTTCATGAATCCAGCTGTAATGTGCTTTGTAGAGCTCACATTGTGTGTCTGCCCTGTTCATGTGCTGAATTTCTTTCCTACTCCTTTTATATTACTGCACTTGAGAGAGTTTTCACTAGCTAGTTGGAACAGAAGCTGAAGGGGATCTTTAGGAAAGCACAGTCAAGCAGACATAATAAATTTTGAAAGGCATAAAAACCTACCTCCCAATTGAGGGAGGTAAAGATTTACAATACATCATAGAAATACTTTTTTTTTTGATAGAGCAAAAATCTTCTGACTTTGCAAAGCTTTTCTTACTGCAAGGCAGTGGAAGAGCCACACGCAATGTAGTGAGTTGTTTTCTTTTTTACTTGAAGATGAATTAAGATTATTTTCAGATCAGTTACAGGCAACACAGTAGAAGAGGTAATGCTTTTAAATAGGTTTTTTCTCTGATACACAGAATGGTTATGTTGGATGCTAATTATTTGGTTCCATGCCTTGTCTTCTGGAGAGACATTGAGACACAGTGCCCTGAACCAGCTTGTCTTTCCTCAAGGGAGCAGGTCCTCAATAGTGAACAAAACCACTCGTGAAACAAACCAGCATTTAGTTAAAATAGTGTATGCCTTGTGTGCCTCGTGGTGTGAGGTTATAAAATTAGGTGATTTTCAAGAGTCCTCTGTTGACAGCTGCCTTTAAAAATATCCAAAAAAACAAACCCCTCCAAACCTCACCACTAACTGAAATGTCAAAAAATGTTTTCCGAACAGCCCCAAATTTCCAGGCTAAACAGAACGTGTGCCTCAAAGTTTGAATACAGCTACTTCTTTTAGATTGATAATTTAATGGCATTCCCCACATATCGGAGCTGTTGAGAGAATTGGATTATAAAGATTTGTAGATCACTTTTAACAACATAGACTATTAATTTATTTTACCTTTCCAACATTCCTGTTTCTTTGAAATGTTTCTTTTTAAAGAGCTGTTATATTTTACCATAAAGCATTCCTGCTTTCACTGCAAAAGGGTATTTATTACTGCTTCTCTTCTAGGTGAAATGTGATGACATCATCTTCTCCCATCTATTTTAGATGTAGTAAAAGGGATAGGTTTTTCAAGTACGCTGCTAGATGTGAGGAGTGGAAGAAATCAGGTGGACATTGAAAGTGGTTTATAATGGGTTTTACCCAATAGGGACTTACGTAGTGTAGAAATTTACTTGTCTAAGTGAAAAGGGCTGATTTCACCTTTTTAATCCCCAAATAAGACTTCTAATGCTGTTCTCTTCGTTGGTAAAATGTTTTTATAGACCCTTAGAAGTGGCTACTGTATTTGTGGGGGTTTTTTGGCTATTGATACTGTTTAGGATGTTGCTCTTAGTTTTGAATCACAAATGTTTTGCAGCTTTCTTGGCTTACTACATCTCTTCAAACATTGTGATCTTGGTGAGTAAATAGTAGCACATGTCATAAAATTAAGAGTCTTGATAATTTTAAACTTGAGGGGACTTAGTTTATTTTTACCTCTTCACATGAAAGAAGAGCTGAGTAGAAACTGAAGGACTAGACCGAGAATTCACAATTTATTTTATGGTGTTTGTTATTGTTGTTTGCTTTTAATTGCCAGTGCTGCTATTCCTCTCCTTTTCCTCTTCCCTGTTTGACTCCTGCCCTCAAATTTCTGTGCTGAATATTTAAACCAGAGGTCAGTTTGGCTCCGTTATGTTTAAAATATGCTGCAACTGAACTGCTAAATGGAACAACAGCATCAGCATAAAATGCAGAGACCATATTAGGTCTGAGAGGATGGATGTGCGCTTAGGTTATCAATAAATACCTAAATCAAAGTGAGCTTCTTCTACAGATGGTTTTTTTTCATACTAAACTAACAGTGTTTCTGAGCTTCAGTCCCCTTCTCATCACAGAGTAATGATCCCAGTTCGTGCTGTTCGTGTTTTCTCCTTTTCTTTCTTCTAACTCCCATAGCGCAGCTTTTTCAATCCAGCATTCACTGCACATGTTCCAGTCATGAGGTTACAAAGCTGACATTGCAGTCTCAGCAGAGGTTATCTCTTTAAAATTCCCTAAAATTCCCCTTTGGCACATCCAGTTTGGCAGCTGGGTTTCTGTAGGAAACTGATGGAGCCACCCCCTCCCCTTATGTCCTTTATAAAAATAGAAATCTATTAAACCTCTGGCCAGAAGGGCAGATGGGTAAGTACTCCCTCCAAAGCAGACAGTGCTGCTTCCGACGCTTTTCTCCCTAGCTTTATACTCTCAAAAAAAATCAGATTTATATACTTCAGAGCCAGCTAAGTAGTGAAAAATACCTGCTTTTAAAATTAAAATGCAGCTTGCCTGTTGTTCTTCAGGACATGTGAACTCCGTGCTCTGGAGGGTATATACAGCTACTGAGAAATATTGACCTGTTGTTTGAAATACTTAAAATAGTTACGCAACTGCAAAATCAGAAGCTTAGTTTAATCTTAGAAGCTCATGCCTGAACAATGCTGTCAAGTACAACTGGTACTTAGAGAAAGATTTGCCAAACCAAATGGGAGGCTTAAATATCCAACTATCAACGTAGAAAAGTGATCGCTGACCTTATAATATTCAAGAACTAATCTAAATGAGCATTACCCACTTGTGTTTTACAGAGTGGCTTTACTTTCTTGCAAGTAGTGTCCCTGAAATGCATTGATTATTTGTTTCTGCTTCCTGCAAGAAGGAAGGGAGAGAGGATTGTGTGTGCACCCCCCTCGCCACATCACAACTTTCCTCTTGTGTGTCATTCTGGATGAGAGCTGCAGTGACTGCATTCCTGCTTAAAATTTGTGTCTGAGTTTGAGGAGACCTGAAAGCCAGTGTCCTCCCTAAAACTGAAGGAGAGAGGCTCCTTTGGTAACTTCGCTTTGGGCTGCAGCTTTCTTGTGGCACCTGTATCTCAGAGGACTCTGCACGTCCTCTCTTCTGGACAGCTGGAAGTTGTGACTTTGGATACAAGGTGGTTTTTTGGAAAGTGAGAATTGTGGATTTGGATTCACAGGGTGAGGAGAACCCCAGGAAAACCAAAACCAAAGACTCTACAGTCCAATGGCAGGCAAAGCCAACTCAACTGGCAGCTGCAGTGCCGCTTCTCTTAACATCATGTCTGGGTTCATCTGACCACGTTACGGGGTTTCTGTGTGCTAAGCCAGCAGAAGGCTCTCTGTTAATTTTCTGCTATTTTAGAGTGGTGGAATGACTGGCTAGAGGATCAGACCAGCTATGGGGTGCTGATAGGTTGGTTGAACAGAGAAGCCAGTGGGACTTCTGGAGCAGCAGATAGATTGGCTTGGAGCTGTAGCTCAGCTCTCTTTGTGCTCTAGCATCTGGAATGATGTACAAAAGGTAAATAACCTCCACTTTGTCCTGCTGTCTTTCCAGAAGAGGCAGTCCTACTTTTTATCGTGCCTGCTGTCAGGAGACCCCTTCTTCTCCCAGCCCCTCAGAGTCAGAGGTGGGCACTGGGCAACTGTGAGGCAAGAACTCACTCAGTGGATTAGATGAGGAGCTCAGGAGCATTTCTGCATGGAGTGTTTCCTGTAGAAGAGCTTTGAATAGCTCCCTCCTGAGAACATGTGCTCTTTTTTCCATCACCTTAGGAAGAGCTTAGCACTCTGTTGGCCTCTCTGGAGAACTGCAACAGCAGCTGCTGTTTTGAGACACTCTTCCTGGTGCTTGTCATCTCTCTTTGAGGACTGTACCCCTAAATAGGCTCCTCTCATCTCTTCATTGATGGTCAACAAACAGTGACTACGTGCACCTGACACCTGAGGCCAAATCCTGTATGAGGTGTACAGCGTGTTGCATTTTCTCACTCTAAGCTACAACATCTGTTTTCTTGTTTTCATTGAGGAAAATCTTTGTTAACAGGGCCTCACTATTTAACTGTCTTTGAGTCAGCCTGAAGCCCTTTTCTCTGTATATTGCCTTCTATTGCTCTGAAGTGTCTACCTTCTTCTTATGCTTACTATTTGAACAGTTCATTATTTACTCACCTCTTATTTATGTAGAGCTTGAAACATGTTTGTCATAGGAAACAACAAAAATAAGTTTTCTCCTCATCCTCTGTGTCTGCTGGATTGGGGACAAGGGGTGGTGCAGGGAGAAACAAACCGAAAAAACACCACTCAAAATTGTTCTAATAAACTAAACAATGCAGAAATCTTCGAGTTTATCACCTGTTTGGTTGAAAAACCATCATGCGTTGTGTCAGAGCTTGTAATGCATTTCAGCGCAAAGTCAGGTGGGTTAATATAGATTTCCTTTCTCCACCACATGTGCAGAGAAATATATTTAGGTAGCAAAAAAAATGTTGACAGTCACCTCCTGCAGCCATTTTTTAAAAAGGCTGCTTCCTAAAGGTATTTTGTAAGGAGAAGTGAGAACAGGGGACTGAATATTCAAGGTGTGGGTGTGGGGAGTTGCAGATACCCTGGGAGTGAAGCTGGGAAGGTGTAGGGTGGTGCAGACATCCTTAATCACCTTCCTGAGTGAGCTTAAGTCTGGGCCCCTTTTGTGCTCGGTGCTGTAAGACAAAGGCTACCTGGGACACCTTTATTACACAAAAGTGAAATGAACTGTTCAGTTTCCTGTTTGTCTGTGACTTTTGGCAAAATGCTGGCACCGGACAGTTCCCACCATTCTTTAGGCCTGGATGTCTTGGAGTGAAAAAAATACAAAGCTGTTTGGTTTCTTTGTTTTTTACGGAAAGATTTCCCTGTAATGCAGCTGTTTTGTCAAGACACTCCTCTAGACTTTGCAGTTTGGAGGTATTGAATGTTCCTCATGGATCCTTTAAAGTGTTTTAAAGTGCATAATTGGGGCACTTGAGCATAAAACTACAATTATACACTTGTGTGTTAATTTTGTGTACAGATAGATATTACTTCAGTCTGGCCATAAATGAGAAGGAAACATTTTATTGTGAGTGTAAGGGTTTGTTTTGTGAATGCTTAAAACAAAATAGGTGTTCAGATAATAGCCTCAAAGGACCTGACTTGGAGGGGGAGAGCGGGAGTGGGGGAGAAGGGGGTTTAAGCTTTCAAGAAGAGGGAGGAAATATGCATGGGAGTACTGGAGATGCTTGGATGCTTTGAAAGAATAGTAGGTATTATAAAGATTAACTGATGGAGCACAATATTCGAGTTAAGATTAGTTGCAATACTAATTAAAAAAAGAATTCTAGTAGGTTGGCAGCGTGAATGAATGAGCTTGATGGTTGATACTTTGTAAGTTTTTAAGGAGGCTGTTTTCAATGAATCAAACCAGGTCATTTTTATTAAGTGATATTATGAGTATAAAGGTTCTTGTTTGTTTTTCTGTTCCATTTTGAGGATAATGTTACATGAATTGGATTATCTGTATTCAGATACTTACATTTAGCAGATGTTTCTAAGAATTACTTTTGGTAACTGATATCAGGAATAATTTACAATAATCGTCTTATTTTGAGTATAATAGAGCTATAATTATTTAAGAAATTACGATGTGCTATATGGTTTCTGCCATTACTTTATAGGATTGATGTCTTTGATGTTTCTGTCAGGGTTCTTTTGATGTTTTCCAGTGCTAAGTAGTAGGTCAAATTAAATAATAGAAATGGTATAATTCAAATATCCCAACTTTGTGACTACAAGGAAAGTATTTGAAAGTTTTCTTCTAAAACTACTTGCAGCAATATTTGAAATCATAGCTATATTACAGTTGTGAGATGTAGCATTTGGACTGTTATGTAAGTATTGTTGTTTAAGAAGCCAACTTGTTTTTACCTGTTCCCAATAGAGAAAAGGAAAGAAAAGCCAGCAAAGAAAAGATTTATATCTTCCTCTATTTTTTTTTTTAATTGCTGATGCTGTTTGGTCAAACTCCTCTAAAGAAGGGGGAGTTTGGATTTATTTATTTATTTATTTATTTATTTATTTTAATGCTGGGCTGGTAGAGACACAATAAAATTTTCTGATCCATTTGGTTCAGCCAGTCATTCTGTTTGGCTCGGGATTCCTTGCTGCGAGTAATTTTTAGTGTCCAGGTGAAAAAGTATGATTTTGATCCTGATGTAGTAGAATTGGACTGTACAAGTGACTACATTTGTCACAGAAATTGCTGAACCTAAATGATAACTGTGGGAGGTCATGCCTTTTTCTTTTGTATGTTGACCTCGAATACTGTGGACACTAGGGATTGAAATCCATAATGAGAACACAAAGAGCTGTAAATCTGCTCTCCCAACTGCACGTGCATGGCAAGTTTTTCGTGATTAGATGTGTGATATCCCTTCAAAAAGTAAAGGACTGGAACTGGAGATGACACTGACCTGCTGCTCTGCTGTTTCAAGGAGGCAGAGCTGTAGGGGTTACCTTAAAAGTGGTTGTCTCAGCAAAGGTGTCAGGGCCAAAACTCTCTGTTAAACATCAGAAACCGGGTGTACCCCTTGACTGTTAACTTTGTGCTAGAGGCACTAAATTGAAGTATGTTTAGAGCGGCTCCACATTATTAAATCACACAATGGCTGGGGTTGGAAGGCTCCTCTGAAGGTCATCTAGACCAGGCTCCCTGCTCGAGCAGGGCCACCTGATTGAGCTGGTTGCCCAGGACCACGTCCAGGTGGCTTTTGTGTATCTCCAAGGATGGAAACTCCACAACCTCCCTGGGTGACCTATGCCAGTGCTGAGTCACCCTTACAGTGAAAAACATTTCCTGATGCTCAAAGGGAACCTCCTGTGTTCCAGTTTGTGCCCAGTGGCTCTGGTCCTGTCTCTGGGCACTGCTGAGAAGGGCTGGGCTCTGGTTTTTTTGCATCCTCCCTTCAGGTATCTGTGTACATTTGGCCAATGCCCTCAGTCACACAGTGTGAGTGTTGGATCTGTCCTGTGTAGGGACAGGTGTTGGACTCGATGGTCCTTTTGGGTCCCTTCCAACTCAGCTGATTCTGTGATTCTACATTGCCAAGATTCCCCTGAGCCTTCTCTACTCCAGGCCGAACGTGTGAGGTGCTCCCGTCCCTTCATCATCCTTGTGGCACCAGGGAGAGCTCTGTACATTCCAGTTGCTCTCTCACATCCCCATCCTCATCTTTCTGGCTTGTCTTTTCTCCAATCATGGGAGCCATGCCACCACATCTTTGTGATCCCAATAAGATCTGCCCTGCACTGCACATGGAGCTCTAAACTCATTGTGTTTATGCCTGTTTTGGGTGCATTCGTGTACAGGTGCTTCAGAGAGGCATCCCAGCGTGCATCTCCCAGAGAGGGTCTGGGTTATTTATCCTTTTCGTTCACCATATTTCTCAAGGAACTTGGAGCCCAAGGAGGATGGAGGTACTGAAACAGCAGTTCTGTCACATCAAAATCTGGGGTCATCCACCTCCCTGCACACTGAGGTGCTGCAGTGCCTAAGCCAGGGCATCTGTTGCCATGGGTGTACTCAAGAGGACCTTTTACGAGGGCCAAGATAGAACTAAATAAAGGAGAAGAAAAGCAGATATTGAGGAGAGTGTGTGCCCTGTGGTTGTCTGTGAAGCCCAGTTGTCTAGTGGAACTGAACAGGTTTGGGTGGGTAGAGGAGAAAGACATAGGTTGCTGAAGGGCACAGAGCATCACTCCCCATGGAATATGCTTTATATTCTTCTCTTGCTATTTTTAAGAGGTACTGTGAAGGACTCTAAACGATATCAGATAATTTAACTATGAAAGCCGTCAAACTTAGATATGGTCAAGACAGTATTCATCAAAATCAATAATTTTGTTGAGGAGCACATGAATGAATTAAAAAGTGTCCTCTGTTGAAAGAGACTGGAAGAAGGAAGGAAAATTCAAGGGTGTGTAAAGATGTTGGGGAAGTGATGGTAAACAGAATGTGTGTGCATTCTGCCATTTCTCACTACCGCAATTAAAGAATAATGTCTGCATTTCTTCCAGCTACCAAGATTGTGTGCCAGAAGAAATATAAAGTGAAAGCCTTGCTACAGAGGGAATTTTCAGTCTCCAGTAGTTAAGTGTTGGGAGTCTCTCTGTGTATAAATGCATAAAAATGGAGAATTACTCATGCGGTTGGATTACTTGTTATTCAGACTCAACCCATACCTCTCATTTGTGTTCCCTGTTTTAGAAGGTTTGAATGGCACTGCAAAACTTGCCTGAAGAAAAATGTTTATGTGTATGTATTTTCTTAACCATACTTTATTTTAACAACCATTTGAGAAATAGTGGTCAAAACTGTTGCTGGTTTCCTTGAGAATAAATGGCAAGAACAGCATTTGGGGCCCAGAGACTGTTGTGTAGTTCATTCATGGATGCACAAGAAGTGCCTTGTGATAAATTATTTGTTGCATGATTAAAAATCAGGTTAAATACAGGCTTTTGCATTTCTCTTTAATGACTGGCACTTTGTAGGTGAATTTTATGCCATTAATGCAGAGGGGAATGAGATTTCCCATGTGCTTTTTACCGAAGCACCAACCATTGGAGACACCCTAGGGATTAGGTGAAGCTCTCATTGCTTATGGCAGTTCTGATGGGATTTTTTTTTATGTTGGTTTGTAAAAACGGAAATCAAATACTTAAGGAGATTGCATGATCCCTTATAATTGTTTTGATCACTTGAAAAGGAAGGCAGAGTGTAAGAAAAGATATCTTATCTGACTCATCACTTAAGTGTGTGTATGTGTGTATATATATATAGGCACTATGATTTCTCTATTTTTAATTCAATATATAAAAACAGCTCTTCTGAAAATAAAATCTATTGCAAATTTTCAGTCTTCTCTATGGTGTTGGTCTGAGGGGATGGATATAACAATATGGAAACCTCTTACTAGAGATTATCATATTTTCATCCCTTAATTTGCAGAGAGGACCAAATGTTGCATTAGTTCAAACTGTAATGCAGTGTACAAATCAACACCATTCTAGAGTCAGCTGTTTACTTCTCCCTTGAAACTAATTTTAGCTCATCTAAAACATGCAAATTTTTTATTATTGTTTGTTTGCTGGTTTTAGGGGGAAGGTGGAAGTGGGAGGTGGCTGCGGTATTGGCGTAGATTTAGCATTTATGGCAGGGGTAGTTTTCATCAATTTCTGACAAGGGAATCAAAGTGTTCTTTTTTGGAAGGAGAGATATTACTTTTCCTTATAAATGATTGACTATTTTGTAGTAGTAGTCTTTATTTATTTGGCTCTCGTCATGAAGAATAGCGAGCTTATTCAAAATCTCAGTCCATCAAAAATATGTCAATACATAAAACATAAGTACTATTCCATACAACGGTCTATGCAAGAAACTATGTTAATAAGATGTGAAGGTTGCACAGCTAAGAAGTCAGAAAACATAAATGATAAGATTCTAGCAGCCGCATTAACTGAGCCACATTTCACATCCTCTATGTTTTATGAAATGCCTTTGACAACATAAATCAGAAAGAGAAGGTGCTATATATGTGCAACATGGCTCAGTTAATGTTGCTTTTGGAACCTTAACATCTATATTTTCTGACTGGAGGGTTTTTTAATCATGTAATCTCAGTAGTTTTTTTATATTCTATTTTTTATAGTTTTTATTTTTTTTAAAAGAGAGGAAAACTGCCTGTACTAATAATGAGTTGGCTCACGTTGCTTTGATTTAAGCTGCAGTAAAGGCAGTATATGGAGAGCACCTTGTGGCAGGTACCTATTTGATGCCATATACATGGTGCCACGACCGGTGTGATGCATGTGTTTGAAGCGCTGTCCGTTCTGCGCTGCCCGTCGACAGCAGTACAGGATGTGACTGCATTGCAGGCTGCAGCGTGTACTAAAGCTGCTGGAGCCACCTTTTAAAATGAACTGGTTTGTGCACAGGAACCAGTCTGCCTCCACAACGTGGCTCTCGCTCTGACCTCATTCACCCTTCTGTTGGTGAGGGCGCGTTAGCCGAGCTCGGCGTTTGCCGTCGGCATCCTCCACCCTCCAGGCCGGTTTGCAGATCCGTGTGCTGCAGTGCAGTCTCCAGCGTAGACACACGTTTAATGACTCTGCAAAATCCACTACCTTGCAAGTTCTGGAGTGGGGATTATTGTGCTGTGACACAGAAACACGCTTTTTATCCTTTTGCTTCCCTGCTCTGGGTCACAGACTGGACCAGTATCAGGCCCAGTGTTAATATTTTAAAGGCTCTTAATAAGATTTTAAAGTTCATGTTTCCGTGTAAAGGCAAGCAGTCGAGGAAAGACAGTAACAGAGGTGACCGTTGTGCCCAACGTATTGTCAAAAGGTCAAAGCTAAATGATAAGAAGTAATAGAATTTATAGAATGTATGAATAAAATGCCTTAGCATCAGGATTTCCGATTTACCTCTGATTAATAGCCTTGACATTAACACCCAGCTTTTTACTTGGTTTCTTTTTAGAATTATTTTGTCATTTAGTGAGAAGGCCTTGCAGCCTCTGTTAGGGCTCTGTGTGTGCCCAGGCCCGCGGGGCTTGGACGGCGACGTTTGGGACAGGAGGGCACGCTGCGCTGGCGATGATAGAATCTTCCACTGACTGTGTGCCAGATTTCCCTACGCCATATATTGTATTTTTCTTCTTTCTATAATCCTGCTGAACATACAGATGAATACCCACGCTTGGGCAAACACAAAAGTTCTAGATATTAACCAGTTTTTTTTTTAAGTACATTAAAATCTGAGGGTTAGTTTTTCCTTATAACCTTCTGTTCAAAATACGGAGAAAAGCATCATTTGAATATTTGGGGAAAATATTTACATTTTGGCAGAGGTCTGGCTTTGGAAATTGAAGACTGAAGGAGCAGAAGTTTTAGAAAATCACAAGAGTTTTATCTGGAGTGAACTGTGTGACAGCTTTCTTTATTGCTGTTACTGAAGTGTCCGCTGTGAAATTAAAAGAATTGTGGTTAAATTTTGTTATGACATTTTGTTGTTTGAAAAACGTGCTGGTTTACTCCTGGTGTGAAATAGGTGGTGAGGTTTTTTTCCCCTGGCGATCCCACTCGGTATACATTTTGTATTCTAATTTCTGTGTCATTACAATGTGATAGTTGCTAGCAAGGTGGAATGTTACTGATGACTGCATTTCTGAAGATGGTGCTTATTTCAAGTTTTTGTCACTGTTTCTCAGCCAAGTAGGCCACTGAATCTCAGATAGCGTCACCCTTTCTTCTGATTGCCACCCCAGCCTCTGGAGTTCAGCGTTTCTTCTCTCTCCAAGTAGGGTTTAGTGTTAATCCGGCCAGATATGCCCTTTCTCTCCAGATTTCTATACCGTGACACTGTGGTTCCAGAGTTCTGCACTGAGCTGGTGCCTGCTACTGACGTTACCCAGCGTCTGCCTTACTTCTGAGCACCAAATAGGTTGCAGGGAGAAGCAATGACTGGCGTGCTCAGGTGCATCTCAAAGTGACTTGGCAGAGCTTTTTGTGTGAAGTTTCTTCCATATATTGACTGGATCCAGCCATTAGAATGGTTTGAAAGTGCAGTGGCTGTGTATTTCTCCTATTATTAGTGTACCTGTGCTAACACACTAATTCAGTTACATTTTAATTTTAAAAATTATTATAATGACTGTAATGCTGTCTAATGATCCTTCTCCTTTGACACTAGTTATGGATTATGCATGCAAAAATTACTTAAAACTTCCATTACTATCGAGGTATTACCTGGACAAAGAATGTCTGCAACAAGACCCCTTGTTCAAGCAAGAATTAAAGATAATGGGCTAAGTTATAGGTTTAATTGGATTTCTCCCACTTCTTTATTCTGGCTGCCAATTTTGTTCCTCTTTTATTCTCATCCTTTCCTTGTTCGTGTTCAGAGTGGTTTAATCACTGATGGCCAGTCATACTTCTCCCAAAATAATGCTATTTGTGCTGTACAAGTCAGATAGGAGACAAAGTAATTATTACAGTTTCTGTGCTTGCCTGGAAATAGATTCAGACTTGGGGCTGTTCTCTCTTGAACCATCCCAAGAATGTGTGTGTTACCACAGGCGTGCTGAAGTTTCCCAAATTCTCATCTCCTGATTTGTGTGGCCACAAAGAATGTGGGTGTAAGGGAGAAAGGGAGGGAGGATTTACCTTATGAAGAAAGAGGATGCTTGGGTCATTCACTCCAAACGTTGTAAGTAATTGGCTTCAGATTTGTTTTGTTCTGGGGAGGTTTTAATTAAGCTTTTTTATATGCTGTTTAATAAACATTTATCCATAAGCGGTATCTTGTGATCCCCATCAGTAAAGCAGGAGGATTAATTTGCATGTTGTTGTTTGTTATTTATTTAAATAGCCACAGAAATTATACTGACTGTCAAGCTAAGGTAGCGGTGATAGGTCTCTGCAGTGAAGATCTAAAAGTACAGGTAGAATCAGGATTAAATTTGTATGTTTTGGGGGGGTTTAAACAGTTTTGGATTGGGAGGATATGGAGAAGATTGCAACTTAAATAACGGATCCATAAGGTCAGAAGAAGAGTCCAATGCCCTTTTTTACATCAGTGTCTGTTAGCAGATTGCTAGGGAAAACATTTAAGAAATGGGAGCAGTCTCCCAGCTTCTGGCAGCCCAGGTGTTATTGCCCGTTCAGGTTGCTCTCATATGTTACTTAGTGCCCTGCAGACCAGATTTCATTGCTCTCTCACAGGATACAAATGTGTATTGCACAGGGGTGGTTAGAACATAGGCATGGCTCTGTCAGGTCAGATCAAGGGTTCCCGTTGCCCCATATCCTGCTTCCAGGCTTTAATTGGGTGCTTAGAGAAGAGTCTGAACAAAGCCAGCATGTGGTGCTCCCCCCCCCCCCCCCCAGTACCCTGCAAGCCTCCAGCTATTTCCAGTTCAGATCTTCCTGAACCATATGTGTCTCTATGTTTTTGATAACCCTCAGAGGATGTATCTGTTGTGAACTTGTCCAGTTCTTACTTAAGTCCACTTAAACTTTTGTTTTTCAGAACATCATTTGGACAGCAGTTTCAAACATCTGCTATCTCTGTGGCTAAAGAACCTCTTTTGTCTTGAAGTTTACTTCTACCAGCTTCTACCATTTAATACCTCCTGCTTGTTGTGTTGGACAAGATGAGTTTGTAGTTTTCCATCATATTCTTACTCCCTGGTGTCTTTTGCATACTCAGAGAGTTGAAGTTTCTTTATGTGGAAACTATTCCACCTTTGATAATTCTTGTTGCATTTTTTGAACCTCTGTGTTTGACCCTTTCTCATAAGTCCAAAAAGTCTGTAGAAACAGATTTTCCTTTGCAAAAGCTATGTTGATGTTTCCTAATTCTGATCTTCATTCTTAACCTGTCCTGATTCATCCAGAACAGTCATCAGTCCTTTATAATCTTAAATTATTGAAATATCTGCCTTTTTTTTTTAAAAGCCATTCTCCAATTCTTACCCACCAAGGCAGCTCCAAGTTAGGGGTTACGTGCCATCGTTAGTAATTCAGCTATTTCATCCTTGAATGTGTTTAGACCTCTGGGGTGATGCTGTATGGTCACAAGCATTTCTTATTGTTCATTTGTCAGTTTGTTCCATGAGTAGTCCCATCAGATTCAGGTGCATTCATCGAGTGCCTCACAAAGGAGGGCTCCAGCGTGGGAACCTCCCCAGGTTCCACAGTGTACACTAGTGCAAAAATATTTGTTAAGCTTCTCTGTGATGGCCCTGTTTTCTCTGAATCTGCTTTTATACCCTGATGACCACTTGTCACCTGTAACTCTCTGGCAGATCTGCTTCTGATGTGTTTGTAGAAATTATTGATTACTCATTTCATTCCCTTTCCTGGCTGTTCCTGCAGTTCTTTCTGGCCTACCTTATTACATTTGAAGTGCCAGAGTTTACAGCCTTTTCCGTTCTCCTCATTTGGACTTTATATTGGTATATTGAAAGATGTGTTTTTGCTTCTAGAAACCTGTGATGAGCCATGCTGATGTCCCTTTGCTCTTCTCAAGTCTTTCTTAATAGGTGGTGAATATTGGTTCTGTGTTTTCCATGTGGTGGTTGTTAATCAGCTTTGATGCTGGCAGGCAGTTTTTGTTTCTTGTAGCTGTCTGTTAGAGCTTCCTTTTAACAAGCTTTCTCCTTTTTATGTAGTTACACTTCTTGTGTTGAGCACAACAGTGGTAGTTTCTTTGATTTTCATTGTTCCTGCAGAGGTGCTCAGTTCAGCTGTGTTTTGGTCTCCAGTGAGGAGTGGTTTTGCAGCTGTAGGATGCAGGAGTAGACAATACCTGCTGATGATGCAACACAGTGACCCATTAATTGTATCCCTTCTACCAGATTTCTGATACTGCTAGAGCTGTTGTTTGAGCTTTGGTGTTCTAGTGATCCAGTTTTCCTTTTACTCTGCCCTTTGTGTACAAGGCAATGTGTTGCTGGATTTTCTTCTTGCCACCCTATTTACTTTGCAGTCATCTGTGTGTCTGGTTTCATTCTTCGGTTATTCTCAGCATCTTCACTTGGTGCCTCGGAATTTTGAGGTCTTCGTTTGTCACAGCAGTGCCATTGTTTTGAACCAGGTATTCTTCTAAACCCTTCTCTTGAGTTTCAAGTTTCACTTTCTTGATCCTTAGCTACCATCAACCTGTCTCCCGTGTTCAGGTGAGCTCCAGCCCTCCTGTACAGGTACCTTTATTCTAGAAATACTCCAGTTCCTGATGAATCTGATCTCTTGCTTTGTCACCATCCTGTCAACTGGTCATTCAAATTCTCTTCTTCTTCTTTCCATATTTTGCTGTCAGGGAATCTTTTCTTTTCTTGCTAATGTTGCTGGGACCCAGATGGAACACAACAGAGGTTTCTCTTCAGCATTTCCTAGGATCCAGTCCAGGCTCTGTGACCTTTGCAGCTAATGGGCAAATCACCATGTGGTCTTCTGTCAGATCCCAGACTCCAGCTGTCTGTTTGCCTGGTGATATTCCAGGACACCCTTTTTAGTTTGCATTGTAACTGCCTCGCTTATGCATCAGCGGGGAAAGAGCACTTGTCAGAAAGGTTTACTTTGGTCACAGAACCATCTGACTGCCTGTGAAATGATGGTGAAGGAAAATGAAGTGCAAGCAAGGAGGACAAGTAACAGAAGTGGGGTTACAGTGCTGACCTTAGGAATAGGACTACCAGCTTCCGGCAGAAGGAGTAGGAGCCGATCAAGTTGTGATAGTAACAACAACATACGCACATGTTTAAATTTGACTTTACATTGTTATTATCACCTAGTAAATATTACTGTATTGTTGAATTAATGTAGTAACTGAGCTTCAGGTAGAAGAGGAAGGTGTTTACATGTTGAGTAAACAGACTTATCAGTGTATTAGACATTAAGCGGGAACAACTCACAGATCAAAGCGTTTCAGCTGTGCTCGAATATCCAAGACATCTGCTTAGAGCAAAGATGTCCAATGGGAGGCCCATTCTAGAAGGGAGAAGTCCTGCGTTGCATCTGTCATTTGTCTGAAATGGTACTAAATAGTGGTGTTTGGGGAAAATCAACCTAAAACCAGGGCAAAATAGATGCAAAATCAGGAGTTTGTTGAAAGCACGCTCTTTTAGATATCTCAAGAAAGTGTCAGTGTCTGTTGATACAAGGCTTACAGATTGAACTGATGCAGAAAATTCCTCTGACATCATAATTGACTTGCTTTTGGTTATAACTTAAATTCTTGGGAGGGGGTTCAGTGCATGATATGTGCTTATTCATCTGTTAACAGGACCCATAATAGGTTCTTTTGTTTTGCACTGGTGGTTTTTTGGTTTTGATGTTTTGGTTTTGTTTTATTTTGGTTTTGGTTGTTTGTTTTTTTTTAAAGACTTATCTTAGTAGGGAAGAGGAAACTGAGAGCAATTGAATTCAACAAAAACCTGCCAAACCTCAAGTTTCTCTGTGTAGAGCTTAAACACGCATGTATACACAAAAGCTAAAAACCTGAGAGCTGTGAGCAAAACATTTCACAAAAACGAGTACGTCAGTGCCCAAAAAAAGGCATTTCTCTTTCAATATCTATTTTAGAGTCGTGCCTTTTTTTGTAGAGTTGTACTTTTGGGTCAGCAAAGATTCCTCTGTCGATTTGCCTCCGTAGTGTGCCTTATGGAGAGCAAACACTGAAAATAACTGCTTCTGTGTTTTGAGGCTGGGTGTTATGGTGTTCAGAAGCATTTGCCTTAGAAGTGCTTGCTGCAAAGAGTAACTTTACAGAGCACTCAGACTTCTCCTGCCCAGGCAGGGCTGCCTTGAACTGCTGAGTAAAAGAGCAGGACTTTGGTGTCACGTGTACAGCTGAGGGTATCACTTCTGCTCGGGTTGCCATATGGATGTGTCGTAACTCAATCATGTCCTTCTGTGCCTCGACTTACACTTCTGCTTTGCTTGGCTCTTCCAACAGATCCCACCTCAGTATGGTCAGCAAGGTGTGAGTGGCTACTGCCAGCAGGGCCAGCAGCCGTACTACAACCAGCAGCCCCAGCACCTGCCACCCCAGGCACAGTATCTGTCGCAGGCCCAGCAGAGGTACCAGGCCCAGCAGGTAAGCACTGTCCTCCACTACTGACAGTCACCCTGGAGCTGGAGGGTAAAAACGATCTGTGTGACATGAACAAAAACCACCCAAGACCCCTTTCAGGTCAGCAATGTTAAAAACAAATTTAAATGAAGGTGGACTCGGACAGCATCCTTCTTAAGAGTCTTTGGGGATGCACACACGAATACATCTGCACACACTTTCAAGCTTTTATATCAGCTTTTTTGAATAAAGCTGATATATATATATTAATTCTGCTTTTAAAGAGAAGTAGCGTTTCTTGATCAGATGTCAGTGGAGGTGGAGGTTTTCCTTGCTTTTCTTTTGTTTTCCCCTCACAAGACAGACATTGTTGAGAGCTCGTGGTTCTAACACGGCCGCTGCTGGTTTAGTTTGTGTGTTATTTCATTTGAGAATGGATGAGTTCAAGGCAAGTTTGAGCTGCTTTGTCAAAGGAGCTTCTTAAGAGATATTGTTAATTGATATTACAGCTAGGAATTCGAATGTTGTCAGTTTGCACAGCCAGTTTGCAACTGCATAATTCAGTATCCATAACAGTTCCTCAATTGTGCTTTATATGGTAGCCATTAAAGTGAAATTAAAGTGATTCTGTTTTTAACTAAGATCAGAAGTGATAGAGTATGAATCTGCTTCCCAGAGCTTGAGAAACACCTGGATTTTAGGTACAGAACAAAATGGATGTGCATAGCTGATGCAGCTGAATGTGTAGGCTCCGTTCTATCTGCAGTCTCAGCTCTGTTAATCACAGGGAGGTGATCTGGAAATGGAAGGATGAAACTAAAGCATACTTGCCATCATGGGAAATATAACAGAAGTGAGTTGCTCAAGTCTGGGTATTAGTGGAAGCATCAGCACTTGCTGCAAACCACTAGGGAATTGTGTCAGGCATGGTTGATTAACATTTTGGGATAATGCTGGCGCTATGTAGAAATCTTAGCTTGAAATAAAAATAGTGTGTAAAATAAACTAACAAAAGATGCTGTAAGTAGCAATGATCCAGGAGGCTCCCCTCCTTTGATTTTAAAATAAAGCTATGATAATTTCACTGTGTAATTACATGTTAATTTTTCTTCATCTACATTTTAAAATTCCATTGAGAATTAACTTTTTTCATTAAAATGCTGGATGGTTTATGAATTAGAATTCTTAATTGTATCTATGATATTCTTGTAAATGTCACCACTTTCAATCTTTCAGATTATATGTAACACGACTTTAAAGATTGCAGTTGTGTCTTTAAATTTAATTTTCCCCCTTTTTACTTTGGCATTAAATGCTTGATTTCTCTATGACTTGAAAATACTGTTCATAAGCATCCTGGTGAATTCTTAGCAGATAAAGTCCTAGTAATACAGTCTATGAGATAGAAGAAACACAGCTGCTACAATGTCTACATATCACAGTTTGTGAAATTGAAATGGTTTTTTTGCTGCCTTGGACACCTCATCATATTTTAAATACTGTCAGTTGAATGCGTTGAGTATTCTAGTTTAAAAAATATATAAACCATACCAACTAGACAGGATTTATGAAATAACAAGATGCTGATCTGTCTTTTGATACATGTTCCAATTACATCATTTGCTATCACAGCCAGGAAAGCGAAGGTTTGTGCAATGAAGTGAGGGGGGATAAAGGCAAAATGAGAGCAAAGCCTTCCATATAATATGGACTTAAGAGACCTGGGATGAAGAGAAAGGCAGGGATGGATTCACAAGCAGAAGATTCCGGTGTCAACGTAGCCAGTTTATTTTGTTTGAGTATTTGAGGGTACATGGAAGGATTGAAATCCAGGCTCCAAGGGTGAAACAAGCATCTCAAGGTCAATAGGCATTTTTGCCTGAATCTGCAGATTCAGGTTATACATTAGGTCTACACCAACCCAGCCGTGTGATTGGAAATCCTTAGTGTGGGAATCACACCTGAAATTCTTCATGCTTTGTGAATGGCTGGTTGCTTTTCCTGTCCTTGGTAGTGGTCAGCCTCTTAAGTTTTGAGCCCTGATCCCAGGTTCTGATTTCTACAGGCTTTTCCTGTGTGTCATATTTGTGCATAGGTGGGTCTGTTTCGTAGCACGTTGGCGCTTGCTCATTTTCATTTTCCCATCTCTACATCAGTTCCTTGGCTGCTTTTCTCCCTGTCTTAGGGTCGTCAGATAAACACTGCCTCTCTAACGTTTCTCTGTAAAATCTCACAACTGTGTTCCTTCCCATTCTTTGGGAACCATTAATCTAGAAAACAAATTCCTAACACAAAAAGTTGAAGTCTGTGCTTTTGGCACTTTGGTAACAGTGCTCTTTCTTGGCTGATGGTGCACAGTAGAGTTACTGTTGAGTGGTGACCAGTGTACAATACAAAAATTAATACTACAGTAACAGTCTGTGTCAAATTCTGCTGCTGAACCAAAAATTTTTAAAACTGTTTTTATTTAAGCATACATCTCCCTGCTTATGTAGCACCGGTTCTGTTTTGAAAATAATTTAAATATTAGAGTTTACCTGATTCAAATTTTAGCAAGAGAAAACGGAGTAGGTATTAATATAGTTTTAGAAGTTTTAAGGGCAGAGTTCACTCAATTTGATATGTTGGGCAGCCTTACAAAGAGAAAGCACAAGGAAGATCTTGCTGCTGTTTGCAGCTACCAAATGGGAGGATGTGGGAGAGAACAGAGCGAAACCCATTTCAGAGATGCACGGTGGAAGGATAAGAGGCAGTCGGGACAGACTGGGACTGCAAGTTGGTTAAAAAAACCCAAACCAACACAACTACTACCATAAGGGTTTTCAAACACAGGAAGGAGTCGAGAAAGGCTGGCATCTGCATCCCTAGAGATGCTCAAAATTCAGCTAGCCAAGGCCCCCAAACACCCTGTTCTTGCTACACTTGCTGTGGACTGGAGGTTTGGCTACATGACCTGACGGGCTCTTCAAACCTACCTGATCCTGGGTTGCTGTGATTTAATGTTGTTGTTACGTATTCTAAATAGAATTTTAAAATAAACTACAAAATCATATAATATAATACCTGTTGCACCAGTTGGTGTATGCTGCTTCTTTCTAATCCTAAAAATATCAGTACACCCTGTTTATATAATGCTGTCAATTAAAAAGCTGAGGTAGTCTCAGTCATACAATCTGTCATCGTTAGTTTTGCTCTTTCTTTCCAGCTTGCAAACGAATTTCCTCCATGATATCTATATTTTTCATTAACCATTTTCTTGTCTTTTTAAATTGATTCTGTTGCTTTTTACACTCAACATGGGTGCAAAGTCCTAGTTTTGAACAGTCACAACTCTTGAGGAATGTTTAAAGTCAGCTGTTCCAGGATGCCAGCCTCAAGAAGGGAAGCTGGCCTCTGGAAGGTGTTTTTGTCTTATGCTGGCTGGCTAGAATTATGGGAAAACTTCAGACTATAAATAGTTTGTTTTTTTCCTGGAGACCGTGATTGGATCATGAAGCAAGAGAAGATCACTTTAGTAATATTGAAGTAGTTCATGGCAGCCCCTGCTGTGGATCAGGATGTCATTATTCTGGTCATTCTCCGAGGATGTACCAAAAAGGTGATCGTAGCCCTGAAGAGTTTACAGGCTGTTTTATGCTTGATGGGTTGGAGTCTGATCTTGCTTGTAGCATGGGAGCAGCTGTGAGGTGAAGCAGTTTCATCTTCCATTTTAGGGTAAATGTGCCACCTCCACGATTGCTGCCTTTGTGGTGTGAGTGTGCTTGAACTGGTTGTACTTCAGGATGGGAAGAGGATGCCAGATGATAAAAAGGGGCTTCTCAGTAATTTGCTTTCTTTTCCCTATTGTATGTTTTGTATTTCCCGTGTAGATTTATGTCAGTCTACTTGTTTTGGAGATTATCAAGCTGAAAGTAGTGTTGATTCTGAGTGGATGACAGACTTTTTCTTGCCACCAGTGTGTTTTTATGTAAAACCTTGTAGTACCCGGTATTCTATTATGGGGAGAAAACAAATATGACATTTCATACAGATAATGTTGTGTTTTTGCTCTTTTAGACGTAATGTGAATGAGCTTCTGCAGTCAGGTGTAACTCTCAGCCTTGTGCTTTGGAATTGGTACTCATCTTCATTTCTCACGTATGGTGGAAGCATGAGGCCATTGCTCCTTTGCCTTGACTCACTTGAATTCAGTATGTGATCTTGTCAATGAAAATACCCAAACAGATAAACTAATTTATGGGACTGTTGCAGTGACTTGTGACTTTCCATTCTTCTAATAAGTGTACAGGGGAGGGAGGAGAGTGGGATTTATTTGAATGTTTGAACTGTAAGTTGTTTAGATCTTTGTTAAATTGATTGCATGGTGGGCAGAAAGGGTGTTTCATAAGAGGTGGTTTGATAGTAATACTGGCATAGTTTACTGTAGAGCCTTGCTGTAAGGCAGCATCAGTCATCCCCTCTTCATATCAGGAGCCTGCTGTGTAAAAACCATTAAAGGAAGAGCTTTATTTTAAGCGAATTCATGGCAGTAGCAGATTCATTGAACATTAGATATTGCCAGTAGATGTGTATGTTAGCTTGTTGTTTCGTTTTTTTTTTAAAAAACTTCTTTTTACCTTTATTGCTCTTCAAAAGAAAAGAGAAAGATGTGCTACACTACTACAGTGTTGCCCTTGGCAGGGTTTTTCATCTTGAAATGGCATATAAATGAATAAATGCTTCAGTTGTTTTTGCAGTTTTAAATCTTTTACCGTAAGTAGAAGTGATATTTTGCTCAAGAATGTCATGTAATTGCAAACTTAAACTGTCATCATTAAACATTATTTTGTTAAGATAGCATGATGTATATTTTGGGTTATTATGCTTTCCAACTGGCTTTTAAACAGCCATGTTTATATATTTTCTTGTTTTACATAGCATGTGTTCATATGTATTGAGAGGGGATCGTGCCTTTGAGGTTTAATGTGTTATTTTATGAGTTGGGACCATATCACTTTTTGACAGATTAAATGGATCTGCAAAATAATTATGGTCTTAGTTAAACAAAAACTTTTTTTTTATTCTACACCTGCTGCTGTTATCCTGCAGTCATCAGTTGTTTTCAGTATTAGTGGAAGCTTTCTGCTTGCAAGTTTCCAGAATAGAGTGGGATTGTGCTGATCCCTTTTCTCACGTGCAGGCATGAGAATAGAAGGGGAAGAAAGTGTGGTAGGTCCTTGAGGTGGGACGTGTGTGTGTGCACTTTTTTTTTCTGGGGCCTTGACCCTTCTGGTTAGCGTTGTGCATGAAAAGGGCTCTGTGTGTGTTCTTACACTGTTGCTGTGTGGTTACCATCATTTCTTTCAAATGTGTTAAAGGAACAGTCAAGTAGTTCAGGCTCAGTCTTTAGTCTGGTTTTGTTTTTAAAGGAGAAAATATTTTATGAACAGGTGAGCAAACAAGATTCCTTCACTGTCAGGTTTTATTAAAATGTTCTAAAAGCTGTTAAAAGCATGTGTGTCCGGGCCCGCCCCATGTCACACCTGACCTACTGATAAGACCAACTCATCACAGTGAGATTTTTTTCAACCCAAATTGTCATAGGGTGAAGAAAGAGTAGGATAACTATTGGGTTTTTTTCTGAAGGTGGGCCAGGGGGTGGGTGCAGTCCAGGCCAGTGAGAATTTGTGAACCGTTCTAGTAGTCCCAGACAGAAAGGCATCCAAAGCTGGAAGGCATCGTGACGTGGTGAGGGGCATCTCTGGTGATGCCTCAGTTGGGCTCTCCGGGCAGAGGGCTGGGGACCACTTTCATTCCTGCAAGGGGCTGTGGTTTCTCCCCAGTTCTGTGAACTGGGATCAGTGGAAGCCATAAATTCCACATTTATTCCTGAACTGGTGACGATGGTTTGAACTAGTCTTGGTCACAAGGCTGAGACGACGATGCGAGTGTTCCTGTGCAGACATCTGTTTCTAGCGTTGAGTCAGTGCAAGGTAGCACAGATAAAACATTGCCTGTTTGAAACAGTCTTTGAAAATGTGAACAAAATGTGAAACTAATTAATGTGTTTTCATGTCCAAGCTGTGTGACTGTCATGAAAACAGAACAAATTGTATTGTGGCAAAATGCATCAGATTATTAAAGTGATTTTGGTACAGTGAGGCTGAAGTCTGGTTTTAAATTCCATGTGAGCTGCTGAAGTTCTTTTAACGGTGTAATAAGCAGCATATTAATTAACATTGTCAAGCTGTTTTGAGTTGTAACACTCTACAAAAATACTGTTGTTTTAAGTTAGGAAGAGTCATGTTACATGCAAATATCAAATTCATTAGTAAGCAATACAAACAGTCCTCAGTGAGTCCAAATTTAAGTTTTATACCTCAATGCAATTTTTCTTTCTAATAAAATTTTCATTTTTAAGTTCCTTGAAATGGCACAGTATAAGTGGTCAACTGTGTTGTAGTTTAGTCTTAAGTCCCACAGAATTTATTTTAACTTCTTTTAAAATAAATGAGGTCTTGCAAGTAGTATGGCTGCCCATGGCTTAAAGTTGTTTGTCCTTCTGTCCTTTTTACTCTTGTGTCTGTAATGAGCTACCACTGGATGAGTGGTTGCACTTCGAATATTTGTTGTATTATGAAACACAGGAAAACTGGGGAAGAAAAAGCTTGTATGTTAATCTGACATTTGCTGCCAGGCATACAGGAAAGCATTCCTTGTGGAAGTTGGCTATTACAGTTATATGAGAACTTACAATCAGATTTAGTGTTCAGAAGAGATTGTTGCCTGCCGTCATCGGCAGTGGCTGACACCACTACTCCTTGTGTATCGTAAACCCTTCATGGCTTCTGTCATCTCAGCAAGGGAGGTGCCTGCTGCCACGGGTACATTCACATGGTCTTGAGGTGCTGGGCTTATTTTTAGCTTAGAAAAAGTTATTTTCTTTCCAGGGTCAAAAGGTAAACAGGAGAAGTGATTCCTTTAAACCATTCAACCCCAAATGCATGACACAAAGAACTTTTGCTTCTGACTGGTGCTTGTTGGTTGGCTTTTAGAAACCAGAGCTGCTTGTTCCTAGTGAGCAGAGAAAAACAGTTGACAACAAAGGGTCTGGGTGGGAAATGTCAAACAGATAACACATACTTCTGCCAGCTTTTCCAGCCTCCTTCCTGCAGGACCTGAAATTGGAGACAAGGAAACACAACAGTATAACTTTTTATGAGGGCATGCGTTTTGGTGTGCTGAACCCTTTGTTGCCTCCCTACTTCAGAAAGATCAGATAGATATCAAAAGGCAGAGTGCAACCTTAAATTTGGCATCTGTAATAAAGCTTGGCTGGCCCTGGCAGGAGGAGGAAAGGGGAGCAGGCTTTAGCTCACACTCACACTCCACAGCTTCTAGGCAAGCCACCAGTGACCAGCACTTCTGAAAGGCAGTTGTCGCCTTACCTTGCTGAACACTGGAGTGATACAAAACCAAACCGTTGAAGTGGTTAGAATCATAGAATCAACTGTACCTGTCCAGTTACTAAACCACATGCCTAATAAACTCATCTACCTCCCTTTTGAACACCTTCAGGGGTGGCGTTAGGAGTCGCACTGATCTTGAGCATAAAACTGATTTATCATTTGCAAGCATTTCTTAAGCATATGGTGTTTTCAGAAAGGGCAAATGAAGTTTGAACCTGTGTATGTTCAGTGAACACTTAACTGACTGAAGTCTTTGCCAGTTAGATTTCTGCTTTTATAAAGTCTTAGCTCATAATCATGATGCTGCTAGAATAGCAATAAGTGTTAAGCATATGGCAATTTATCTGTGTGGTGCTTACTTACTCAGCTCAGGAGTTCAGTGTAACTGTGACTCCTGTTGTGCTACATCTTCTCCCAGTAGTGGGAATAGCTGATTATTGTCCATTTGGGGAATGCTCTGTTCAGCGTTCCTTGTATCATTCCAGGAAATGTGTCAAACCTTTCTCTTTTCCTCTCAGTGATTTATATCTGTGTTTATAAGATTATAATAGGTGCTAGCTTGTCAGACTTGGAGAATGATCTTCCAGAGCCAAGTAGCTAGCAGCGATAGAGTCAGGCAGAAAAAGCAAGGATAATTGTCTGTAAACTCACACCTGAGCATGAACACAAAATTGAGGGCACAGCATGGAGCAGCACTCACAGCAACACAGGCTTATTTTTGCTGAAGGCGTGTTGACCAAGCCCAAAAAACAGCACTCAGATTTTGAGAAGACTTTTCTTGGCTCTGTTATTTTAAAGCAAGCATTTACACACATGGTGATCAATTCAACTAAATAAAAACCAACTCAAGTCTATTAGCTGTGAAGCATTTAGTTGCCATATATAATTACCCCTTACACATACCTGTCGTTACAGTAACTTGGATTTGTTAAGTCATATAACCAGGAAAGGAGAAGCATTTTATCTTGCAAAGTGGCACTACTGTTTGTGTGTAAAATGTGGCAAGCGTGTTTATGCTTCTGTTTTATAATCTTCCAAAGTGCTGTCAGTGAGAGGATTTGTTTGCCTCTGTTTTGTCTTAACAATTGTATGGCACATTCAGTTTCAAGTTGCCTCGTTGTAGTTAAACGTTTTCCCAGTCTCTGTGTTCTTTTGCTGTGTTCATCTTTTAATGGTTTTCTGCTGAAAGTAGGCTTTGCCGTTTCCAGTTTGAAGGAGGAGTTTTGAAGGTCAGCTCTCTTCTCCTGAGAAAGCAGCAAGTGCACCTCTTCAGGCATCTGCTGCTGATGGGAGTTTGATGATAACTGCTTGGATAGTCAGAAGAGATGGGTCAGAGCACAGTGCAAACCTGTTTGGCAGGAATTTTCATGACCACCTGTATCCTGCTGTTTTTTAATTTTTGCTCCCACGTTTTTGTGTCATTCTAAACCTTGTAGACATATCACAGCTCTTGGGCTTTTAAGATGAGCAATGCAGAAAGGTCTGAGTCCTGATGATTTTTTTCATGTACTAAAATGAAGTTAGCGTGCAGTATCGTAAAGAAACTCTGGCATTAAGAGCCTTCTTTCAGCTAAATTGGAAAGTGAGAAAATAATTTAGTCTGGGGGTGATGGGAAGACCTGTTTTGCTCCTTTATATCTCAGTAGTCAGTTGCTTACATGCAATCCATTTGTAGATTCAGTGGGCAATGTCCTATGTCTGTAACAAAAATTTCTGTGAAGCATTTTAGTGCCAAAGATGGGGATGGTGAATCATTTCTTCAAAATGAAGAGTCAGTATTTATAAGTAAATAATCCTGAAAGGAAAAATTTTTCATCTCAACTACGAGAACTGTGTAAACTCTGTGGTGGCTGTAGTGTGTTATGCTTCGAGAAGAATCTTTTAAATGAGTTCAGAAATAGGGAACCATGCACATGGTCAAATGTATTCCTCGTAGTTCTCAAATCAGCAGTTTGGCTTTGATCCACAAAGTAGTAGTATTATTGTTGTTACGGTGGTGGTATTTAAAGTTTCTAAATTCTGATTTCTCTCAGTATTTAAATCACAGAAGGTTAATTAAAGCAGTTCTTTACTTTGTGATTGCTTGGTTGTATTAACCTCACAAAGCCTGCGTTAAATCAGTGGAGTGATAGAATTGCATTCGCTTTAGAAAATGACTCTACAAGAGCAAAGACAAAGCCATTTATAGTTCAGTGCCATTAATTGCTTGGCATTTAGATATTAGCATAGGAGTCCATTAATTAACTTAATAGTAAAACTATTGGTATGCAGGCTGATAAAAACTATTTTGTTTTAGAAGATTAGTGATCATAACTATTGTTACTCCCCTTACCACTCTTCTTATTACTCAGTGATCATTTTCTTTTACTGTTTTTCAGAGAGTAAAATTAATATCCCAGAAGTAATTTTATCCATACCTTTGAAATTTAGCAGTAAGTTAAACAGAATAGTGAGTTTATCACAGGATACCAGATCATGTAGTTGTCTTTTGCTTTATGATCCATTGATCTGATGGCTCTTCACAAAGTTGTCTGTACAAGTGTTTTAGAGTATAAATAGGCAAATCCTGTTATAAGAAAAAACATTTTTAGTATACTACTATGAATTAAGTGATAAAGTTGTAAAGTCTGAAAATGGATAATAAATCTGAGCTGTGGGGGTTTTTAGATTTGATTGTTTGTTTTCCGTTGTTTCATTTTGGTTTTCTTTTTCAGTTCTGTATGCAGTACCTATCCCAAATTTTAATGGTCTTGTAAATTACACCTCATGGCCAGTTGCAATGCAGTAGTATTCCCTTATGGCCTTTAAATTAACACACATTTTCCTCAGAGTTAGGAAAAATAAGTTTGTTACTATTTCCTGGTGTAAAATTTACCACTGTGGGTTTTTTGGCTGCCCATATTTTCTTTAATAATTGAAGATGCTCAGTGTACATATATGTAGTTTTTTGTAGTTTGAATTGGGATATTTTTTTGAGACAAAGTGTTATCTGAATATAGGTCAGCATATATTTTATATGTGCTCATTATCCATTACAGTATTTCCATTTTACTGCGTGTCTCTCCTACTGTACTAGGATTTAGAATAGAATTTGGAAGCATGCAGCTGAAATTTTACAGGGTGTTTTTAGTTGTTGCAATCAGATATGGACGACAAAATATGAAATAGCAAATCAAATTAAATAAGATACCACTTAAAAAACAAGTTTACCTTTACATGTTGACAAAACTGCTTGGTGTTTTTGTTGTGGGAGAGAGGAGAAGAACTGTTGGTGTGATGAGCTGTCCCTCAATAAATCAAGCTCTGCAAGAACACAGCCTTTCCCTTCATGTCTTCACTGTGCTTCTGCCTCGTGGCCAGATACCCATCTTCAGTATCTTCCACATGAATGTTTTTAGGTAGAAAATTAAACAACTTAGCTCTGTGTGGGGGGTAGTTGGGTATCGGCTTACAGAATTCATAAAGATCCTGCTACTTCACTCTAACAAAGCAAGAGAGGTTTATTGGTGCCTTATTACCTATCAGTCCTTCACGGACTTCAGTGAAAGTCCCTGCTTGTTCGTTGCTGTGTTAAAGAGTTCTCAGTGGTCTGGTCTCAGCGCTTGAGGTTTTCATCACTTCCTTCACTTGTTCTCCACCCTCCTCCACCCCCTTCTCGCGCCTCCCAACACCAACCCAGCTGGGAATTCTTTCTTTCAAAAGAATCATGGTTGTGTTGATGGTGGATAAGACTTCTCTGCTTCAAAGATTAAAGAAATAATTTGCTGCTTTTGGTTTAACCTGCTGTATTGTGAAGTCCACTGAATTCTTTCTGCAGCTGGAAACTTTCTTCTGTAAATTATTGTTCTCTTTTTTTCAAATTATTGTTACCTTTCCACTCCTTGGACCAAGATGTTTTCCACAGGGTGGCTGAATTTTAAGATTGTTGCGCAGATACTCTTTGTCTTCACAGGCTGCAGAGAGAGAGGATGGTAATGCAGGTAATTCTGCACCTCCAGTAGCCCCAGATGTAACACACTAACCCTCTCACATACTGACAAGTTAATTTAACCAAAACAGTAAAGTCCAACTGAAAGAAAACTTCTTTACCAAAATTATTACAGACTTCTTTGCATCTGAACAATTCCTTCTCCTGTGACTCAGCTCTTGATAAAATCATAGGTAGACCTCCTTTCCATAATTTCTTTCAAGAGCCCTCCGCCATGGTGGACTATTAGGGAATAAGTTAACAGGTGTCACTGGACTGTGATATAAATGTTGTCTATAGAATAATATAGCTTTGTATTGCAGAGGGGAAGAGGGAAGACAGATACACAAAACAAACCTGACCATTCAAGATGGTTTTTTATGTGATCTCAACCCTTCCTCCCAGATTTGCAGGTTTTCGTGAGCCTTTAGTTCAAGTCCTGGCTTTTGCCTCAAAGCACGGTTACAGTTGTGCCCCTAAGAAAATGCTGAAGAAATGTTTCTCAGTCTCAAGTGAGGAAGCCTCATCCTTGGGTACCCAGCTCGCTCAGCCTAGAGGTAGCAGCTGCTCTCGGTGCAGCTTTTCTCTTTATTCTGTAAGCTGGCTTCAGGCTTTCAGCTCTGCTGTAAGCTGCGGGCAGTGCTCTGACCTCATTTCTGCCAGCGAGCCGTATGCTTGGGAGAGCTTTCTCGGCGGCAGCAGGCAGGCTGGGGCAGGCGGCTGTCCTCCAGGCCATGGAGCCCCCCAGCTCCCACTTCTGCAGCAGCTGAGTTGAAAGAAATGGCAAGTTTTAAATCCTGTCCCTCTCCTGCGTTTTGTCGGGTTTAGCTCTTTCTTCGGGGTGCAGAGCTGTTCCAGCCCAGCTTCGTGTCTCAGGGTTTGCTGAGCAGATGCGTTTTAGAAAGGACTAGTGTGGCAGGGCAGGACACTGGGTGGCACAAAATCTGTAAGTCATCACACTAATGTGGTAGTTTGTCCCTAGTCACATGTGAAAACTGCCAGGGCTCTTTCTTTTCTTTTTTTTTTTTCCCTTTAAATATAACTTTGTCAGGGAAAGGATGGGCAGGGAGAGGAAGGAGTGGGTGTAGAAAATGAAAGCGCGGTTGGACTGCCCAGCCTTGTGGGGTTTTTTAGGAAAAGTCCAAAAAGCTCTATAAACACGGGAAAATTCATGGAAATAAAATGCTTATTTTCAAGTTCTACTTCTCAGATTACCTCTTCAGATTCTCTCTCATCTCTTCACTCACAGTGGAACTTTACATCTGTAGAACAGAGGCGACCCTTTTTGCCTGTAAATGAACTGGCTGCTGTTTATCAGACTGTGTATTGTGCAATGGTCGTATTCTAATACAAACTTCAAACTCTCCTGTTTTTTTCATGTGGCACATAACAAGTATGAGAGAAGAAAACTAGAAGAAATGTCTTGTTTCTGATTAAATCCACTATTGATATGCTTTGTGATCCATGGAATGCGATAGTGGCGTAAAGAGAGTAGCAAGGTAAGGCCTTCTGAGAATGATTTCATCTTGGAGCTCTTCCTGCATCACTTGCTTAACCTGGAGGCCAAATAGATGAGACACATGAAAATGGACTTCTAGGAAGAAAGACCCTTCTCTCCTGTGAGTTGGCTCAGGTTACCTGATATGTGCCTAAAAGCTACACCTGTGTGAACAATGTTCTTCCTGTAAGGCGTGGGGGACTTTTTTTTGACCCTGTCTGTGTTTAAAATGGTTTCAGTGTATACTGGAGAGGAGAAACTTCCACGGTTAGGTAGCCTGAGTTTCTAATAACTTCCTGAGAGTTCTGATTAACTGAGGCTCAATAATATATTTGCTTACCTAATTAACTATATTTTGCATCAGCTGCTGCCTGCTTTGCAAAGTATATTTTTTTCCATCCCCCTCTGGTGTCTTAAGGCTTAACTTAGATGTCATTCTGTAATAACTGGGATCCTGAAGGGAGAAAATGGTGTTCTCACCGTAGACTTTATTTAAAAAATTAGCTTCAAAATAGGGAGATCTAGGAAATAGTAAGCTTTAGAAGGAAACTGCAGATATCTTGGAAGGTATTGATATCATTGAAGAATATGAGATGCCTTACTGACAATGACTGGTCTATACCTGAGGCATCATAACTGGAAGGTTTTCCAAATTTCTCCAGGTACATGGTAAGATTTTTCTCTGAGGGGTTAGGTATGATTTCTGGATTAATGATATCCTTTTGGAATAGGACAGGACTATTTTGCTTTGGCACTTCTCTGAAGCCCTTGACTCTCTCTAGCACCTGTAATGAAGACTGAAACTAACTTGGTAAGGCAAAGTATCATCTTTGTTTGTGAGGGCACAATCCTGCCCTGGCTTGACTGTGGGGAGATGCTAACCTAGCCTTGCTTGCCAGTCCCACTGAAGCATCAGTCAACAAATAACATCAGTGTGTTGAGGCAGATGCCAGCCCGTTGCTTGCCGTACTTTGGGGCAGCCACTCTTCTTGGCTCCACTCAGGTGACCATGGTGGAGGTTGGGAGATGCCTTGAAATTGTCTACGTATTCTCGTCACGGGCAGGGTTTATTCACTTCATCACGTAAACGCAGACAAGCATGTTTAAGAGGATTACCTCTGGTAATCCACCTCTGGTGGTTTGCACTCTCTTCTTTTTTGTTGGCATAGTAGGTGCCGGGACCTACAAAACCATTTTTTCCTGCAGTCACGGGTACTCTCTCTGCAGTAAGAGACTTGCTTGCTGGTTTGGGCACAATGCTCTCCAGCTGCAAGATATTAATTCCCTTTTCTTCAAGGCTTTTTTTTTCTTTGATTTGTTTTTTCCTTTTCTGATTCATAAAATTCAAGGTATATTATATATATGTGCATTTCTTCTTGACCCAAGATATTCTGCAAGAGTCCACACACTGCTGCAGGGCCTCTGCAGACCATCTGCCTGGGATTAAAGCAAACATCTCTGCTCTTTTGTCCTTAGTGGATCATTCTCCCCAGGGCTGTGTGCTGTTGGCTGCTTGTGTGAGACAAGGTGTTGCCTGTGCCCCTGGGCATGACATTTTTTTCTGAGTGCAGCCTTACCTACAATATTCCTCTGACAGGTTGGCTGTCCTTTGTTGTCAGTTTTGTGCTGCCAGAGCTTGGGAGGTGACGTTAGGCATTAGGGTTGGGCTAGAAGTTGGCTTTATAGGAATATGTCACCATTCTGGTAAGTAATTTTTTAGAATTTTTTATTACTGCTTTTCATTGCAGAAGGTAGAAAGAGGCGAAATGTGTTGATATGTATTTATCTACACAGAACAAACAGATAGTTGGTTAAGTGATAACAAGGAATGTCCGGCTATAGCCTCTAACATACCACTTGTCTTCTCTCTGTTCCATAGTATCTCTTCAGAGATGAGTAAAATAATCTTGTATTGTAGGGCTGTGCACTGCTCTTGGCTGCTGTAGTGGGTCCTGACTTCCATCCTCAAGTGGTCTGCAGGAAGAAAAAAAGTAACATTTGCTTTCAGTTTTGCTGTTGTCACATTGCTGTTGAATCACTGCTCTCATGCTTGAAGTTTTCTAAGGATCAACCAACTGAATCAAGAACATGAGCTAAAAGAGTTTTTAATGAGTTTTTCAAATTGAAGTCTAGTATATTATTTTCCATAAATTATTTTCCTTCTATTTAACCATCACGGTACTTATCTTCCTGGGTGGTCATGCTATCCCTCTGAAATTTGCTGCATTAGAAGTGGATGAAGTCTGAATATTTCTCACCCAGCCCTTTTTTAAATGTGGTTTCCCCCAAACATTAATGTTTTCCCTATGCTTTCATTTTCCATTAAAAATAATTTAAACTATTTAATAATTAAATCTTATCTTTTCCGGCAGAACTTGCAAGAAATGTGTATTTCATCTGCATGGTTTCAAAAGTTATCAGAACTACCTTCACTCAGGTTTGCAGAGAACACGTAAATGCAGAAAGATTTGCCTGTTTTAAACTACCTCCAGCTAGAGAACGAAAGCATTGATAATAATTAGCACTGTGCATCAAAAGGGAAAAAGCTGTGTATCTGAGGCCCGCTCCAAAGTGGCCGCAGTGCAGTTGACCTGGGCTGCAGTTTGGTGGCTGTTGGAGCCAGGTTGCTGCCAGAGGAGGGAAGTTTCCTTCCTCTCTGCTCACCGAGCCCTTCCCCAGGCCGGCTCTTATCAGTGATCGTGATAAAGCTGGGGGAAAAGGGTTACTTCTCTGGCAAGTTTTAAGTTACACCATCTCACCAATGGATTCAGTGAAGACCAGTAACAGCAGTCAAGGGACTGCGTGTCCAACTGCAACAACTGGGGGACTTGGACTTTTCTTGCAGGCTGATGCCTTGGCTCACTTGGTCACTTTAAAGCTCTTTGTTAGTGGAACCCCACACCAGAATTAGAGACTTTAAAAGATTGTAAAATGAATAAGAGAATAAGAGGGAAGAAAATACCCTCAGCCTACACAACTCTTGAGCTCCGTATACCACAATTTGCTGAGCAAGATAAAAGTGTATGTGAACAGGAGGTAAATAATTCATCCTGGCTCCATGGGTGATAAGGAATTGGTGGTTGTTATCACTGCCCAAATATAAGGATTGTATATATTGACTGATTTCTGAACAGCTTACCCAATACATAGGTTTTAGGGCATATATGTAGGCATAACCTCTTCTTTTTGTTATTTACCCGTTTCACTGTATACAATTTTTTGAAGAGACTAAAAAGTTATTTCCAGTATATGTTTGTGACTTGCAGATTTTTTTGTCATGGTGTTTTTTTCTAAAATCTAATGGGGGAAACCCTGCTTTTAGTTATTTTACGACTTTGTTGACAGTTTGTGCTGTAACAGCTATGATATGATTGGATTTGTGCCAAGTTGGGAAGTTCTGAGTGGAAACTTGTAGCCTTCTGTTTATAAAAGTCTGGATTTCTTTCTATAACACACACGCTCTTCTTCTATGGGAGGAAGGATTTTCTGTGATTCAAAAAAATCATAAGCTTTGCTTTGAAAACCAATGTCATTGATGGATAAAATATTGGGAGTAAAAAGAAAAAATCAGGGATCCAGAAGGCTGAGCCCTGATCTTAGTGGAGGACGACTCAGCCACAATGGTGGCACAACACATGGTAACATGTTCCTCTTCCCCTTATATTCCCTGCATTCACTCCCAAATAAATTCATTTCTAGATGCTAGAAAGTAAAACGAACTTTCAAAATTGAAAGTGAGAATTTGCCAGTTCAATGCATTTCTTCAGTGATGGATGATTTACCCTAATACTTCTATCCTTTTTATCTGTTTTTTTCCTGGTGCAGAACTGAAGGGCAGTAGGGATTTTCTCTCCTCTGTTTTTTAGCAAAAGTGATACTAAGCATTGTTTTGGTTATGAAGCCAGCCTCTTATTATTTAATCATCATTATGTTTCCTATATAAATGAACTGTTGTTATTGGACAATGCATATGTATAAGCACATAAAATAATACACACGGCCGCATGCATATTTCATCTGGGAGATTCCCATGCCTACAACTTACTGGGAGCAAACTGATTCTTCACTTCTCAAGAGCTGCTTTCCAAGTTTGGAGTGATCCACGTAGCTGGATGGCTTTACAGAGAATATAAGAAGGAGTATGTGATCTCAGTCCCATTTGGAGTGCACAGGTATCCACATCATAACAAACACAGATGTCTGCAGTATTTATTTCCAAACCTCATTTAGAGTTGAGCAAAAAGATTTTACTTTTTCATAGTCAGAAAGAAAAGCACCACGAAAATGGTGCATTTAAACAGCTAAAGGGTGTCATAGCTGGGCTTTTTAATGTGCTTTTCAGTATGTGGAAAAACATTTCAGAGGTAGTCTTGAAATACACAGGTAAAAGCTAATTCTTTCAACAGGCAATATTTCTCACGAGAAACCGTGCTGACTTTTCCCAGTCCCGCTCTAGTTCCGCTGGAAATTTCAGTATGAAGGAAGGTTAAAATCTTGCAAGTGTGGGAAAAACCATGCGTGGTATTTTGTTGGAGTTAACAGCTCTTGATGTTTCAAAATATAAAACATGTTTTGCTTCCCAGCAAAATCCTGTAGTGTCCGTTTAGAAAACGGAACAATTGTGTTTCTAAAATGACGTTTCCTAAATCAAGTATTCCATTTATCCTGTTTCACCACTCTTGGTATTTCTGGGTGTTTTGTTGTTGTTGTTTTAACAAGTGGTTCCTATTTGGTGTTGGTTTTTTAAGAATTAGGAAGGAGAGTGGAATGCTGAACTAGAAGTTGAAATGTGGGGTGGCTTGGTTTATTACAGATGCCTGCGCAGCCCCTCGTGTGCACGTGCGTGAGGATGTGTGTGCGTTTTGAACTAAAAAGGAAAACAGAGGTTTGCTCATTTGTTTGCCCATTGTGAAGCTGTCCTGCACCTTTCTACTCCTTTGTACTGGGGTGAAGGCTGCTGAATGGAAGCCTTGTGCCATTTGTTGATTTTAAACCTCACTGTTAATCCACAGGAACCTGCTGGTGTGCGCAGCAGGAGAGCTGTGTGACAAGTGGAAATCTGGGCGGGGGGAGCGCGGGGGGTCACAGGGGATAATAATCATTCAGCCATCAGCCTTTGTCACCCTTAAGCCTAATTGTTACCCTCTGCTGGTAACCACATTGAAGTGCTGGCCTTTTAAGTGTTTCTTGATTTTACTTGGCACAGGCTTAGGGATAGGATCGTTTATTGCAGGGTTTACATCGTATCAGGTTTGCTGTGGTTTGTTTTATTAGCCCCGTTGAATTTTCTGTGTCCCTTAAAAGAATTTGGGAGAGTCCAAAGTGCTGAAAGGGGCTGAAGGGAAGCAGTGAGGTTGTTAACAGATCTCCCTCTGTCAGGAGAGGGGCTAAAACAGAGACAGAAAGCTTTGCTGCTGTGCACACCCTCTGCCTCCTGGAGCCTGTGCAGGAGCAGTAGCTCAGTTGGCAGAACAGCCCTTCATAAGCAGCAGAGAGGTGACGTTCAGACTGCGGTGGGGCAGGGCAGAGGACAGCTTCCCTGCCCTTTCGTGCCAGGAACGTGCACGTGCTTTCAGGTACGAGCCCAGGCTGCAGGTGTGAGGGTGGACAAAGCACATTGAACTGGTAATAAACTCAGCGGGGGCAGAGGAGAATTAAACCACTCAGAAACAACAGAGAGAAAGTTACCTTTTCTAGCAGTTGGGAACTGGTTCTCCAACTTTCCCTGCCAGTTACACTTGCTGAAGTCAGTGGTGTGCTTTCTGTTGTTTTCCTTGAAGAAGATAGTGTAGAAGCTGCTGTAGTAGCTAATATGAATCCTGAATCTAAGGCTTTGCAATGGGCAAGTGTCTGTGTGTGTGAAATAAGCCTGTGTTGTGGGATGGAGCATGGCAGAGGGTGCCCCCCTGCTCCTGTGTGGTGGGTGTCGTGTTAGGCCGTTACCTAAGTCTGCTTGGCCTTGCACAGGGAAGAGAATCCCTAGGCTGCTGGTACAGGCTTTGGAGCTGATTTTGATGAAATACACTTTCCTTCTAACCCATCAGACACGATGTGCCTCCAGCAGCTGCAGTGAGTGCCTTGTGTGCTACGACCTGTTTGAAAGTTGTGCCTGTAGCAGTGGTGGTAAATCCAGAGTTGTTACAGGAGTCTGATTACACGGCATGATTACAGTCTTACTTTCAAGTCAGCCTTCCATCTGGCTCAGTACTTCATCAGAAGGCTTGAGAGTACAGTACGACTTGGAGTAGGCCAACGTTTTGACCACTTTGTGCTGTTACTCTTTTTCAGTAAAAAGGGATTGTTTATTTATCAATTCGGTTTTGTGTATTTCTCTGTGTCCCAGTGCTTCCTGTCCGCAAGCTGCTCTGCTCCTTGGATTTCTTTACAGCACAGGTGATAGTGGTTCTTGTGTGGACTTGATATTTCCATCAAGAAGGTTTAACTAGTAAAAACTTCTGATAAAACCACCAGCACTCAGCGGTTGTACTGTCTGCCTTCTGTGATGCAGCTCTAATTGTAATTACTGAGTCAGGTTAATGATTCTGTTACAACTGTTGTTGCAGGAAATGTCTCAGGAAGGCTATGGAACCAGATCTCAACCCCCTATGGCCCCAGGAAAGCCTAACCATGAAGACTTGAATCTAATCCAGCAAGAAAGACCATCGAGCTTACCAGTAAGAAACTAAAGTTTGTTTCAGTATTTTAAAATGAAAGTACTTTACGTAAGATTTCATTGCATCTAGGATGAGCGGATGAGAAATATTGAAAGAAGAAATATTAAATGAGGTTGATCACAAACCATTTTTAAAAATATGGTGAGAGCAGACAAGTTGTGTGTGAGTGGACTTAGCTTAGATTTGTTCTGGTTGAAAATAGCATTATTTATGCACATGCAGCTTTTGTGCACACGCGTATTTGCATAGAAGAGATGAATTGATTTTTTAACTTTAGGAGATCCATACTTGCACAAAACAATCTGGTGAGGAAGAGGGGTTTTTCTGTGCCCTTTTCAAAGGATTTGAGTAGATTCTGGTTTAGATACTGGGAGTTATTTGCTCCAAATGTGGAGGGTCAGTAATGAGTTTGATGTGTTAATTCCACTACTATCTTTTACTGCGTAAGTGTACAAGTGGGAATGATGAGATACTTTGGCTAAGATGATTTTTTGGACTAACATTTCTTAGGTTTTCTGAGCTCTTTGCATTTTGCTGTGGGGGAAACAGCAGAAATTAATATACTTTGCAGCTATTTGTATTTTTGAAGGTCTTCTTTCACCATAATGGACAAAGTACTCCTTGGCCTTGTCTCTGTGCCCCTCATGGTTTGGGGATTCTCTTGTTCGTTAGCAGTAAACCAGCATGAATTTAAACCAACTGGAGTATGTTCAGCCTAAATGATGAAAACTGTTTATAAGCTATGTGACCTCTGGCTTGGGATAATATATCATAAACCTGTGGGATATTTCCTGCAGCTCACTGCGTCTGTAGTAAATTCCAGTTAGCAGAGGGATCTCTCTGAAGAGTTTACCTTATCGAGACAGCAAATGTGTTTGTGAAAACTGGTAGTACCTTGTATATTTTACCTCTGCCACACAGCACTATTGTCAACCCCTAAAAATAGGGCAATAAACATCTTCATAGTATTTTAAAGTTATATCCTGGCACCTAGGAGAGTGTATGTGCCACAAAATCTCTACATGACATTTGAGATGTGTACGTCTCAGGAGAAGCTACAGAAAATGGGGTGATAAGAGATATCCATTTGCTTTGAACTAGTATTAGTTTGACAGTTTTTTCAAGAAATGTTTTTTTAAAAAGACTAATTTCTCTGCAGGTCTCAAAAACGATTGCCGGCAATAACCTTAAAAATAGTAACTATTGTGGACATTGAACTGTTCTGGCAACAACTGCCTACTTAAAAAGCAACAATATAAAAAGGGACTTATTACCTCCCTTTTTTCATGAATGGTGTTTATTAGGGTAGAGAGAAGTGATGTTATTTATCAGCTCATGTTCTACTAATTCGCTTGTGGTTTCTCTTAAACAGTTGTCCTACTTTTAATCCATGCTCTGTCCTACCTCCATCATCACGCTATCTAAGCAGAGTATTGGGTATTATCTGTGTCCCTGAGTGTTTGGTATATTTAGTAGCTCATTATTATTCTAGGAATAAGTAAGCTGGTAGTATTAACAGTGAATGTTAACCATTTTGGCCACATAGTTTAAACCCTAAGTTGGTCCCAAGTGCTGTGTTTGAGACAGTTGATTACTGAAAGGCTTTGATACATAACCAGAGAGTACTTCATATGCTCAAAGTCGCTGCTGTTTGGATATGGAGGGGAATGGGAGGTTTTATAACTTCGTATTTTGTTCTGGTTTTGGTTTGAGGTTTTAGTTTAAGGGGGTTTTATTTTTTTGTCCCCCGAATTTAAAAACAACTGCAGCCTTTTGTATGTGTGGCAACAATGCTTTTTTGGTAATGTGATCAGATTTCCCATCATCTTACTTTAAAGAAAAATGTCTTAGAAATTAAGAACAATCCGTACATTCAAACTACAGTGAGAATGACAAATGCATTAATGCAGCTCAGTTTGGGGTGTGAAAGGCTTGACTGTGTAAACATGGGTTTCTTTTTTTTTTTCTTTGGAGCAAGAGATTTCCATCTTCAGTTTTGGGCTGCTTATGAAAACCTGTGATCACTATCCCTTGCTTAGTATTCCTCATTGTAGTGTCATTGGTTCCTTCAGCTTGTTGTCAAGATAATGCTCTTCTTGAGGGTAGTCAGTAAGTCATCTTTTTACAGTGAAGCTTGAAATGATGGCAGTGCTGTTAAGCTTTTAATACAATTTGGTTATTTTTTTTTTCCTGGTATTCTGATATTTATACAATTTGCCTGTTAGCTTTTTTATTTCTTAAGGGTATTGTGTAGAATCACAGCAGCTTACACAAGCGTCTAAAACCAACAAAAGAGATGTAATACTAAATGGTGAATGGTGTTCTCTGATGTGGCTTTGAAAAAGGAGTTTCCCTTTGATGGGTTTGAAGAGGAGCTGGCCACTTTCTGCAGCACTGAGTGCTGGCTTGTGTCATCCTTTGGGGGAGTTTTTTCAGCAGGTTTGTGTCACAGTGAGCACAGCTAAACAGCTCAATAGTTGTTCCGTTTCCTTCACACGTTGTATATAAAAGTCCTGGCATGAATGTTCCCATAAAGTTCAAAGCAGAGAAATTTGTAATGTGGGTCGGTAACAAATGGCTACAAACAAAATATGGCTTTATTAGCTACTTCTAATGGCCTGTCAGATTCCATACAATGCTTGCTTTCCTTCTAACTGCCCTGATATCTGGAGGGTTTGACCCGTGGGTCTCAGACCATGTGGAGTCACTGAGAGTCCAAATGAAAAGTTGCACAGAATAGTGCTCCGAGCACTTTTGTTGGGGTCACAATTAGAAGGAACTCTCAAGCTTTTGAGAAAACACGGGAGTTAGGAACTCTGTGAAGGAAAGGAAGTCATAAACAGGAACTGTTCCCTATTAGAGTGGAGGAATAAAAGGGGAGAGGCCTGAATGAAATCGTCTGGAGAGCAGCTACTACAGAATATATTTGTCGAGACTTAAGGGATAATAGCAAAATACACATTTCTGCTATTGTGAGAAAGCTGGGGCAGACTTAGAGGAAGAAGCTTCCACATGATATATCTGCAAATTTGTAGTTGCAGTAAAGGAGCTTGTGTCAGCAGTAGACTGTGTGTGTCTGTGAAGACTAATCCTTTATTTTGTCTTTAATGAGTAATTTTGTAAATGTTCCCATTGGATTGTGTTGATGGAATGAAGAGCAGAAAACATAAATTATTTTTTCTTTTTTATTGGCATGGGTATGAAAGTCATTTCAGATATGCACTGGCATTTTTGCTATTACTCTATTTTGTTTAAATGAAGTTCTTTTTTTGCCTAGGGTCAGGTGTGATTGTTTGAGCTGTGAGGTGAAATAGCCTACCACAAATTTGAAACACAGGTTTCTGCTATTCTTGTTGCAACCTACAGGTGAAGTTCTGGAGCTTGTTGAGCCACTGTAAGGCAGGGCTGTTGCAGTCCTGCCACGTGCCACACAGTGTGGTGGCCCGTCCCCTCCACTGTCACTCCTGGGACTGGCCAGCAGCTTTGACCTGGGGAATTGAACCAGCTGAGAAATAACCACTTTACTTCTGTGTTAGTTTTTGACTGATTCACTGTATAACTGCGTGGGCATCAGTGGTACCTCAGAAGAGGTGATGGGAATCACAAGCTGTGATGGGAAAGGGGACAGTGGGGACAGCAAGCAGCGTTGATTTCAGTCACATTCTAGAATCACAGAATCATAGAATTAGAGTTGGAAGGGACCCAAAAGGATCATCGAGTCCAATTCCTGAAGTCCTGGAAGACTGTATGATCTTGCTGAAGGGGCTTAAGATGCTTCATCCTGTCAGCTGAGACATGATGGCACAGCAGTGCTCACAGTCGGCCCTTGCGGCGGTTGCAGAGCCCCAAACAGACAGAAGACAGTTCACTTCATTCTGTAAGGTAAGTTTTCTGCCAGTTTACACCCTGAGCTCTTCACCTCAGCCAGTGAGTGCAGGCCCCAAGTGTGAGCATGCACAGCTGGAAGCCATGGGGAAGATTGGCTAGTGATGGCCCTCAGCTGCGTCAGTTTAAACCAGAGGAAAATGGGGGCTTTGCTCTTGGAACTCGACTGAGGTCCATCTCATGTTTATTGGAGGTCATGCAGTGTTGAAGGTGGAAGGGTGTGCCTGGAATTGAGCGAATCAGTGCTTTACCAGGTTACTCAGAATTCTAACTTCATGGATTAATTCCACGACACCACTTATTCGTTGGGTCTTTTCATGGAGATACAGTAATTTCTGTGCAAAACAGAACAGGAGCCAACTTTGGAGGTAGAATGATGCTTGGATCTGGTGCGGTGCTGTGACCTGAGAAGTCTGATTGTGGTTCTACAATATCTGTAGTCGTACAAGCTTCAGTGTCAGGTAGGTCTCAAGCAATACATACTGTAGCTTGGACAGATAAACTTGTGAAGATGCCCCTTGCCTTGTTTCATTATGTTTGGTACTATGGAAAACAGTACTTCAGCAGTCCCTTCCTGATTTTATTAACTGCTTCACTGTTCTGTTTTATTTCCTTTTAATGAACCTCTAAAGGATGTTTTGAGTGCTGGTTGGTCATTCCTCTGGTCAACACAGCTTTTTCTTTGTAGAAGGAGGACATTAAATTAGATTTCTGAGGACCTCTGCTGAGAACTAGTACTGAATTAAATGCAAGACTAGATGTACTTGGCTCGTGGAATACCGTAATTTCAAATGCATTTTGGTAGGTGCAGGCTGTGAGGAAAACACATGGGATGGTTTGGGAATCCACATTCCTTGTCTCACTTGTAGAATATGAAGTAGCTTGGAAAGTCATCTCGAGCAGAAGCGCTCCTTGAGCAAATGCCTCTAATGGCTGAAGTCTTAATAGGCCAGTAAAATAGTTCCAGCATTATTTGAGAAACTGTGGTTGAGAGATAGCAGGAGGTACCTCTTCTTTTCTCAGAGGTCAAACTGCTGGGATGAGGAACTCTGGTGATACTTATACAGAGCTTAGTCCAGTTAGTGATAATCACTGTGACCAGAGTTGGGAGCACTACCTAGTGTAAATATTTATTACCACTGTAGCCCTTCTGGTAAGAACACAGCAGTACAAAGAAGAGATAGTGCAGCAACTCTCTTTTCTTGTTTGTAATCCTTGTTGGATTCTTTGCAGTTATGGAAACTAGAAAGCCTGATGGAAATTTAGGTGATATTTTAAAAATGCAGAATATTGTTTCTGATTTGAAAAAGGAGGAAAAAAATTGAGGAAGGGGAAAAAAATATGTGTAAATGCATTCTCGGTCATTCTTGAGAGGCAAATGCAGTTGCCAGTTGATGGATGCATGTGTTGTAAATGTTCTGCCCTGTAGTTATTCACTTTTGTTCGTTTCTTCACCAGAAATTAACTGTTTGGGGTATGTTAAAATGAGGAAAGAGGTGTCAGTAGGTAATATTTGCGAAGTAGATTTTCCATTGTTTTTACATCAAGTTGGATAAGATTGGTGTGCCTCTCCCACTTTCTTTTTTCTGCAGTGTTGTAAAATAACTGAATGATCTTGTTTTCCTTTGTTTGGGTCAAGAAATTTTAGCTGAAAATTGTTACTCTGTGAAAGAAGATTATTGACTCAACAAGCCTTCAATTTTCAGTGAATAACACTCCCACCCTCTAGCTTCAGGAACATGTGGTGCATGCATTCTATTTTAAAGTACAGACTGTAATTTAAAACTGAGGCAGTTTGATGCCCCACTGAACTCTGTTTAAGCCTGGGATAAAAAGAAAAAAGCTTCAAGTTGCAGAGAAGTGACTGAGCTTTCTCAAAGGCTTTTCTTAGCCATTATGTGCAGAGTTGGAAAAAGTTGCTATTTTTTTCTAGGTCGTTTTAATTCCAGATCAAGTGCAGTTGCCAGCTTGGGTTTTTTGGTTTTTCTTTGATTCTTCTCACCATTCCATGTAATAAACCTGTGGTTAGAACAAGTTTCGTACAACACATACAGCAAATACCTGTATTTCAGTGTGTTTCTGAGGATTAAACATGTTCTCTTGTTGGTTCTGGTGTGCCTATAGATTCTGAACGTGGCCTCCTCTTTGTGCCCTGCTGTCAGTCAGAATAGGGGGTCAAATCCAGTGTGAGCCACTGCAATGCCACACAAATCAATGATGTTCTACACATTTTTTTAAAAAAATCTTAGCCCAGTGTTGATGCATGTTTTACATTTGACTTCAGTGGAGCCAGGATTTAATGTAGGTGATCAAACTGATTCTTTGTCTGAGAGTGAACTTGTACATTCACTTTAAGTCATGTTTGGGGGAAAAAAGTACGATTAAAGTAGTGTAGAACAGCCCTGGGCATATGTTGACTCTCCAGGGTAAAACTGAAATATTGAAACCAAAATTGTTGGGTGCTGAATTAAATATTCTTACTACTAAAATTGAAACTTGTAATGTGAAGAGGAGGTCCTATTGTTATTTATTTGTGGTTTGTGCTTTATAAGATTGCTTGGTTTTGCTTGGTAGATTGATGACATTTATTTCAAAAACAGTGTTAGGCTGTTACTGAAGTAGAAAAACTAATTTCAGTAAGTATTGTGAAAAAGACACTTGGTTCTTCCATCACTTTTTTCATTCCCAAAATCCTTTACCTTTACAATGTTTACAATATCCTTGTAATAACAAAATTGCTAATTTAGGATCTAAGAAAACATTGAAATGAAAAAAGGCCTCTACGTGAAACTTATGTGGGAAATGTGCTAAGGGATTAGAGATCCCAGTAGTGGTTAAAGTTGCAAAAACTTGTATTTAAATAGGCCAATGTTGTCCTAAGTGGAATATTAAAGTATTAGTACCTTTTTTCCTGCAATGTTAGTTGAGTCCATGAGGAGTTGCATCGACGTACTTTATACCTCCAAATACCACGACAGTATTGGTGTCTATTGAAGAATTAAAGAAACTAGATTTAATTTGGATGTTTAAAGTGTGTTGTTCCCTCCCCTGGAGCCTGCTGCCCCCGTAGCTGAGGGGACTGAGCTGTGCTTGTGGCAGCCCCTGAACGGCCAAAGCTTGTGGCTTGGAATGAGAGGGAAGCTGAAAGCCACCAAGGTTATTTTAATGTGCAGGGCTGTAAACTGTAGTAGCGAGTGCCTCTGCATGTGAGGCTCACATGTGCCTGCTGCAGGGGCAGGAGCTGCAGGGGCAGGAGCTGCAGGGGCAGGAGCTGCAGGGGCAGGAGCTGCACTGGCTGTCCTTCTCCTCTGCCTGAATTTCCAAGTCAGTGCCTTTAGGTTCTGCATTTGAGAACGGAACTCTAAAACCATAGGGTTTTTTTTAGGTTTGGGGATTGTTTTTAATTTTCAAACATTTTACACAATGTGTGTGTAGAAAAGCATGGCTGTCTTATCTGCCTGGTTATTTGTAAATTTTGAGTTGATAGCATACTATAAATTCCAGAGCTTAATATATTCACTGGTGCGTGTCTTTGTTCATGCCTGTGTGAACATTGGGATTACGACGCAGAAAGTAAGACAAAAGAGTATTACTCACTTCAATACCATTTCAGGAAGTACCTGAGACACTGCAAATGGTTTTTTTTCTTTTATTTTTACCACAAGTATTCCTGTAAGATAGGAATTCTTTTTTCCAGAATGATTCCTTCACTTGCTCTCACCAACCACTGTGAAGTATGACCTCAGCTTCATAACCTTGACTAAGCACAGTAACTCATTCTGGCCAACAACATTTGAAGCCTAGCAGTAGATGCCTTTTCTTTTTCTTCTACCATCCTTTCCTGTTTGCTGGGAATGTGTTGGCTTCTGGTGCAGTTGTCACAGCTTTCATGTTTTAAAAAAAAAAAAGTTACTAGCCTTTGATGTGGCCTCACTTCTGAGTGGTGGTCCTGGTCAGCTTTGCTGTTTCTGTGTGAGCAGATGTTTGTGCAGTCACGGTCAATAGTGTTAAGATTAGGGCAGGTTTCACAGTGCTTTGTCTGATTGTTTATGCTGTATCCATAATTGCTGGGGGTTTTAGGTACCATCATAGTGCAAATGGGAAGTGTTTGTAACGTGTTATTTGTTCTGTAGTACTGCATTGGAATCCTGACAAAGTCAGTCCTGTAGCACGTGAGATTATTGACGTTTTGCTTTATTTTTCTGAAGCTTGAAACAGGTTTTCATATTTCAAACGTGTTTTTCTCAAAACCTGATGTGTTGCAGTGCTTAAGCCTCTGAAATCTTCCTTCCTTTGGTGGAGCCATACCTCTTAGATTCACTGTGCACTATTGTGCTGCATGTGAAAAGTACTTCTGAAGTATTTTACATGTAAATAGGGTCCCATTACCCAGTTACTTTTAAAAGAAATATATATACATACAGGCACACTCTCTAAATGATGGAAGGTTTCTGCATTTGCCTTTGGAAGGCACTATGCCTAAATTTGCTGCATCAGTTTCCAACATCATGCGGATTATTCTGTGCCATTTCCCCCACAATTCCAAGGAAAGTTCTGCTCCCACAGGGCTTTATGAAGAGGGTCCTGTTTGAATTAGCAATACAATTTTGGGAGGTTGAAGCATCATAGTGCATTGAAATCACAATAGAAAAGCTGGTAACATCAGCAAAAGGCTACTCCCAGTTCCCAGTGTTTAGGCTTTGACCTTTTTCCTTCCGTGTAAACAATTGCACATGATCCCTTCAATCATCTCAACCTGTGAAATGAGACTTATTGTGTTAAATTAGAATTAGGACCTGAATTTTGAGGAACATTTGAATAATTGCATTAGTATAGGAAAATACGCTCCTCTGGATCATTTATTTCACATCATATTTAAGTGACATGAATTTATAACTGAATGTGTGGTGTTGAGTTGGGGTTTTTTCCCCCCCCCCTTTCAAGATGGGAAATTCACTTAACAGTTTATCTTCCATCATCCTATTAAAGTTATCATTTGGAGAAGTAATATAGAGATAAGCATACATGAGGGTTTGTATTTATATATTTGCATGTAATACATTATGCATTAGTAAGCTTTAGTAAGGTTTGCTGAATACACAGTAGTGGATCTAGTTAAGAGAACAAAGCTTGTTCCATGCCATAGCATGAGGTGTACTCATACATACTGTAGGTGGACATTTACAGTATCATAGATTAATAATTTTGCCAATGCATTTTGCATAAAAGGCAGTGAAAGAAACCTAAACATTTTTTTTTATTAAACTCCAAACTATACAATGGCCAGTGCTTGTTTTTGAAAAGTGTGGAAATAAACTGGAGGTAGTGTGAGACTTTTAGACTCAGTTGCTTATAATCTTGCTAAGCTATTTTGATTTTTGGTAGATAGAGTGGCGTATGGATTACAGACTTGTCCTAGTGAATGGGATATAACTTAAGGCAAACTGTAATCTTTTGATTTTAGACTTTCATAGTGAATTGAAAACCTTACTAGTTTTTTTGTACGATACTGCAGTAGAGTTGGAAGAAAAACTCCAGATTATCTCTTTCCCTTATTTAATTTACAGACCATGTCAAGATTTTAATAATAGGGCTTAATGAAAGCTTCATAAAACGCTAATTTTTTCCATCCTGTTTATTGTATCATTAGATGCCTACATGACAGTAGGAAAAAAGTAAAGTTGTTCAGTGCAGTTTTCTTCAGGATTTATTGAAACAAGGCTGTAAACTTTTAGAATCTGTGTTTGTTTAGGGTTTTTTAGTAAGTAACATCTCATAGTTGTGGCTTCATTTGGATTCTCTCATCGTCCATTTTCTCTCCATCTTCATTCCTTTCCTTTGTTTCGCTTGTGCCTGTAAAGAAGACTTAGGAAGACTGTATATACACACTCCTGATGCTTTTAAATGATTGCTGATTCTTCCTGCATGTCTCCTTAGACATTTTGCCCCACTGGAAATCACAGTAACAGCCTTTTTGTTTCTATTCTGAGGTAAAACGAAGCATGGGAAGTTTTTGGTTCTGGAAGTCTTTGGCTGCTCCTGGCCAGAGGGTTGTTGGGATGATTAGACCACAGCTCAGCGTGAGAGGGGCCACTCAGGCTACCTACAGAGTTGTCTTTCTCTTAGGCAAAGGAACAGAGGTCAGGTCAGATCCTGTGAAATGCTGAGAAATGCACCCATGTACATACCTCACGTACGCTCACAAACATTTTAGCTGTTCAGTTTTTGCTGGTTAGAACCAGTAATTTCTAGTGCCTGCTTTTTAATGCCTGTATTCCCAGTGGTAGAAGTGAGATTGGAGCCAATCTTGTAAATCCTTTACCTTATTTTTGCCAGGAAACCAAACTTTTCCCCTCCTGTATACTGTTGATCACTTGATCTCCCTTTCCATGGGGGTGTGATCAGAGGCCTACAGTCAGCCAAGAACTAGCTTTGTCACTTACAGTGTGCAATGAAACTACAGATTAAAGGGCCTAGAGACTGACACATTTTTTTCCCCACCACCCACGTGCAATAAAATGTAACTTGGAAACAAAGCATGTGATCAGCTACGCAAAGGGTTTTAAAAAAATGTTTATTTAAAAGAAAACCCAAACAACTAAAAAACAACCTCCTCCTTTAGTCTTTAACTTTTAAAATTATTACTTTTCCGGGAATGTAAGACATGCTGTATATCTGTGTATATCTCAATTTCCTACAGACTCGTGAATCTTGTGTGCTTAATTTAGGTGACATGCACTCAGTTTTGTCAAAAGCTGAATTTTGTAGCCCACAGAACTTACTCATTCATGACGAAGCAAGCACAGATTGGGCAGCTAACGCTCCTCCAAGTTCAGTCTGGGGTTATTGGTTCAGGGTCATGCACAGGATCCAGCCATACTCGTGCGCAGCGTGTACCTCCCAGTCTCATTGGGGTGAGTGACAAAACCCAACAGCAAGTGCTCGACTGTGCTGAACCTTGGACCACCAGGAGAACATGATTCAGGGGTGTGATGTGATGTGTGCTGCTGCTCACCTGGCAGCACCCACGGCCCAACCAGCTAAAGGGCTGACGTGGTCCTGGGTGGAAGTGTGTGCGAGGGTGGTGTGTTTGTGTTTGTTGACTAATATCTCTTGTACTACTGTGTTTGGGGTTTAGCTCTCTGAACATTTCTGGGCTCTGCCGGATGGGAATGTGCCTTTTTGATGAGGAAATGAAAGTTCATGGTACTTCATGACCTGGTGTTGTGGGAAGCAAAGTGTCTCCATTTCTGCAAAACAGGGTTAGTTTTCCTTCAGACTAGGTAATGACAAGTTATGGATATAATGCCATTTAGACTATATATAACTCTCTGCATATGTTAACATAAAAAAAATATACTTAAAGGTGTTGAGTTGTTCGAGTACCTGTCTCCCCTGCTGCTCCTCCTCTCACAGGTTCGCAGGGTAACCCAACTGTAGGGAGGATATTGCTTCTATCTTGGTTTTGGCACACATCTGTGGTGCTGTGGGGAACGTGGCACCTGGAGAACAACTGCACTCCTTCCCAAAGACTCGGTGAAGCAGTGTGAAAAACCAGAATGCATCTGCACTTGAATTTGTGGCTTTCTGGGCAGCACAGCTGTATATTGCGAGACTGCCAGGCCTGCTCCATGGATCGGTTTCTAAGTGGATATTTCTGTCACGCTTAATAAGAGCACAGTGATGAGACAACAGCGTGTAAGCTGAGCGTGTAGTCTGTGTTTCCTGCACTGCTACCAGTCTTTATTGCCAGTACCCACATAGAAGCAAAACTGGAAAGCGAGCTTTTCCCTTCTCTGGAGGGTTTCCTCCACTGAAAAATGGCAGGAAGATGTGCCAGGGGAGGGTTGGGTTGGGTATCGGGAAGGGTTAGGTTGGATATTGGGGAAAGGGCTCTTCCCCCAGAGGGTGGTGGAGCACTGGCACAGCTCCCCAGGGAAGCAGTCACAACCTGGCAATATTCCAGAAGCGTTTGGCCAGTGCCCTCAGACACACGGTGTGAGTGTTGGGATTGTCCTGTGCAGGGACAGGAGTTGACTCCATGACCCTTGTGGGTCCCTTCCAACTCGGGGCATTCAGTGATGCTGAGCCCACCTTGCAAGCGTCCCTGCTCTTTTCATGCAGGGCAGAAAAAGTGAAAACGACTTTCGTTGTTGTTGGAATGACACCGTACAATTAAAAGCGCGTTGACTGAGGAAGCTCAGGCTCCCCCAGCTCCTGGCCGGGCGCGGGGGCTCTGCCCCGGGAACCCCGCATCCCGCCCCGGGACCCGAGGGCAGGGCTGAGCCGGGGGAGGGGACGGTTCAGGCCGCCTCGAACCCGTCCTGGGCATTTTAGTGATTGCTCTCATCAGCTGACGGCGCCCGGGCAGGGAGCTCTCACCGCTCCCTCTGGCTGCTGGAAGTCTGAAATTACATCTTTGTCTTTGGAGCCGGGCGCAGTGTTGGCGTTGCCATGGCGACGGGCCGGTAATGGTCCCCGCGCTCCGAGCGGCGCCCGAGCTGCCCCCGACACAGAACGGGTAACGGCGGCGTTTCCGCACGGCCGTAGCGCATTAATAGTCACGGTTTATTTCGGTTTAACTGCAAGAATAAAAGCGTTATTTCATTAAATGACTGTCCCTCTCCCCGCCCCCATCCCCTTTGGTTTATGCATTATTAACACGAGCTTTCCTGTTTTGCTTGTAACATTTTATAGGCTCTTTCAAACATGTAGTCAGATTTGCTCTGTTGCTCTTTTATTTTTCAGGCCTTAACCCTTTTCCTCCTCAATCGTGCCTTCAAAAACTTGAGCAGTTCTGGCTGCTCCCATTTAACGTGTTTAAAAACAGAAAAAGGCTTTCTTTTTCTTTTTCTTTTTCTTTTTACTATTTTTTAAAGAGTTCTGGGTGTTGGTTTTTTTTAAGCATTCTACAGAGCGATGCAGATGGGTCTGTTCTTGTCGTTTAATTGAAGCAAGTGCTGAAGTCAACACACAAGGGCCTGGGTAGGCTGTGAAGGGTTTGAGTAAAGGAATTATTTTGGTCTTGCATTTCAATTTGTGTACCCACCTTCTCTTTTGCCCTTAGTCTTGTTACCCCACTCTCTACTCACATAGCAGTTTTTGGGCAGCCTTCAAGAAAGACAAACCTTGTGGCTGAGGGACCGGGAACCAAAAGATCTAGAATAATCCTGGGGACACAGCATTTACCCCCACCACCTTCCTCTCTAACACAGAGCCGGTGAAATACATCTAGACAACTATAAGTATTGTTACAAACACAAGCTTCAGGCTTTGTTTCACTTTTTCAGTGCTCTGATATATAGCTTTCATTTTAGTCTCTAGTAGGAGGCATATATCCAAGTGCAGTCAAGTGCTGTGGATACAGGGATTCGGTTGTCCCTGCCAAGACAAGCAGGCTCTCTATTTAAGAACTTGGAGGCTAATAGGCTGACCTGGAATTCGTAATTCCTCCCCCCTCCCTTTTTTTTTTTAAACTATTAATTTGCTGTGATGGGGTGCTTACTAGCACCTTGCTTTGTCTGTCTCAGTCACAGATCTTGCTCTCCTAAACACTTCCAAGGACATCTCAGGAAAAGACAAAAGTTCCTCAATGTTTGTCCTTTTTTATTGATGTTGTCTAATTATAGCAATGTTGATGTAAGTAGTACATCTTGTGGGTTGGACTTTCAGCTTCTGGGCAATGGACTGAAATTTTGAGATTTATTTCACCCATCCAGCTGGACTGTAGACTGTGCACAGGTCTCTGAGTGGAGAGGTTGTCTGTGCAGGGCCCCTGTTCTCCCCCCAACACGTCCATCTTCGGCGCTCGGGATCCCCAAGCATTTGATGTGAATCCCACAGACACCTTTGGTAAATAGCACTGCTTCTAAAACTTGAGTGAAATACATTTTCTGCTTCAGGGAGGCTCTGGGGTAGATGGAAAATGGATAGTCAACCCAACTCCCTGACCATTTGAGACCAGCACAAGGCTCATACCTGCTCTTGGCCAACAGCAGCTGCAGGCTGTGTTACGGCCCAGCCTGCGGTTGGTCTGTTTTAGTCTTGTTGTGGCACAAACCATCAATTTTTTTAAAATTTTTCTTTCATATATGTATATATATGGGTTTTCTTAAAATTTTGTTTAAATATTAAAACACACACCTCCCCTCTCCCTTCCCTAGTTCTGGCAAATCTACTCCAAGTGTGGATACAACAGTGTACAGCTGCATAGATTAAATAGTCTAGACTGGAGGTTTACTGTCATCTCCTGGGTTTGTGTGTATGAATTTCATCCTTTGAGTTGCATTCCCCTTAAATCTGCAAATTTCTGAGAAAATTAGACAAAACAGTTTACATTCCATTAATAAGAAATTACTAATTGCTTATAAAACAGGCGTATCTTTATCTGCACAGGGCTTTTTAAAGTTGCTGTTTAATCTTTTTTCTTTTTTAATCCCTAAATAAACATGTCTCAGCAGTCACTGCATGTGAAACCAAAACCTAGACGTGGACAAAAAGCAAACACACTGCACTAATTTTCATTAGCATATCCTATCTCCTAGAACATTTATTTTTTCATCTCCCTGTAAATTGATTTTTCATGTGCTTGTGACTGATATTTGAACTGTGTGTTTGTAGTAACTGACTTATGTAAAAGCCAGGTCCTGGATCTCCCAACATGAATATATTATGGAGGTGACCTAGTGGGTCTGTACTTAAGGTTGCACAGAGTTTTCACTTAAAACGATGTTTAAATCCCTTAATTAAACATTAAACTCACACGAATTCTCAAACATGGACTGTTTCAATAAAGAGGATAAACTTTAATTATTTAGGTACTCAATGTTCTTCTTAGTGCTGTATTTGCAGAATTCGGTACACTTAAAATTATTCCTTCCTCAGGTTTTTCCGGAGTTCCTAGTATTTTCTCCTTCTCTGTTCTTTTCTAAATCTTTTGGCCAAGCCTTTCATTGCTGTTAAGGTGTCACACTTCTGTTGACTTCATAAGCTGTGACAATTTACATAAAATAATTTCACTAAAACCAGTTTCTCTTTTATTGTAATAATTAATGAATGACACAGAAGAACATATAGAAGGCATAAGATGAGAAAGCTTTGTATATTAAATCAGTTTTTGCCACAGCAGTTGAACCATATATTAGTTATTTGTAGGTGATATCAGTCTTTTGACACCAGTAATTTGTAATGAGAAGAAAAGACTAGAGAGCCTGTTTAATAGGAAAATACCACATAGAAGCAAAATCCAGACTCACACTTAACCACCAGTAACATCTCTTCTGTACAGGTGGTTATTTCCAAATTAGTCAGTGAATGACAGCTACAGTAGTCCCAAATGGGAGTAAACTTCCCTCTGCTTTTCCCCATCACCTTATTGCTTGAGGACGCAGGTCAGACTTTTTGAAATCAAGTCTTTTCATGGATTTCATTGAGCTTTGGATTAGGCCAATTGATTCTCATCTTCTACCCAGTTTTCATCCTATTCCTCCATATTAATGTCTGTTTTGAGCCTTGTTCTTCGGACAGGGTCTGTAAAGCTGTTTGTGTACAGCTATGTGGGCTGTACCTGTAGGGACAGGCAAGTATAACTCTCCTTGGTAGCATTTGCAACCTTCTACTGAGCTGTAATCGCATTCTTCAGCACAGGTGGAAGCCTGGCTGAAAACAATGGATTTGCAAACCATACATAAATGAAGAAGAATTACTTCAGAAACCAGTATCATGCTTAGAAATAGCATCTGTATTCAGACTCCTTAGTCTCCAGTATTTCTCTGACTATCTGGAAATAGAGGCAAAATGGAGGGGAAAAAAAACCCTGCTCCTCATTAGCTTATGGTCCATGGGAAGTTTTTTATTTAAGACCTTTTAAAGTCAGATTCTGTGTTTTTGCATCGTTTTCAGCCAGCTGCCGCTGTGGTCTCATACACTTATTAGTTGGGGTCTTCTGTCCAATGAAACATCACAGCCAACACATTTTAATTACTTTTGAAAAGAATCTTCTCCTGTTACCAGCAGCGGGTAAGACCTACAAAAAATACTTCCGGCGTTGTTTCAGAGGATGTTAGTTCCCAAATTTTGGAAAGTGCAAGTACTGAGATTGCATACCATAAAGATTCATAATTAGTTTTTAAGAATTGCTTATTGGTTTAGTCAGTGAATGAAGAGTGAAATTCACAGGAAGTTCTTGTTGTCTCCAATATATGAGGAGGTTCTCGAGCTCTTCCAGAGTAGGGGTTGAAATGTTGGAAGTGGAAAGGCTTCCTGCACTTGCACACTGCAAGGTTCACTGGGAAAGACACGTGAACAGGAGCTGTGCCTGAAATGTCCCTTACTGGGGTTCTTGCATTTTACTGGCATTTCTGTGCGTGTACTTGAGTGGTGTGAAACAAATCATAGTGAGGAGGAATCCATGAGAGCACCGAGTAGTGAAATAATGTGGAGAGTCTTAATTTGCATGGGTTGGAATCTTTGGTAATAGTATGATATTAGTAGTATTTTAATAATTTTTTGGACTTACCAGCCTGTGCATGTTCTCTTCATTCTTTTTTTTTTGGGGGGGGGAATAATGTTAAAAATACCAGATCCAAGTACAATGTATACATTGTGACAACAAGGGGTTAAAGAGATGTAATTATGCATTCTTCAGTAAGTGTTCTGCAGTCGGCAATACAGCAAGGATTTTATAGAAGCTGTGGGGAAAAAAAAAGATGACAGAGGGAGAATATGGAGAGAAGGTCAGATCCAAGGATTCTCCTAGGGTTTTCTTATGTTTGCTTTTCCTTTGTGCCATATTATACTCTCTCCTGGTAGAAACAGAAGAAAGCATTACGGCCTGGTGGTTCCTTCTACTGCTAATGTACGCTTGATCCCTTAGCTTTATGGTAGTGGTAGAGGTGAATTTATGGATTCAGTTTCTGAAGAGTTCTGAGCCATCCCAGTGCTTGCCATGGTGCCTGGGTATTCCCCAGCTCTTAGTTACTGCAAGGAGTGCATTGCAGCCCCTGTGAGCACTCAGCAATTCCACAGATGCTGTTTCTCAGCTGTGGTTTACCCGTTCTGTTTGAGCGGATTTGAATTTCCAGCAAAGCCAGCTACTGGAAATAATATCTTTTGCACCTTTTTGGGTGATTTGGGTGAATGAATGGAAGTTCTTGCACAGTCAGTTTTTCAGGCTGACCTGACTGGTGAAGGTAAGCTTTCATCACTGCTCACTAAGCCTTTGTGGGACCAGGGGGAACAAGTAGGGGGCTTTTTTCCTTCCTTTTTTTTTTTCTACCCTGCCACGTGGAATTGGCAGGATGTTTGGGACGCTGGCTACCACCTGACTTCTACCCTGTGAGTTAGCCTGAGGTCCAGCTTGCTGAGTCACTCAGTGCACCAGATTCTCTGGTTTTTGCTGAGCTAATTTAATTTGCAGTTGGATTTCAACGTAACAGCAAAGCATTTCAGGGAGAGATTTGTGTGTTTGGTAATACAGTAGTCTGAAAAAGTTCTGAGTTTCTCCCGCCCCCCCCCAGCCTTTTGTCTTTGAAAAGATGATATGATTTTCATTTTTTTTTCCTGGGTACTTTCCCTGTTTAATTATATGGAAAGAACTGCAGACAATTAAATGAACAGGATTTCTCCCTTCATCTTCCCCTGAAAAAGGAAAAAAAAAAACCCACACAAACCAGCTCTCCTTTGGGACAATGATCCTTAGCCCTGGCACTGACCTTATGGGCACAGACTTCTCATCCTCGTGGAGAGAGGGGAGGGAGACTTTGTCAGTTTACATGCCAGTGCGGAGTTCCTTGCCGTAGAACCCGTGTTTTAAGTTAGTTAATTGCACAGGTCTTCTGAAATGCAGCATTAGAGAACAGTCAAACCCTAAGGACAACTGAATTTTTTCCTCCCACCGTTGTTAAACATCACTTTAAAGCTATTGATTTCCTTCCCCTAGAAAAATAAAAGTAAAGTCCTGTTATGCTTCTCCTCTCTTTCTCTCTCTTTTAACTTTCTTTTTTTTTTCCATCCCTGTGTCTTTATTATTTTAACTCTGCAGAATTCTGAAAGGTTGCTGTGAGGAGGAACGATAGTCCGATAAGTGTATTTCCTAAAGCTTTTGGCCTTTCAAGGTTTCTCTTATGGTAAGGTTGAACTGTGCTGACGACTTGGATTGAGATGACGGGGGAGTAGTCTGCAATACTTTCTGCTTCCGAAAGCTCTTTGTTGATCTAAGAGAGAGCACTTAGAGAGCGGTAGGTCATTTATGTGATTATGAAGAGCACTTGGTTCTCTCTTATTCAAGATGGAAAAATAATAGTTTTTGAATAAGAGGTCGCTGTCAAGATGACATTGAATGTGACTTCTCTTCCCTCTTCATTCCCTCCCCCACTAGAAGAAAAGCAGCACTGGAACTATTCAGGATAGGCCTGGATTTTTCCAGCTCCACATGACTTTCTCTTTTCTTGTTCTTTGTTCGGTTTATTCCTCACCATTTCCTCTGTGTAATGTTTATGCTTCTTGATGGTGTCTGGATATTTATGGCAACTAGAAATTTAAAAATAAATGTAGTGCCTGTAAGGCTCTATGTGTTGTTTTAAGTCTTGTTTTTCCACTTTGCAGAATTAAGCTGCGAATGTGTGATGTGGTATCTGCTTGGGTGACAGATGTCCATTCCTGAATGATGCTGTGTTCCCTTTTGTGCTTTATTTATGGAGTGATTTGCTTCTAAAATAATCTCTTAATCTTTTCCAAACTACATTTCTGTATGTGCTCTTTTACATATGTCATCATTTAGGGTAACAGAATGAAAACTGAAATTACTTCTAAATGCTTTGTTTCTAAAGCTAATAATAGTGGAATAACGCTGTCATTCTTGGTTTGATGTGTCCTTTCAGAACTAGGTTAAGTGTGTAGTTTGGTTTTGCTCTGGTGGTTTTTTTGTGTGTTTGTTTCCTATAGCACTGCTGTGACAAATTGTGTTTTAATTTTGTTCACTTATCAAATGAAAAGATAACAGTAATTTGTCCTTTTCTATGTTAGGTTTGCTTTTATACCTCAGAAAAGGAGCTGTCCCCCCAAATTAGGATCAGTTGCTTAGAGTACAGAACATAGTAATATTTTATGAAAATCATTAGCAGTTACTCTACAGTTAATTTACTTAAACCTGTATTGAATATCAGTAAACACTAATTCATCAGAAATTTCCTTTTAGTAAACTTTACCAGATGTGGTTTCAGCTTGGGGAAGGACTTATCAGTGGAATATGTGTAATATCTTACAGCAGGGAAGCCCTTTTTAGATTCTCTTATTTGCAGGCTAAAATTAAGTCTGTATAAAGTGTGTTGAGATTTTCAGGTGTTTGACTGTTTATCTGTTGAAAAGAATTCAGCTGGAATTTTGAAATTCTGATTTTTGGAAAACTGAAACCGTTTTGGAGCCCATTTGGGGAAGACAACACTGGAGTATTTTGTTTTCTTTCTGAACTTTTTTTTACATAATATATATTTTTTAAAATGTGGGTATTAGAACTGAACAGTAATTTGACTTTCTGATTAAGACACCTCAAAGTTAAATAGGAAGTGCAGAGAACTTCCATGATTTATTAGTCAACCATCCAAAAATCACAGAAAATTCTGTGCAGGCCTGAAAAAGCGTAGTGTTGCCATTGATCTTCTATTACCAGGCTGTGGAAACTTCTGAAAGTTGAACTCGGCTTCTCATAGAAATTAATCTTGTTTAACTTAATCTTGGATTTAGAATTTTTTTGACAGTAGTACTGATGTTCCCATTATTACAGGATAAGTCCTGAGCGTAGATGATGAGTATTGAGCAGTCATCACTGAACAAGAGCTGTAGTTCTGGCTCTGTCCACTGAACTCTTCCCGAGAGCACTTGCTGTGCTGCGGCCCCCGAAGTCCTGAGTATTTCTGGAAATCTGCTTGATTCCTCTTAGGACCTTACTTCACAGAAGCCTGGCCTTGTTCCTTCAGTGGCTGCTGAAGCTGTTTGGTGCTGGCGTGGGGCTGGACGAGCGTTGCCGTGCGCGCTGGGAGCGGGCGTGTGGAGCGGCTCTCCCTGTAGAGCCCCGTGAGAGATGTTGCTGGGCTGCATCTGGATGTTTTACATAAGGTCTGGATCCAAGTCCTTTGAAGTCTTTGAATGACTTCCATTGACTTTAATAGGCTTTGTGGCAGCCCCTAATGATTTGGTTGTGATCTGAAAAGGGATGTTCAGAGATTTTTCTATGATGAGAAAATGTTACCTTGTAAAGAACCAAGTTCAAATAGTCTGATCAGTTCTCAGGTGGAAGTGAGCTTCTTGCTATCTCCTGGAATCCTTTTGTCCCTGTCGAAAAAAGGAAAGTCAGAAAATTAGTACTCATTGCTCAAGGTCCAAGGTTGAAATTAGCAGAGGAGACAGGTTCTGCATTGAACTGCACTGAAGAGAAGTGGAGAAATTTGCACAGTGCAACTGTCTGCTCCTCTCAAAATTATGCAGTAAGACCCTCATCCTCGCCAACAAGTCTCTTTGCTCACAGTTATGAAGTAAAAAGGCAGGAGAGAAGAAGGAAAAACTGGAAATAATGTTCATTCATACTAATATTGTTCTGAGATGAGTGATGCCATAGGTCTAAAACTGGTACTAATTAAAAAAAAAGTCAAATTTGGTTTTTAAAGCAAGGCTGGAACAGAGAATGTGTTTCACTGTCCTGCGAATTAAATAAGAAACCTACCAATTCTTTCCATTTTCCCATATCTCATGTGTTCCTCTCAAAGTTTTCTATCGCTTCCAGAAAAGTTTTCAAAATTATTCTTGTGTGTAATTACATTTTTTTCACGTAAGGTGTTTTTTATTGATATCCAGAAAAGCTTTCCTTTTCCGGCTTCCTCTGAATTCTTTCATATGAGGTAGGAAATCAACTCATTGCTTTAACAAATCAATGTGGACAGCTTGGACCTGTTGAAATTCTGATTCTTTGTTTACTGAATTATTTTGTTTACTTAGTCTTTGTCTTCCCTAAATTACGAAAATCTCTACCTTTTTTTTCTTTCCAAAACAGATGTGTACTGTAATAATGATGTTTAAACAGTTTGGGGACAAACTGTAGCTCCATTTCATTGTTGAACATGGGGATCTCGTAGAATGTGCTTTTACAATTATGTGTAATTGTCTGTGTCTTCCTGTAATGGTTTGTCTTAATATTTTTATTTGTACATGTGCATGGAAGAGTTCCTCTGAATTTGCTCTGGGACTGATTTATCACAGTTATCCCTGTTTTGCATCTGTGTAATTACTTTGAAATCATTGAACTTAGGCCAATACGAGGTTGCAGTAGTGGTGTCCTGCTTTTGATGGTGCTTTTTATTCTGGTTGAAACGCTCTGATGATCCAGGTGAGGATGAAATGTTGTACTAAGCTGTGAGACGTTTCCCTGTTTGGGTTCATGCTGCTTATCTGCCGGCACTTTCGTTCTTGGGAGCTGTATTAGCGCAGTTATTTCCGTGTCCCTTGGAAATGCAAAGCAGTGGGGAGAAAAGTTAAAATCAAAATTCCTCGGTTTTCTGGTATTTACACACCAGCTGGACCAAAGTGGTCCTGTTGGTCCTGAGGGTCTCAGACTGTATTTTTGGTAAAGGCATTATTCTGTCCTTCATCTTAAAGTTTATTAAAGTTTTAATAAAAGAAAAAAAACCAGACCATTTTTAGACTTTTCTAATTTTCCCCATCTTCTTTGAAGCAATGAATTATCTTGCTAGAAGGAAAGCACAGGCTGGCGTTACCAGAAAGTGGTTTGTGTTACCAGAACGTGGAGGGTGCTGGTTGCTTTCAGAATAAATAACTGTGGTTGTGTTTCCATCAGCCCTTCACAATCCCGATGTTCCTCTCATTTCTGAAATCCGGCCCTTGGCAGTGACGGAAGGAGACCAGCTGATACCCCTTAAATAAGCCAGCCCTATGTACAGTCCTTTTGTTTCATTTTTGACCCCCCTCTATCATGCAGACCTGGAGAACCTTATTTGATACCAGGACTGGTGTTGCCATGGTCTCGGCCAGGTGGGTTATTCATCTGTCCCAGGACCTCTGGCTTCCCTGGCTGGGAGTCACCAGGGTGCTCCCTGCCTGACACCCGGGCCCTGCATCATGGGAAGGGGTGCCACACCGTCACCACATCAGCTTTTTCCCTCCTTCCCTTCAAGATTAGGAAAGCAGGTGTTAAGTCTCATTTTGAGAATTTATTGTTATCTGTTACTGACGCTTTGGAGACCACTCTGCTTACCCACCTAATAGCCAAATGCAAGCTAATAGTCTGTACAGGCCATTGAAGCCTAAAATCCTACTAATTCCTTCCTCTAATGAATAATCCCTGATCTCTGTATGTGCCTTGACTACGGAAGAGCTAATTATGAAATTCATTGTAAGGAAAATTTCAAACTCACGATTTCTGTGCCTGGGCTTTGTAAATAAATAATGCGTCTGCATGTATACCGTGCACAACGTTACAGCCTTCTTATGGGAAGTTAAATATCCCTGAAGAAATTTAGTTAAAATAAATGGGATTGTAAAACATCTCTTTTGCTCAGTGGGTTAATCACTCATAGTTTAGGGAATAGGTTGCCTGTTCTGTATGAAAGGTCGTTCGTTTTAACCCTTAGGAAAGACATCGTGTGTTGTGCTGGTGAGTAAAGTTGTTAAGAGCTTTGAAGAAAGAAGCTTCTTCAAGCTGCAGAGCGGGAGGTGGGATTCTGCACTGGGTCCTGGGGGCCCCTGCGCTGGGGCCTGGAGAACTTCCTACTCTCCCTTGCCAGTAATTCAGAGAAAGTGTTGCCGTTCTGTGCCTGGAAATGTATCGGGGTGGTAAATCTGGTTCTTTGGGTTGAAGAATGCTTGTAAGAAACAAGTATAGTGATCTCTTCAGTTCAGATTTAAAAAAAAAAAAGAAAAGAAAAAAAGAGGAAATTTTCTAAGCAACCAAAGTGTTGGGGTAGAGATGTTGCATAAATTATAATGAGCACCAGAGGACACAGGATGTGTTCATTCCCAAGCTGCATGATTATTTCGTGTTGTGAAGGGTTAGCTTTTCAATTGCAAAGCTTAATCACTTTTCAAATGAATATTTCATAACAGTTATTTTTTCATCAAATATACAACGGCATGCTTATTTTGTGCCTCATGTGGTAGACATTAGTTTTCAGCAGCTTTAAATTCCTTTTATTTCTCCTGAACTCGGATGCTTGTTTTCAGCCATGGATGGGCAAGAAAATAGTTGTGAATGTTTCCTGATGAGTGGTTAATCTTGTGGCTGAGCGCTAGGAAGAACCCAGAAGTTTTAGTAAAATTAGTCCCCAAATCTTAAAACATTCTAATTTATTTCATGCTGAGTGGAGCTTACGTGACTGCTTTAAAATATTTTCAGTTTAATTTTAAATGAAAACACAACTGTTAGAGACCTCTGCCACTATGAGTAAACCCTGTTTAGTGATACAGCACAACCATAGTAATAAAAATGGCTAATCTTAGAACAGCTTCTTTTTTGCTAAAAGAGTTGGACAAGAAGGATCTGTATATACATTTATATATCCAGTCGCTTATCTACATCTGGAGTGATCGGTGTAGGTACTCGAGAACTGCCCTGGCTTAGGGTGAATTTTGGGTGACTGAGCTGTTATATATCCTTCAGTCCCTGAATCAGGGGAGTTCTGTAGCACTGCTAAGCTGGCTCACGACTGGATCTCATGAGCACTTTGGCAGATGGATGAAAATTAAACAGTCTTGGAGGTTTTGAATTATACTAATGGGCCAAACTGGCTCGCGAATAGGAGAAATGCAAAGGTGACCTTAAGGCACCCTCTCTTTCTGTTCTTCTGTTCAAGAATTCCTTTGGTACTCACCTGTCCAGTCTGTTCAAAATTAAAATATGCTTTTCTTTGAAGTCTGCAATGAAAGAAATATTTATAAAAATATAAAGTGTTGTTTTGACTAGACAGACTACTTATTTTTCTTGTCTAGTTATTTTTTCTCATACTTCACAATATATTTCATAGTGCGCTTTGAAGCCTACAGAATATGGTATTTGTCTTTTTACTTCCAAACAAAACCAATAAATCTCTAAAACTCATTTAATCAGATATATAAGGCACAAGGTAGTCTGCAGTTGAGAGTAGTGCAGTGTGTTGTGCCTGCACTCACTCACATTGAACCAGTGGTATTAATGTAGAGGCATTCATGTTCTTTCTAGAAGGAGTATTTTATGGGATTTTTCAGCCTTACACTGGTGTGCATTGGACGGTGATGTTCAAAATTTAAGCACGCAGTTTCAAATCTTAATGGTAGTTACATTAGAGTTCCCTGTTGTGTTTGCCCTCGTTTCCTTTCACCATGTAGCACTGCTGTGTTTGTCAGGATGCCCTACACCTTTGTGTGGTTTTTAATCAAGTACAAGATCTGTAAGCCCCTCGTGCCACAGTCACTCTTGTCTTGTGTCCCTAGGACTACAAGTCACTTTCTTCTGTCTTCTGTCCATGCAGCTGAAGTTAACTGTGGGACCATTTTAAAAAGTAGTCATTTTTTCTCTGTTGTGCAGTTTGCAGTTTAAATCGAGAAACCCAGGAATGCTTGGGTACTTCTGAACAGCACGAAGCCCGTAACTGTTCAACCTTGTTATTACATGCCTGCTTAGAAATTTTTTTCTTTCTCTCTGATTTACAGGCTATTTTGTAACAGCCACTTCCCTTGTCTTTCTATACACGTGGGAAAAACAATATGTCATATGCTAAAGCTGCTTGTGATCTATAATTTTCTTCCTGTATAACATGCCCTCTAGTTCTTTGGTTAATTTTTTTCACTTTACAACTATTTTTTAAATCTGCGATTGTCTCTACACCAAAGTTGGTTTGAAGGTGAAATACTGATGCCTCTCAGAAGCCTCGAACCCAAAATACTTTTTAAGCACGTAGATATGTAATAAAGGCTTAGGAATTACTGACTCTTTCAACTTCTTTATTATATGGTTGGTGGTCAGAAGCTGCAAGTCCATAATACACCGTTAGTGTACGCTGTCACATGGAGAATTCAGGTTTCTTCAGAATTTCAGGTTCTTTAGTGCATAAAGCAATCTGCAGAAGTAGTTGCCTTGCTGTTAGGAATTAGGTAGTGTTGGGCTGCTGCTGTTAGTGCTCTGATGATATAAACAAAATAGAGTTAATCTATATGACCTAAGGAGGAGGGAGCTGACTTCACAAACATCAGTGAATTTCTTCTCACAACAGTCCTGGGAGGTAGGAAGTTGTATTATTACTATCCCTGCTGAGTATCTATGGCATGGAAAGATTAATGGATTTGCCCAAGGTCATGGAGGAAGTGAGAGGCAGAGATGGAATTGCATCCAGATACTCTGCATCCCGGTCAGATGCCTTAATCACAGGACTGTAACCCCTTAGTATCTGTGAGTTTGTTTGCTTAACTAAGTGCTCTCCATGTGGTGTCTTAAAAGACTTACTGTACATTTTTACGACACTTACCCAGTGTGCCTTTTGTCCTGAGTGGAAACTTAGTGAAAAGGATTTTTAGGGACTTCATGTTCAAGTGCCATCTGTTCTTTCATATATATTAATTCTAAGATTAGAGATAGCTGCACTTTGTTTCGTCGAGTTGAATCAGAATGCTGAAAATGCAATATAAGCAAAATATGGTTTGGAGGGTTTTTTTTTTAATTAATATATTTTTCCTTCGATGTTTTCTGTGGGAGAGAATTCATCACAATAAATGATTAAACTGTCAAAAGAATATTAGCTGTTAGTGGTCTGTTGATTCATTATGTGCCTTCGTGTGTCTGGAGTCATTGTGCTCCACAGCGAGCAGAGATGGGGTTGTCCAGGGGGAGCACCGCAATGACCATTACCAGTTGATTAAAAGGGAGGTATATGCAGTGAGGAACTGCTCATAAATTATGGCCTTACAGCTGGAGTTTATCTGTCTAAAAGGAGCTGCCAGCATCCTTATTTGTTCATTTGGCATCTGAAAACACGCGCGTGGTCAAAAAGCGTTAGGTAGTAGGCTGTAATAAACATCTGTGCGCACACTCGCCTTGTACAGCTACAGGTACTTGGACTGCTCGTGGGGGGCTTCCTCCTGCCCTGAGCAGGAGAGGACATGGGGCAGCTGGCCCAGGCACTGGCCTCCCCCCAAGGTCTTCTTCACTGTTTGTAGGATCATACAGGATGCTGGGTCTTTCCGGCCCAGACAGTGAATGATTTGGCTACGGGGAAATCTGCGTTCGCTCTTTGCCGCTCGCGGTCAAAGTGGGTTTTCAATCACTAGCCCAAGGCGTGCACTTAATATATGGAGTGCCTTGATGTGGTGCCCTGCTTTGCCACAGACACGTTTGAACCTCAAAGACATCTCCTGGCTCTGTAGATGTTAGAGAACAATAATGGCGAATGATTTTTTTTTTCCTCCTTCATTCAGTATTTATATTCATTTTCCCTTTACACTAAAAAGAAAGTACTGAAAAGTTACATGAAGTGAATTCAAGTCAAAGGTGTTTAACGTATGCGAGGGAAATGAAGCTTAGATTTCAAGCAGTGATCAATGAAGTATAGTATTGTATGATCATTACGGAGCAATAAAGCAGGGAAGGAATTATCACAAGGATGTATGTGCCATTCATCATACCCTTTTAATGCCTCTCTTTCTTGCTTGCTTTCTTTTTATTGTCTCCTATGTTTTATATTCTTTGATCCTATATATGGGAACGAAGTTCCCTCCTCCTCTCTGACATTTTCACCTACTGTTATACAATGCCAGCTTAGAAGAGAGAGGAGTACTTTACGGGAAGAAAGTTTATATACTCAATGCTTTAAAACTCTGAATAGAATTAAAATACCTTACGCTTCAGGGATTGTGAGTTTTGTGAGAAATACTGCTATGTTGCATTTATTCTGAGCACAGTCAGAAAGTCAGTGGCTTTGCTGAAAAACAAATGGGTTGAAAACTGGAATAAAATGACAGCATCATATTTTTTACTTTAGATTTGCTATAAGAGAAAACTATCATAGTATCAAACATTGTACCTTACTTGCTAGGGGAGGACTAAGGTTGGAGGCATCAGGGATTCTTTAATTCTGTTTTGTTTGTGCCCTGATGGGTGACCAAGATTGCCAAATGTTTACCTTTGCATATGAGACAAAAGTAATTAACTATCTGTGAGTTGTTGTGTACTTAAAAAGGCTTGAGGACCTGAGATGACAAAAGCAGTGCTATAAATGTCCTCTTAGGGCCTCTTAGGCTGGCTTTCTCCAGATGTTGGCACACATTTGTTGGCACTGAGATCTGATGTTAGTGGTGTCCGGTGAAACTGGACATCAGTCCCTGAAGTGGTACCTCACGGCGATCCTTCTGCAGAGGCAGTGTGATTAATAATAATCAATTCAGGGCTTGCAGCATAATCCTAAGTAATGCAAACTGAAATGTAAATTATTAAAGTTTCTGTTTGACAGTAAGCAAATGCACAGGCCTGTTGTCAGAAGAAAGGGTGACTCAGCCGTACTCTTGAATTGATGTATCAGGCTTCAGTGACATCTTAAGATTTGATGACAGGTCTATTAAGGAGAAAAATAGTAATTTATAATTTCCGGGATAAATTAGTACTTACTATTATACCCTAGGTTTTTTCAATTTTTTTGGTGGTAAATAGCATTTAAAAGATATTTACAGCATCATTTCAGATGAACAGAACTTTGAGGAATCTGCCTTGAAATGTTCTTAATTAAGATGCAAAGAAATTTATCTCAGTGCACTGTGTAGATATTAATCAGCGTAGGTGGAAAATGGGAACACACATGATTAGTGATAGTATTTTACCTTCAGACCTTGAAAATGGCTTTAAATGAAACACTCTTAAATCCCTTGTCACCCCCAAACAATATAACACACCATTTTGACTCTCTAATTACCAAGCCTAATTTGTTAATTTCAAAGGGGAGCGCAGCAGCCTATAAAGGCTCGGAGGACTCTTTTGAAAAGAGCAATGTGGTATAATTAAAATGATCAAGTGGATCTAATTCTGGGGGGGGGGGGGGGGGGGGGGATGTCTTCCCTCGTAAGGTTACTTCAAATTGAATTGGAGTTGGCATATATAGCCTTTAATGAGGTAACATCCCCAGATAAAACATCTGACTTGCTGTTTATTTTAATCTACATTTACTTGCAGGCTTTTATAGTAAGAGAGCTCTGTCTAATGGGTCGACCAACCCGAGTGCTGCTTCCAGCCTAGCAACTGGCCTTGCATGGCTTTGGGAGAGCACTACGCTCTCGATGGTGAAATTGGTTTATGTTTGTTTCTGATGCATCCATCACTGTGACAATTATGCTTGAGAAAAAGCAAAATGCAGAAGTGATGCTCCTTGTATGCCTTCCCATGGGTAATGGTGGTCAAAGCATTAAAGAGGACGTTTCCTTCCGCTCTTTGCCTAAGCTGAGTCGTCGTCAGTTAAGCTCCAGGCGGATTTTGAACAGAATTTTCCTAGTAACTGTTTTCCAGCCATATTTTTCTGGACCAATACAAGTGTGATTTCCCAGTGGACACCCACCTGCCAAAACGCTTATTCTTCATTTAGGGCAGATATACCTGGCTGGGGGCTGGGATTTAGGGATGGGTTTGGTAATTTGGTGGTTGTTTGCAGGGTGAGAGGCACCGGTGGATTTGGTTTAGTGAGTGTCCTCTGCTTCCTTCCTTCCCCCCTATCCCTCCGACTTGGATTGATGAGTAAGCATCGTTCTGGGCTTTGAACTCCTGCATGAATATAGTTCTGTCTGTTCTGTGTTAAAAAGATAAATACCTAATCTCAAACTTCCTAATCAAAACACTTTAGATTGACTTCAGTAGCAGATTTCTTGTTTTGTTTTTAACTCTTCTGGGTGTTTTATCTTATAAACCCCTGTAATAATAAAGCCGTATGTATCCTCAGCTTATTATTCATATTCCTTAGTGTGCCACAAAGGAGGCATTATGGAGCCTTGCGTTCTAAAATAAAACGTTCTGTGCAAAGGATGAAGTTTCTCTAGGAAAGAGCTGTGATGAATGCACATGGCAGGAGGCTGGCGAGGAGAGGAAGGGAGTGGCTACCCTAGGGGTGAAGTTTGGGGAGTGTAGTGCAGTCCTTTTCTCTCTCAGCAAGCCTTTATGCTTATAGCCCCACCCCGCTTCGGCCCATGTCCTGGTGGAGCAGGTAGGCTGTGATGAGTAGATACTTGACCTCGGAGGAGACAGGAGTGAGAGCCTGATGGGTGCTTCCCTTTTCAGCTTGGTGGTGGCTTTGTATGGAAAGGCGACTGGCTGGTATCACCTGGGAGAGCAGAGGTTAACGTTTCAGAGGAGGAGGAAGAGCTGTTTGTATGCAAGTGACATTGAAATGGGAAATGAATATTTTAATACCCATGGCCAAGGCCAGTGAGTTGTACTACGTGCACGTGTTCCATTTTGGCTGGACCCCTTCTGAGCACTGTTGCCTGAACTGTGGAAATGTAGCAGAGGTCTATGTTGACAAGTACATTATATTGCTCCTCTCTTCCTTTTCTCGTGTACTTTCAGAAAAGAAGGGACCAGAAAGAATTTGGTAATAATACATGGTCTCTTACTGTAACCATCTTAGCAAGGCACTGTTGCCTGTGGTGTCTAACGTGACTCTAAACAAATACTGTATTTCTTATGCAGATCAGCAAATGCACGTCAGCAGAATTGTCAGCATCTGTAAAAGTTTTTAGATTATTCCTTATATTTTTTGTTTCTGTTGATCTTGAACAACATTAGCAGCATTCGCAACAGAAAATAAATCAAGAGTAAGCATGAGAAGGAACCCTCCTGCTTGTGTGGTGGTTTGGTTTTTTTTTTTTATTGCTTTCTTGGCTTGCTTTTATCATTGCACTCAAGAAAGACACAGTTAAAGAAACAGTGATCCTTTCTACAGCATTTTGAAATAATTACTTTCCCACTACTCAGTAAAAAAATGAGATAGTTAGCTGCAGTAAAACAAAAGTAAGGAGGGAGAACATTAGTAAACATTTCTAACATGCTAGTCCTGCATGCACCAGCCGTTTATTAGAAGCCTTTGATGTCCAGTGTTCTCCAAATTACATGTATAAAATGTTTGAAAAGAAAAGAAACACAGTTGGATGGAGATGGAAACTGCAAATTATGAAACAAAATGTAAAATATATCTGTATAATTAAGTAGATATAATATTCAGTGGGTTTATAATTCGACTGCAGATCTGTAGTTCAGTACAGTGTAATTATTTTGTGCATTCTGTATTTTTTCATTTCAGGTGTGCAGTTGGATGTAGGTAATAGCAAGAATAATATTCAGAGCTCTGCTTCTTGATGGTGTAAAGCCAGTACTTGTTGGTAGGAAAAATGCCACGTAAAACAAGTGGATTACACTGAGATTGGAGAGTTTTTTTTCCCTTGTGTTTCTTTAACATGTCTAGCAACTACTGAGCCAAGTATGGAGAAGCCTTTACCCTCCTAGGTCAGATTCCAGCAAAGCCGTGTTGCTTTTCTAGAATAATGCCATACGGCGAACTGACTCAGCTTTAAGCACTGCATCTGGTCCCGAGGGGAGAAATTACCCATCCAAATGCCGGGTGGATGGCAGGCACGCACGTCGGGATGGAGCTGCAGTGTGCTCATATTCTGTTTCACTAGGGCTGCAAACATTCAGAATAGCTGCTTGGTGTATTTGAATTTGATCCTCGTAACAGTAAAGGAGCATGAGGGGATTGGAAATAAAATAAGAACAATAGCTATTCCTCTTCACACTGCTTCTGTAAAGTAGTTCTGATACATTGAAGGGAATTAATGTCTTTTGGCATGGTTTATTTCATTTTCCAGAGTGGATCTGGTAAGTGAATGGGAATCAAATACAATTATAATAGCCCATTTCTCTTTCCTAAATAAAGTTTGGTATGCTCACGTTAACTCATATGTCAGTAGTTGCTTAGTTTTACATGAGTAAAAGCCAGTTTATAATAGCTAGGAATTTGACTTTATTTCCTTCTACTTGAGATTTTCTTGAGCTCCTCTAGCAGTAAAGACTCCTGTTTGGGTTTCAGTCCATGTTAAATGGGTAAAATAGCAGAGAGTGAATTTACACCTTCAGTTCTTTGAAAGAAATAAGAAGTAAATATCAAGCACTAAATGAGGTGTTCCAAAACAGAGAACCTTTTTTTTTCAGGGGGCTGGGGAGGACCCCTGTTTTGTTTATTTGACCATTCTATAACATATACTGTAATAACCATGAAATTTGAGTAAAACCAGTAACTGATAAATTCCTAAGTGCATTAGTGATTGCTGCCCTGCAGTGGTGTAGTGCTCAAACACTAGGGTTCATCCTGCCTGTTTGGGTTTTTTAAAATAACTGATTGATCTTATTTTAAGATTATAATTGGAGTGAGCTGACGAGGTGCTTACTGGTTGTTGTCTAAAGGCAATGATGCTTCAGAGAGTGCCAGAGTCAGTGCGTTCCCTGAAGGACTGAGACTGGAGCCGAGGTGTTTGGTAGAGGGCTGGGACTTGGGGCGTGAACGAGGCAGTGAAGTTCTTCCACAGAGGCTGCTGAAATTTGAGAGGCTGGGTAGTGGCACTGGAATTTGTTCCCTTCCATCTAATCTTGGTGGCTTTTTTCTCCCTGGCTGGTGCTCTGAAGCCTTCTGCGTGGTGATGGGGTCTCCAGCACCCCTGCTGAGGGGCACCCGTGCCTCGTCCTTCTGGTAAACCCTCGTGAAGCTGTGAGACAGATCGTGCCATGTTTCCTCCTGTCACAGGCATGACCAAGTCTTTCCAGTGATGTTTCCTTTGAAGAGCAATTTGCTGAAGAACGGATGTGCTGCTTTGTTTTGCTCGTGTGCATTTTAATTTCCTACACATCTAGGCTTGATTTTTATAACCAGGCATACTGACAAGTGAAACCCTTGGGTTCAGTTGCACGTGCAGCAATGTCAACTCCTCTCAAAATCTTGGAAAGTGTAAAAATGATAGAATACTCTGTGTACTCCTTTAAGTTTCTAAGAACTTGTCTGGGTGTATGACTAGTGTTGAAATGTTGAACTTACATCACCTGTTGAGGGACAGTATATAACATGCTGTTCACAGGGCCCTGTTTTTCTAAGTGGAAAAACTCTTTTTGCATTCCATGTGTGGTGCGATCTTGTCAAATCCCAGAATGAAGAGAGATTGAAAGTACTTCCATTTCTAAAGATTTATGCTGAAGCAAGAAATTTGCAGGTATTGTAGGGAATAATACAGGTTTCAGTGCAAGCTGAGCCATTGTCATCTTCTTCATACTCTTGAATGAATAACTGAAATGTCCTGGGAACTTTGTGAAGCAATGGATCTAATTGAAAAAATATTGTGCATTTGGACCAGCTTTCTCAATTTTCTCTATTCATGAAAGTAGCAACCTTTCCCCCAAATTTCATATGCTGTGTTTCCAGTGAAATGAGCAAATCTCAGAAATAATCATCATATGTAAAATAGATTTTTAAAAATGGATTCAGAGAAAAGGTATTTTAATAAACAGAACCTTCTGACCACCGAAGTAGCTAATCTAGACTGCAGTAATAATTCAAAAACCTTCTTCCCCTCCCCAAACTGGACACTGTGTGGTTCTTTCAAGTGCTTGTGGTATGTATTATTGGGAATGCAAAGTGTTTAGATTCTCTCCACATCTGTTGTCGCGTTGGCCTCCTGTATTATCTGTGTCCATTCTTTTGTCAAAAACATTCAGTTCTCTAATTTCAGTATAGCACCAGCTTGAAGTAGTATATTTTCTGCTTATTGAAGTAAGGCTAAAAGCTGATAAGAGAAGTCTTTTTAAAATCCTATTTTAGACTGAGTACTAGATTATATGCTTGAAAGGAAGTGAATAGGTATCTTTTACTGATGACAACCAGGACAGATGGAATTCACTTTCTAGGCTAACCTAGTTTTTCAGGTTGCTTTCAAAAAAGCACTACACTTGCAACCATACAAAGATGTTACTGACCTAATCCACAGAAAGGAAACTATTTTTATAAAAGGGACAACGATAAATGACTGTTTAAAAAAATAATGCTGTTGGGGTTTTGTATTTCATTGGGTTTTTTCCTCAATTTGATTTCATTTACTGCTTAAACCGGCCTCATTGAAACCTAAGAACATCCCTAGACTGTCATGGGCTCTTGAGTATTTTATTTAAATTTTAGACAGATGGTGGAGGGAGAAGAGTGAGGCTTTCTATATAAATTACAGAATGAGGTGGAGGAATTTGTTAGTTCTGGTTTAATATCTGCACTGAAAAACTGTCTGTTTAAAGTTCTGTTGTTTTACTTAATATCCAGTACTGATTATTTAATGAATTCATAGAGTACTCGATGCTTGTACGTGGTGGTTGCTATGAACACTGGGTGACTGGTAACTCCTCTCTTTCTCACCTCGAGAGCAGGCTGGTAATTGTCAGAGCTTTTCATTTGCATGTTCCTATTTCTAGTCAGGACACACCCAATCAGGATTTTTTTTGTAGGCTTGATTTACATACTCCTGCGTTTCTGGAAGTCTGGGCACAGGTAGCGTGGCACAAAATGCATTTTCTGATTACCCTCTGGAAAGGGCTGGGGACTCTTTGGACCCTACCCTGCTATGTGGTCCTTATCTTCAAGGTGTTCACACAGATGTTGGACAGTAGTGCTGCCAGACCTCTGTCAGATGGTTTCTAGTACGTGTTGCCTAGAGGATGGGTCCTTGAAGCAGAATGCTTTGGTGGTGAAGAGAATCAGCCTGTTTGTCTGGGTCAGGTGGTGGATTCGCAAGAAAGTTCTCGCGTGTCCCTCTGTAGGGAGCTCATTAATTACTAATATTGGTAATCCCCCTTTGGGCAGGCATTACAAGTATTCACTGAAGCACAGGTGTGCTTTTCTGCTCTCCTCGTGAGCTTTGCAAGCTGTGAACACTTGGTACCTTTGTCTCAGCATTATCATGAGGAAGGGGAAATAGTGACCGACTGACTTGAGAAACTGACTTCTTTGCAGCAGTCCTTGAGAGAGGAACAGGCTTTTATATAAAATGCATATGTTTTTATGTAAAATGCTCTTCTTGCCAGTAGACTGAGAGAAATTTTACCTTGAAAGATACATTTCCGCTGCAAATGGTCTACATTTAGCTGACCACAGATTTCAGTTCGAGGGGCTGAAGACCTGATTTGAGCAGAAGAATTATACAGTGTCTTTTCAGCACGTCAGGAATCTCTGCCTTGACGTTTAAAAGTTCAGCACTGCTCAAAGGATCTTCCTCACCTTAAGGCAGGGATTGCTTGAGCATCATCTCCTGCTTCAGTGGGGTACTGGTGTGTCTATGCACACTAAAACCAGCAAGGGTCTGAGAACATCTTGGCTAAATTGGGTTGCTTCTCTGTACTGGACAAATTTGAACCTTCCCATTTCAGGCAAAGAATCGATAACATCAAATGAGGTAATCACCTCTTTTAAAACTTCTGTGTTTAGATGATGACATCTTTGGAAAAGCCAACCACTACACCCTCCTGACCCACAGACACCTCCTCCCCCCCAACCCCACACCCCAAGGACCAGAAGGAAAGGTAGCAGTTCTGCTACGCAGTCATAAGCAAGATCCGTATTTCCACTGGCAGTTGAAGCAACTTGGATGTTGAACTTGTTTGTGAATGTAGAAAGGTGAAAAGGCCAGGACTGCTAGTGAAATCCCTTTCCCTCTGTTGACCTCTTGAAAGAAAGGTATAGTAGGCCCTGTTTCGTTTCAGTCAAAAGACAGTCCTCCCATGCTGTGCCTTAATCCTAACCGAGAGCTCTGGCACAATCCTATGTATGGGGCCCGTAAGGCAAATTTACCTAGGATTCTGAAGTAAGGGTGAAGGGGGAGAAGGGAACAACACACACATCACCAAAACCTCCTGTTTTGAAGGCTAGGAAAAATCAGAATTTATGTTCTTTAAATAGCTAACTCTACAAGCCTCCCCTAGTATTGTTAACATATCAGATGCCTCTACTTCAGCACCAGTAGGCTGAAAAAAGGGAGGATTTGTATTAAAAATAAAAAAATAAATAATAATAACCCCCCCAGAGATGTTTCCAGTGATTGATTCGTGTGCATGTTCTATGAACACTTGTTAGTGCTGACATTTGAAAATTTTGTGTGGGCATTGTACAGTGGCCGACGCTTGACTTTGCTTTCCTGTGGTTGGTACATTTTACTTTTCTTCTCAAGGGGTTATTTTTTGCAGGAGAGGAGAAGGAACCATACTGTTGATGGGTGCTCCGGCAGTTGGCTTTCCTGGGAAGCTACGAAGGGTTCTAAGAGCTGAGTGTAATACATGCATCTGCGTTGCTGTTACCAGCCTCTGTATTTTTAGACTGTGGCTCTCTGTAAATTCCATCCAGGCAGGGCACGAAAAAGCCTTTCTACCAAATACATTTTTTTTTCCAGACTTCCATCTCCATCCACACAAGGTCCTTTTTCTATGGTCAGCCAAACACTGTGAATTTGTGCTAATGCATGTCGTGCCTTTTGTGTTTCAAGATTTTAAGCTGCGGGGTATTTTTAGAATGAAGAGGTGGACAAGAGCTTTGTCTCCTGTTCAAATAGAGAGGATCAGCATATGGTTTCACTAGTTACAGGTTTACCATAGGAACAGGTAGGGAGTGCTAGCATTCTTCTTCTGAGTAGATAGAAAAATAAATGGCAAAAAGGAGGAAGAAAACGGAAATTTCTGAATAGCTGTGACAATTTATAAAGGAAATTTAAACTTCAGAAACATGAGGAAACACATGCGTGTTTGCTAGAGACAATATAAACCCTAGAAGAAGCAGAAATAAATCTTTGAAGTGTAATTGCAAAGCAGTCTTCCCCCATTTAATTGATATTTAAACATTGGCTAACATGGATCTTTGCCATTTAACTGACATTAACGACCTTGGTTAACTTGGTTTTGAGCTTTTTATTTTATTACACTGGTTTGTTTGTTTTATGTTAATTTCACTTTAGTGCTTGGATCCTTGTAAAATACATTTTTTTTCTTTTCAAAAACAAACATCAAACATCCAGAATATCTGTTTTGTTTTAATATTTAAACATTTACACACATCTTGGGCATAATTGTATATGCATTTTACAGCATGAAAAAGCGAACCATATTGATTGTAAATTCTAAACATCTGCACTGCAAACCAAAACCATACATTTTGTGCACCTTGCTTTTTCTAAGTTTTTCTTTTTATCATGCTTTAAGTATTACATTTTATTAAGTAAATTCTGGCATGACTTTTGTCTTATCCCACACCTTTCTGTATTTTTATTTTATTCCTTTAAACAGTTTGTCTTTACTCCCCATCTGTTCTCTGCATCGATAACTTGTTTGGAATAAACAAACCTTAAAAAGAGAGTTTTTGACCACAAATCTGTTGCTGCTACAGTCGTGTAGGTGCAGTGAGGGGTGCACAGCAGCTGGGGGGTTCTGCTGGAGCAGAGTGGCCTCTTCAGCATCCTTGTCCTCCCTGCTCGCACCACCTTACCACAAGGCACGAGCTTGCGATGGGTTTCGGGTCTGTAGTTACTGACTGTGGACACGTGGTCACCATTGGCACCTCGTGTTGTCACTGTAGCCCTCAGCAGAGGAGGGTAAATGACTCCTGAGTCCGTAGTAACTTGTTAAAATACCTGTGCTTTGCTTTCCAGGGCTGGGCACTGGGATTGATGTAGGTGGTTTCTGTAGTGTCTTTGGAATAAGCAAAGAGAGAGCGCTTTGTGCCCCGAACGCTGTGAGCCACCTGTACTGCATTGCTGTCAGCCCGCTGGTCGGTGACAGTGGCAGCTGTACTTCAGATGCATTGGAGTACCCTTGGCAAAAGGTTCCCCCCAACATGGGTCAGTATCCTGGTTTTCCTGTAAAGCAATCCATGTGTTTACTTTTCCTGGTTTTAGTGAGCTTTGAGGTTGTCACAGCATTTTAATCAGTATTCACCGCAAAGGTGCTTCACATCAGCAGCACCGTTCTGCTGCCTCAGGACACCTGGCTGTGGGGCTCCTTGTGCTGTCCAGTGGCAAGAAATGTCCCAAAACTTGCCAAGCAAAGAACTAAACACAACCTCATTTCTTTTCTCTCTGTGCAGTCGCTGTCTTTTATCCATCAGTAATCTCAACTAAGGTTGTATTTCTGATTATATAATTTGCACCTTCATTCAACATTTTACCAATTCGCTCAGGGCTTGGGGAGGGTTGTTTTTTTTGGTCTGGTTTGGGGTTTTTTTGGTGATCATATGAATGAGTTCTTGTATACAGGTGTAGTTATAAGGCATAGTGAAGTTGCATTTAGAGAGATAGTATCAGTGTGCTGCCACTGCTCATTTGTTGTACAGTTTTGCTTGTGGTGGAACATCTGAAGAAGTTGCCACACAACAGAGCAACTTTAGAGCTGCCTGAAGAAATTTCTTTCTCTGTCATTTCTCTTCCTTTCCTCTTCGTGATCTTCCACAAGCTTAGTCTATTAAAATGACACAAAAAGCCTGTTCTGATCCATTTGGACACTCAAGCATGAGAACGTCTGAACATGTTGAACAAGCTGTTGTAGCAGAAGAGTGATGGAAACCAAGGACCACTGTAGGCACCTAGATCCTGTAGGCCTTTTCATAGATTGAGTGAGCTTAGTTTGAACAGCGGTTGCCTTACCTGCACCTGCTCTGCTCTGTTTGGAAAGCTGCCCCAGTATTTGCCTCAGCCCATCCCTTCTGTGGGTGTGCTTTTCGTTCTGTACATCTGTCTTTGAAGTAGACTCTCTGCAGCCCCCACTGTGAGCTATTGTCTGTCAACATGAATTAGGCTTCTGTAACAAGCGGGACTTAGAGTGCATCTGGACTTGGAGCATTTTAAGTGATGCAACTGTCTTGGTCAACCCTGGATATTTGATGTGTCAGTGGGTGAGAACGACTGTGGTTTTTGTTGTTCCTCTGTCCTTGTTTCCGCATGAAAGGTGTCTCTTCCTCCTCTGCTGAATTTGTTGGTCGTATGTTTTTACTGCTGCTGTCAGACTTAACTAGGTCAGTGTACTACAAACTGAAGTGCGGATGTCCAGATTCCTCCTGCATTTCATGCCACCTTTCCTTTCCCGAATGCAAAATGAAACCTCCAAACCCTTCCATTTGAAGTTCTTTCCTTGGCAGTATCCATGAATTCCTTCAATATTGTCTGTGTTGTAGAATTAGAAAGTGAGTGACTGAGATCTACAGATGACACATTTCTCCAGAGATCACTTGGGCACGGGCGTTGAGTTCAGTTGCACATCAGAAACTGCATTTATAAATGACACGTAGAATTCATAAATCTGTGTATAAAACATGAACTTCAGGCTTAACTAATGAAATCTCACAAGTGCAAGTGTGGAATCCTAATCATTGTTTACCTTCTTTAAGTGGTCTTTGTCTGGTCTAGAGGGTTTTTTAAGTAATTAAGTCTTCAAAACAAATTCTCTCACTGAATAATGAAGAACAAAAGTGTCCTGAGAGCACCTGTGTCTTTGTGCTCCCTTATAGAGAAGCGTCTGTGTTGCAGCAATGAAATAATGCAAAGCTTAGGGAAATAAAACACCATTCAAAGTGTTTGGTGGGTTGGTTTTTTTTGAGATGAACACTTCTTTCTGTTAAAAACAATTTTTGAAAAACAATTTTTGTTTTTATAAATACAGTATTTTCAAATGCTGGTTATTTACACTTTAGATGCCTGTGTTTTTTAAGAGCTGCTTTTGATTTTAAACATAGCGTAAAGAATGTTGTTGTTTGTGGTCTGAGACACAGAGTTACAACAAATTCTTTACTCCTTTATCTTTATGCTTACTGGAAATCCTTAATGAGAAATAGGTTTTATTTTTTGGGAGATGCTTGGTAAGTGGGTTTTTTACTCATTTTGATGTAATTTGCTGAAGCAATGTCAATTTGTCTTTAGAAGTAGGTGCTGGCTACTTTCACTCATGGAGTTGGACACTGCCTGAATAGAATTGTAGTCTTGTTTTCCATGGGTTGAAGACAGTTATTTCATTTAATTTTTGGAAAATGCATCGTAAGAAAGCAGTCCTCAATGTGTACTTATGTTAGAGTACAAAAATCACTGTATTTAAATGTAAATACACAGGCATCTTGACTCAATGAAAGTTTCATTTCATTGCAGTACTTGTTATGAGCTTTCTATTTTCTTAATAGTGTATTTTGACTTTCATGCACTAAATGTTTTTTCAAGTTAAGGAAGTTGTGAAATCAGTTTGAAGCTGCATTAACTGGTTTGGGACTATATTTTTGGCATCACTTGCAGAAATCAAAAGTGCTGATATAAAGATTTCTTGGTTGTTACAAGGTGAATTTTGAGTTCTAATAGGAATTTAGCTATGAAAATATAAATTAGAGGTGATACTCTCCATGGTGCCCAAGTTCAACTTGTGTAAATAAAATTCTAGGTACTTTGTTTGCTCAGAGATAGGGTGCATTTGTGAGTTACAGAATTTTTGTCCTACAGTGAAGCAGCTTTAGACTTAGGTTGAAATGTATTTTGTGACACCCCTTTCAAGAAGCAAGAGAAGGGAAAAAAATGAGGCTTTTACATACCAGGCTGGCAAATTGTAGCATTTCTTTCTAAATATTGTTCACATTTGTCCTCACAGAAAAAGAAGTGAATTGTAGACTCATAAGATGTAGTATGAGAGAAACTATGTGTATTGATATGTGGTGTCTGGTACAAAGTCCCTTGCAATGAATGCAAAGGCTACCATTGACTCCTCTGGGCTTTTCTCTGGAAATAGAGTTTCTTTCTTAAATAGAAGCAATGTGATTTGCTTTTTTTACACTGCTCTGTGTAAGTGTGGCAGAGTCAACCGTAAAGTGGGTTTTCTTTTTCTGGCAGTAGTTTGGTATTTTCCTTCTTTAGACAATATTCTGTTTCTGTGATTTTAAAGGATGTTTAATTATCTTGAATGCATATTGTAGCAATAAAATTTTTCAATGCTTTTGGTCTTGTTGCAACCCTTTGCCTGTGATAAGATACCAAATAATTCTGGAGTAGGCACATGCTTCATGACTTACCAAGTCAGGTGGACAGTGTGTTCTTTGTTCAAAACATGGAAGTTCCAGTTTCTGCTGGACAGAGTTGGATTGTGCATTTTTTCAATATCTACAACTTTTCCACGTACAGACAGCCCAAGAGAAACTTCCAATGAGTTTGAATCAATCTCTGCAGTTTACACTCTCTTTTGTGTGTCTCTTACTACGCAGTAGAAGTGCCAGCAGATAGTTTGGTTCTGGTGGAAACGAGTGTCACCTCTTAGAAATCTTATCACCTGCAAATTCAGAAAAACAAAGTGTTTTACCAGGAGCAGCTTGGCTACAGTAAACCATCTCTGCCATCCAGGGCAGCTCGCTTGGTTTTCCTTTCCCAAAGCATCATCCTGAACCCAGCCCATGCATTTGTAAATGTGTCTTTGCCCCCCTGGCCTGCCGTGTATCCGCTTTCGTGTGGGCGAGCGTGGGGTGAGCAGGAGGCGGGCGCGCGGCTCTTCCGATGGGCTCCCATCTGTCGGGGTCGTGCGGCAGCTGGCTCGGCTCACCGCTAATCCATTCATCCCAGCGATGGGTCAGAAGGTGGCCTGGCCCTTCCGTGAGGCCTGTGGACCTCGGAGAGTTGCTGTGGCCCCCGACTGGTCCCACTGGACCTACCAGTAAGTGTAGGGATCAGGCACGCGCAGCCTGAGCGAGGGGCGCGTGCGCAGTGGAAAGTGCTTGTTGCTCTCCTCCCACCTGGCCCGTCGTGCCTTCATCAGCACGGCTGAGGAGCTGCCTATGGGTGGAAGATTGTTATTAACGTGTTACTTGGGAAGGAGTAGTGAAGCCCTGGAATATTTCCCAGCGTATCGCGCAAGTCGGCGCGCACACCGCCGAGCTGAGTTAGCCCTTGGAGCTCCAGATGGCACCCACGACTGTGAGAGACCACGGTTGTACGTGATCTTTCATCCTGCTTTTTGGTGTAGGCGTATTACTGCTGTTACAGATAATTTATGAGTATAGTGGTTATTTAAAACCATATAGTAGGCTGAGTTTCCCTCCCCAATCAAGGCTACGTAGCTTGTTAACTAACAGGAATAGTGAGATAATTCCTGCCCTAAAAAAAATCACAGCCTTTTGTGCACAAAATCTGTCGTTGAGCCTGGAAGGTCTGAGAGGAGGATTACTGAGAAAGGGAGATGCACCAGAAGATAAAAAGTTCCGAGTGAGAGCAGGAATAGAAACCTGATGGGGAGCGTAGGCAGGGCAGAGCAGCACAATAGCTGAAACACTGTAAGATGGGCCAGCAAGTAAGACCTTCCAGGTGAGGGATGTGACTCTTCCATCATCTGTTAGAAGTAGCAGCTCTTTCTTATATTAAAGAGGACCTGAATATTTTGGGTTGCTTGTGAAACATGAGATGAGCACACATCTGAACAACAAAAACAAAAGGTGTAGGCAGGAGTGATTGAGTGGCTTCTTCCCCGTCGCGGTTCCCCAGTCAGTAGAAGCAGCATATCCTTAGCTACCATGTGTCCCTTGCAACTGCCTCAACAGATGTGTAGCTTTTCTATTTATCTGACAACTTCTCTAAAAGAAAAACTAAATCCCAGAAGTCACAAGGTAATTAAACAGCTCAGAAGAAATTGGTTTTCTCCAATAAAAGAAGTGCCTGCGAGTTTAAAAGAATCCCAGTCTAATGATGGGCATCGGTTGCAGCAGACACCTTTGGGGCAGTCCAGGAGCACAGTGGACACGCTGCTGCTGCTTGATTTGATTCCCCAACTGATGGTTGACACGACCTTCAGTGCATATGACATGTTGGAAGATGCAGGACGCAGCAATTTGAACTGACAGGGAGGTATAAACAAAACAAACCCAAAACGGCTCAGAGCTCTGTCACAAGCTTTTTACACCAAAGTTTTGTGGCAGAAACTTGCAGAGGATACAAGAAAAGCAATACCATATTCAAGACTATCTTTATTTGAACTGAGGGCTGGCTCATCTTCACACATGAATTGCTTTAAAAGCATATTTAGATGAATACATCCACAGTAACAGACAATGAATGGATTTTGTTCTCCTTTTTTACGATGAGACCACTCTTCAGAATGTATATTCGTTATGTTGAAAACCTCACAAAGGAAGACTCAGTTGTACAGAACATATAAACAGAGCAAGCAATGCAAAATCTCAGAGCAGAAGCTGGGTTAGGAAAATCACATTCACAACTCAGAGAATTGGGCTCCATGGTTTTGTAGCTCTGTGATGAACCCAGCTCTGGTTTGCTTCAAATACTCTAAAGAAGCAACACTGCAGTCCAGATGTACATGGAACACTGAAACTCTCAGTACCTTAAACACACTGTGGAAACATGGATAGATGAAACTGAGTGTTAGATAAAATTGGACTTGGCATAGTAAATTTATATAGACTCTGGAGGCCTGTGCTATTTCTGTGGGACGCTGTTCTGTTTTGAGTCTAATTTTGGTTTGGAGAACTCATTTGATTTCCTTTTTCACATCCATATGTGCTCGTATGGTGAATTTATAGTCTCTTTACTAGGTTTTCATTATGTTAACTCTAATTATTATAGCACTATGGAAGCAGTGCCATGGTTCATACTGAGATGTAAGTTCCTGCATTTAGTCAGTAAAAGTATTTTTTAGTTAAACATTCCATTATTAGGACTTGGGAGTTCAAAACAGTAATTTGGGGGGAATATGTAAATGGATGCAAGAAGAGGGCATGGTAAAATCTGATCATAACAGATTTTTTTGTTCTAGATGAATCAGATCATTTAGAATTTACTAAAGTTTACTAAATGTCAAACCTAACACATAAATAGAATTAATACAAATATACTCTGCAGAAGCTGAAAGACACTATGTAAATAATAAGTTTTTAAAAAATTCTGAGAATAGCACCCTTAAAATGTTATCCTGTTCCCTTTTACTGATTTGTTGGCTCCTGGTACATCTTTTCATACATGTGCATGAGGTCTTCCCCATTGGCCATGTCCCTGTTTCTTATTGATCATTATCTTCTGCCTTTAAGGTGAGACTGGAGTGGGAGCAGCAGCTCTGACAGTGGTTTTGCTTAGATATCAATGCCAAGGATTAAATTTCAAGTGCTCTGTGAAACACGGTGTTCTGTGGAGAGTCTGTTCTGAAGAGTGCAGATTTATACAAATACAGTTTGACAGTTATGTGTTTCTCTAAAAATACCGACTACTTTCTCCTTACTTCAGTTGTCTTCCTGGCTCAGGGGTGTTCCCCTCCCCAGGGCATCAGTCTTTGGTGTGGAATGCTGTGTTCAAGACGTGTAGATCTCTCTTGGAGAGATGACAGAGGGCTGGAAGCAGCTTTCCCAGGAGCACAAAGAAGTTACCAGAGGTGGGGTTTGCACTGGGAGGGGATGGACACTGGGAAGCCACGGAAGGAGAGACGCATTCAGGAGGGAAGACTGCTGGAGCAGACGAAGGATGGAATGGTTTTGGCTTTGATGAAACTCAAAGGGCTTCTTGGGGAGAAGGGTTTGAGCCAAGATTCAGCAGCAAAAGTTTGTTTGGAGAAAGTGGAAGGTGACAGTGGAGGTGAGGACGTGGAAAGGTACGGTAAAGCGCACTCACGGATCTTGCTGATGGAGGAGAGATGGGAGATGAAGTTGATGAAGGTGTCAAGTCATTTTATTTGTTTCCCAAAGAAGAATAAATTGCCTGTCTGTTGTCGAGGACTTCTGTGTGATCGCTTTCTAATATTGGATAGTTCTTAACAATCTCTGGCCTTGCTGATGGTTCTGCAAAACATCTCCCAGTTGCGCAGGCATCAGCCCTTGCATCCCAGAGCTCTTATCCAGTCATTCTGTGACCTCCTGAAGGCTGCCCACGAGGCCTGGCAGTGGTCACGGGTGAGTGCTGCCTGCCCCAGGATTCCCACCAAATGTCGTGGCCCAAAGGCTGATTGCAATACGAAAGTGACCACGTGTTTGTAGTTTGCATCAAGGCAGAAAGTAGCATTTGTCAGGTATTTTATAGTGGTATTTTGATACTCCTGTGTTTGTTTGGGTCACTTTTACAGTTAAACTCTAGGATATGCTACGGATGAGCATTCATGTTTAGTGCACTTCAGTGCTACCATGGCACTCTTTTTTTTGGTCACTCATTTCTCAGCTATATATAAAAAGAAATCTTTTATTATCAGCTTTTCTTTTGCAATGAAGTAGGTGCAGAGATATAAAACATAATTGCATAACTTGGTGGTCAGGCTTTGACCTGAGCTTGAAAGCTTAAATGACTGGAGAAACCTACATATTGCCATGTTTTGTTTGTTTTTTAATTAAAAGCGTGTGGATGGAAGGTACATCCTATCCTGCTGCATAATTAATACAATGTGTTTAACCTGGAATAGGAGTGGTTGAACAGGGGCAGAAACAGCAAGTCTTGCAGGGAAGTCACCCAGGACTTCTGCTGTTTATTGATATTTAAAAGGAAAATGATAGAGTAGCAATAGATTCAGTTTTTAGCCTGAGGCTGAAACACACATCATCTCACCATTCACAGCTTTTCAAGAGGATCTGTTTGTGTCTGTGTTGTGCCTTTGAGGAAGGACAGGCAAAATGAAGTTGTACATATCATTTTTATATTAAAAATAGTACTTTGTAGATGTATAGGCAGCCGTATTCTGTTCTGGAAATACTATTTGTAACTTAGGTTGTATGTATTTAGAATTGCTTAAAATATCTTCTTATGTTTTTCCTTATGCCTTTTTCTCTGCTGCCTTCTTACCTTCCCACCTCCTCTCCCATCCCTAACAAAAAGGGTAAAAGAAGAGAGAAAAGGAGAAAGAAACCAAGGAAACACCGTTAATTTGCTAATGTTTGTGCATTTGCTCTGAAATAAACATTAGGACAAGGTCAGCAACACAGACAGGTGCTGGGTGATGATGGAATAGCTCTGCACGTGGTAGGGATGAGGAACCTTTAAGCTATAACCACAGGAGACCATACAAGGTCTCTTGCTTGGTTCAGCGCATTGTCTTACTCCCAGCAGGGACCTTCTTGCCTTTGGTTCCCTGACTGGAAGGTCGTGCCATTACTTAGGAAATTTTTCCCACTTCCAGCTTGAGTGCAGTTGTTACTGGGAGTTTTCACCCGTTTCTGCTTTTGCCAGAGTGCCCCTTCTCTTATTTAGCTCTTTCCTGTTGTGTTTATCTTCTGATCATTTTAATTTAGATAGTTTATTTTACTGTAATTTTTATATATATATATGCTTCATCTGTAGCTATGAATAATGTACATAAAATATACCAGTCTAATTTTTTTGCAAATTAGGAGTAGCTTTCAGCACAGTAATAGTTTTCAAAACCATTCATAATGCAACACCCAGTATTTCAGAACTGGTCAACTTCTGCCATCCCTTTTGCTGTCCCTGATTACTATGTTGTTATCCATAGCATCTGATTTCCAAACTGTTAAAATCTATTATACCTTCGAAAGAGGTGTGGATTAAATGTGAATAAATATATTTTTGAATATAATCTCTCTTCCCCTGCAGTGATACCAAGTAGTAGGTGCACACTGATGTTATCACTGTAGACTGAGTTTTTCAAGGAGCACATGCAGTGTCAGACCCACGGGTCCAGCACACCATTGTCAGAAGTTATTCTCTACGTGTTGTCTGACCAAAACTTTTTTACCCTTATTTGATTGTTTAATTAGAATTGCTTCACATAAATAGTAAATACCTTTGCAATGTGTGTGAGATACCTAAACCAGGTATTTCGTGGAACTGAAGAGGAACAGCAGATTTAGATTTGTCCTGTGTTTAGAAAAGCTAAACACTGTAATTCACAAGTTCACAGTCAGGACAGTGACCCTGGTCGCTCCAGTTCTTGGCTGTTTAGGTAAAAGGCTGGTTCATGTCTTCTGATCTTGAGGTTTCTGGTTTCATACAGCTATGAGAACATCACGCAGGTGCTGTCTTTGTCTTTGGGTGGGCAAGACCATTTCTGATTTCAAATTATGCACTTGTCTACTACAGTGATCACCTTAACAAAGCTGCTCCTACCTTAGGTCACTATCTTTGCTTTATCTGAACAACTGCTTGGTAAAAGAGTCTTAGAGCCTTTCTGTATCAGCATTTTATGCCTTGAGCTGGAGGAATAAAGATGAATGCCAAAAAGCAACAGGTTATCTCCATCCAGGCTTTAAAGATCATTGTAGAGAATCTGACTTCAGAGGCTCAAAGGTCTTTTGTGCAGCAGCACAGGCTTTGGACCATGTGTTTTTTGCCTTGGCATCCTGATTTTTTTTCCAATCAATACGGTTCTGAGCAGCCCTTCTAAACCTCCATAAATGGACCTGAAACCTAAAGTCCTGGGTTTAGACTGATTCCTGTTCTGTGACGAATGGTTGGTTCCCTTAGTATACAGAGACATCTCAGTTTGTGGACAACTGGTTCTTGTCCCAGCAAGGGCGCCTGTTTTTCAGAGCTGGATGGCCCTAACACTGTAAACCCTTCCCCCTGTCTGTCAGATACTTCATTTTTAATGAGGGAGCACATTTTGGCTGTGAGTACACAGGGCTGAGGGAGCAGAATTTTCTTACCCCTGCCCGTGATGTCAGGATCACGTGAAAGGCACGGGCATTTCTACCTTATTTTAAAAATTATCTTGTTTGTGTGGTGACAAACAAACCCACCTCCAGGTAACTCTCTCTCACTTCTCTTTGGCTCACCCTTCAATCCACAAGAATCTGTTTCTTCTTTCACCTTAAGTGAAGGTGACATTCCTTTTGCAATCACCTTTTCCAGGAAGGTGGAAGAAACCCAGGTCTTTGTTGTTGATCCTTCCCAGGCAGTGCTCTGGCTGGAGAGGGTACTCCTGTGCCCCTGTTGGAGTTTCTCTGCAGGGTGTTTTTTCAATTCCTCTTAAACCCAGCTATCTACTTCTCATTTTTTTTAGCCAAACCACTTGCTTCCAGTGCCATGGCCCCTCTTCGCATCCTTGATGCCAGAAGGTTCATTCTTCCAGATCAGTCCCAAAGGATATTTGTAGCAAATAATGAAAGGACGAAGAGCGTCATCCTATCTGTGCAGAGTGTGTTCAGCTGTATAATCAGATGTATTAAGGTCTCTTAAAAGACTGTCAGGGTGGAGTTCTCTTCTGTTCATCAGAGCGTGCTCAAGCCACTGCCCTGGCCTCACTGAGAAACACCTCCATTCCTGATGTCCTCAGAGTATCTACCTGGAACTCTGTCCAAAACCTCATGGAGCTCAGTTCCTGCTGGGCACCACCCTGGGTGCACAGAGCACTTCAGGAGGAAGATACTGCAGCAATTCCTCACCCAAAAGATTCAGAGCCACCACCAGGTTTGTGAATGTGGCTCTTTCCTGGACCTCTCTGCATTTGCCCTTCATGAATGTAAACACGGGTCTGAAAACAGGTATTACTTATTGGTAACTGCAGCCCACACGGACACTGACTTTTTGCATTCCTCTTACCCTCCCTTCCCTCTCCTGCCTGAAAGTCCTTTTGAAACTCCTGTCTTTGGGACAGATTAGGAACCGGTGTGGCAGAGAGCACACTCTGGTTTATACTCAGAGGAGAGCAGGTGTGGGGCAGTTCCACAGTGATGTGCCAGACAGGCCCTGGCGCGGGGCACCTGTTCCAGAGTGACAAGGTGTATCTGTGCTCACCATGGGAGCTGTGGGCATCAGGAAACAGAGGTTCCTATACATAACCTTTCTTCTCCTCTTGAAATCACACTTCTTTGTTTCCCATTATCTTCAGTGAAGTTTTTCTGCACTCAGATTTTAAGTCCAGGCAAATCTGTCATCAGTTGTTAAAATAACTCGGTAGATTTTCAAACGAGGTTCTCTCCTGTTCAGAAACACCCTGTCCCATTTACTCCAACGTGCCTGGCCATGTTTTTAAGCTTTGCTCATGTTCTTGTAAATGAAAATGTCACACTTCCTTTTCTGGTGAACTTGTGAAACTGGTCAAACTAGACTGACACAGCAGCATAACACTACACTCGTTACTCCTTTAGCTTCGTAGGCAAAATGCAGCCCTAACAATGCCTGCGTCTGGCTTGGGGTAGATTAAAGCATGTGCTTTCTTGTAGGATAAATGATGTGGAAATCTAACTCACCTTCATGTGTCTTCTCTGTCTTTTTCTTTCTCTCTTTTCTTCCTTCGCTCTCTTATTTTTCTGCTGCCCCACATCTCTTCTGAAAATAGTGGAGACTGAGAGGTGAGACTGTCCTTCACCGTGTGGAGTGAATAAGGAGTGATAGCTGGGGAATGAAGAGAGAAAAACACAGCTCAAGTATTGCCATTGAGATGGCAGCTTTCTCTGGGTTTTTGAGCCTGCAAAAGATGGGAGGAGATAGCCCATTTCAGGGAGAAAAATCCTTGTATGGGTCACTGGAGACCCAGTGTGCTCTGGAGTAGTTTGGGATCTTCAGATTGGTTGCATTCTTACTAATAGCATTTACACAATTTTCCTTTTTACTGCCTAGCCCAGGAAGGTGAAGGTCAGAGGAGCAATTAGCAGCAGCCCCCTCATTTCCCATTTATGGAAAACTGAGCAGAGCAATTCCTGGATTTCAAAAGCTGATACTAACCTGTTCCCAACAATCTGCATTGACTTTCTTCCTAATCTGTCTGTTGTCTTCCAAGATACTTATTTAACGTTCTCCTTTGTCCTCTCCTGCCCAGCAGCGTGTACCCTACATGCACATTTGTGTAACAAGGCAATACTTGAGAAATACATATTAGTGAAGCAATGATAAAATAAGCTCAGATGGCCCTTATGATTACAAATATCCTTTGTAAACTCATATTTAGGAATGTTTAAAATTACTTGCTTAGCTGAAGTATGAGTAAGTGTAGAGATGAATGTTTATAATCATATAAAATGGGGAAGGGAAGGAGCAATGTGCAGTTCTGAGGACAGACTCCAGGACAAGTTTCTGAGTAGAACAGCAATTTCTCACATGTGCTGATGAAAAAAGGTGATTATGAAGCCTACTGTAGACATATTCCTCTGGTAGGGAAAAAGAAAAAAGGCAGATTTTTGACCTATGCTAGACTGCTTTTAAAACAAAGCAAATCAAAAGGAATGGGCAGATAGGAGGTGTATTGAATGGCAAAAATGGTATCTTTAAATATTTAAAGTATATGCAAAAAAATATTCTTCCCTCTCTTTTCACTTCAGGGTAATAGGAAATAAAAAATATCTCAAGCTTTCAATCCTGTGTTTTAGTTTATTAAAATTTATAAAAGCCAAATAGTGTTTCTTGCTGTTTGTTCCATGTTCCCAGGGCTGGCTTGTTTATCCCCAGGAAGAGGTGGGAGTGTCTCTTGGGATGTTAGCCTCACAGCCTGAGTCTGGGAACAGATTCATCTAACACAGCGCTCCTAAATTAAAAGAAGAGTTACTGGGTTGGTGGTTATGGAAATCTGCTTAGGTGAAGATATACCATGGAATCTAATTTTAATTTGGAAATCATTGTGGGCAGGCGCGATGGCACTGGTGTTTGGGGTGTCTGACATTTCCTGCTGCAAGAGCCTGTTCTAAGTTAAGTACAGTTTTTAAAAATTTTGAAAATTTCACAAAAAGAGCTCAGCTTTTTAAAGCAAGGAGTATAAAGCAAAACTGTTTTAGTTTTAGATGAGTTTCTTAGGGATGTGGTTTAGGAAGGGGACAGGTACGGTTGGACTCGATGATCTCGGAGGTCTTTTCCAACCAGATGGTTCTATGATTCTGTGTATTAGGGAAAAAAAAAAAGCCTCACACCACAATGCCTGTTGTTTAAACAGACTTTGCAGTCCCGTTGTCAATAGCAGAAACTTAAAAGCAAGCAGCTGGTGCGGGGCTGGCCACTCACCACGGCCTCGAGCCTGATCGGTGCAGGAGTGCAGCCGAATCCCTCTCCGTTGCTGTGCCTGACAGTGGAGAAGAGGCTGCTCGGGAAGCCGGGACCTGGGCAGAGGTTGGGATCCGGCCGCAGGAGGGGAGCAGAAGCCACGGTGGGGGCCAGAGGAGAGGCCGGCTGGAGGAAAGGGCAGAAGGTGAGGGCTGATGGGGAACCACGGGCAGGCTGGAGCTGCACCGGGACATAAGCGCTGGAGGTGATGCCGGGGCAAGGCAGCAAAGGCTGGACCCAGAGAAAGAGAAGGGCAGGAGGGGGAACGGGGTCTGGATCCCTGGGGATGGGCACCGCAGGGAGAGCAAAGGCTGAGAGCTGCGGAGGAGAGGGGGGAGAGAGACCAAGAGCTCCACACGGGAAAGGCAGCAGGACTAGGACACGGACAAATTGGGAGGTGACAGGGAAAGAAGACTCCATCTGAGTTGACATCGGCAACCTCAATTTTCAAATCTTAACTTTTGATCCTGTTTTTGTGACCTGCTGCAATGTTTTAACGTGCATAGGGATGTTAAAAATATCTGACCTTGGAAGAATGTAGAATATCCTTACTCAAGAGCCTTTGTAAAAACCCAGGCTGTATTTCATGAAAAACATACTTCAGCATCCATGACCTCCAGTGCTCATATTCTAATCAACCATGACACATCTTGAGATTTGTATATATTTTTTAGAGAGAAGGGTTCACTGAAATAAGCTGGATGCACTCTGAAGCAAATATATATGAAATTTTCCCTCATGAGAGCTACACAACATTTTTATATTTAAAAACTTCAGTTTTGGTTGGCTGTTCCTATGAAGGTGCTTGTAAACTGATGTAGAGGCTTAAGTTACAACGAACAAGGTTACCAAAACACTTTTTGAAGGTTGGGAAAACTGGGTGTTCAATGTGATTGTTAGTCTTATCACTGGTGTTTTCAAAGCTAGCTATGAATCTCACCTGATACCATGCTCCTCCAGTTTTCAGTAAGACTTTGGCACATAAGGAAATCTTCCCTTCCTTCCAAAGGTTAATGTAGCTCCTTCCACTTCCTAATAAAAAAATCTTAAATTTCTGAAATATTCCACTGATGGACTGTTACTCACAGTGGGAGCCAAATTAATCTGTGCTCCTGAAAGCTCATTGAAGCAAATACTTCTATCGGGAATGAATTTAGGCTCAAGAGTTAACTGCTGTCTCTGTTAACACCTGTTATATAGAGCAAAGGGAGAAAACTTGATCAGTTTTGACTACAGCCTTTTATATAGCAAGAAACTCTTTGCCTTTTTACAGATTTCTTTTTTCCCCTACCTTTAAAGTACCTGACTTTAAAGGGAGTATCCAAATGTCTCTCTGTGGAGACTTAAAACAGCCTTTGTGGAAGTATTTTGAGCAGTGCTAATAACAATGGTTTCTGGCAATTGCAAAATGGGATCTGACCAATTTCAGTAGAATAGTGGCACTAAACCCACCGAGCTTGCTTTTGAAATGGTGTTTCAGTTTGAGCTGAGTTAAAGTGGTGTTTTAAGAAACAGTTTTGCACCTTGCTGGAAATGACAGACAGCTGCTAGAGGAGGCAATGATCTGTTTGATGCCTTCTTTTATCAGTCCAAGGCTTTTCACTGAGTCAGATCTATTGATTAACATTAGTTTACTTCTCAGGAAGCCTGCTTTGCATTGAAATGTCACGGTTTGGGATGCTAAATGCATGCCAAGCAAGAGCTTTAACTGCCTGATGCTGCTGGGTAAATTACATGTTTGCTGAGTGTTTAGCAAGGGTAAGAGCCTTGCAGCCCCCCAAAAATGTTAAATGGGGTCATTTTTGTCTCTTGTGAACGAATATTGGGGGAGAAAATAATGGGGTCATAGAGAAGATACTCTACTCTGCTTTATGGAGCATAAGTTTAGAGCTTATGGTGTGAGTGGAACTCCAGGAACCTTGGGGTAAAATCTCTGCTTCGTAAGAACTGGTGTGTCTTTATTGCAAAGAATTCTAATGAAGGAGTGGGAGGAGATAGAAGAGCTGCATCATTACTACTAATGAAATTAACTTACCTCTTATTTTTTTTTTTTAAATGAACACACAAAAGCAACTTGAGGAGACAGGAATTTGTTTGAATGCAATATTTCAATCTAAAATACTTGGGGGCTTGTTCTGTTGTTCCTATTTTGCTTGCAGGGTTCCAGGTGCAACACTCTAAATATATATATGGTCACTTTGAAAGCAGAAGCTTACATATAGTGCTGCTCAGTAATTATGCTCACTGCGCTGATGGAGGTTAGCAGAAAGCTAATTGTAACCTTGGGGAGGAGAAAAAGTGTCGAGATATATTGAACAGGAATTTTAACAACCCATTATTTTTGTTGTAACTTTTTCAATATGTGTTGAAAATCTAGAATTTTTCTAAAAGTTTCTGGAGATTTTATTTTTGTAAGAAAGACTGGAATGTAAACATTGATATTCAATGATTTAATCTGATGCTTCATCTTTCATCTGTTGTATTCTCGTGTAATTTCCAGACAGTTCCCCCCATTTACTCTCTTTCTGTGTTTTCTTTAGCTGCTTTTTCCAGACAAGTTTTTATACTTCACCATGCTGTGATAAACATTAATAGATTGGGTCAATGCCCGATATCTACTTTCTGCACTACTTGTAAATAAGAAACTAACATTTTTCTAACATTTTTCTTTCTTTCATGTTATAAACACAGACCATATTTTGTTTAGTTGGTCATTGTAAGAGATTTATTTAAGATACAGAGTAGGTGATAGTGATTCCTAAAGTTTTCTGGTACTGTCATGATTCCACCCCCCACTCCTCCAATCCTCAGGATTACAATTAGAAACAATTCAGTACACAGGCTGGGGGGGGAAGGCAATTTATGGTAAAATGATTCTTTAAAATAACATGGCAGTATCCTGTGTGTGCGATCTTTTATGCATTTGTGCAATGTTTTAAGCCATTTCTAACAATGCTGTGTGCTGCACAAATGTGCAGTAATTGCTTTACAAAAAATGTTTGCTTCTGAGAAAGATGGCCATTAATTTCAACGAGAAGATGTAATCAAAATAGAGGAGAAGCAGGGAGGGGAGGGCATCTCACGATGATTCTTGAAAGAAAATGCGCCCTGCTCTGTGTGTCTGTAGAGAAGAATGAACTGCAAATGCTGGAATTTGCTAACAGTTTTAAAGTAGAGCTAATGTGTGGCATGCCTTGGCAAGCTGTGTCTTGCCAGTTTTTCTTCATCCCCTCAAGCATATGCCTTGCTTGCATAACCAGTTTCTTAGCCACATGGATTCAGTGTTCCACACTGCACGGAGGCTGTGCAGATTTATCGCTAATACTAAAAGAACATTCATGTTAAGTTGTTTTGAATAGCAAATTCAACCAAAAAAAATCCTGGCTATTACTCTAAAGAAGTGATTGGTGAGCAGTGTGGATGTGCCACTTGGTGTATCACCCATCTCTGCATTCATCAGCTCTGCATTCACACAGAGAGAGGGCTTCCACTGTGGTGAAACTCCCTCCACATCTCAAACTACCCCTAAAGGGTCTTTAGCTTGGCCAGAATACTAAAGGCCATATGGTCCTGTAACATTTTGTTAATGCTCCTCCAAATCTCGGGAAAAGCCTTTCTTTCCAGCAATGCTGGTATCTTGCTTGAGTAAAATAAAATTTTAGTTCCTTGAAAGAAAATGTTATCAGCCGTCCTAGCAGCTGTGAGAATTGTGCTCTGCTGATTAGATGTGACACATAGAGGGAAAACTGCTCTAGCAAGTGGTATTTGTGATTCAGTAGGTGCCACTGCTCTCTCAGCCCGTGCTGAATGCACGTCCCCGCAGCGTACCAGGGGACAGGGCACCTTTTGCTGGCCCTGTCATTGAGATGCGGTGTAAACCCAAAGTCCTGGTCACTTGTAGTGATGATGGGTTCCATAGTAAACTAAAACAGAAGACAGGAGGTTGCCCCCATGCCCCAGTTTGATTTATTGATAAATGGATGTAATAGGAAAGAGAATCATAGAATCACCTGGTTGGAAAAGACCTTTGAGATCATCAAGTCCAACCGTACCTGTCCACTACTAAACCGTGTCCCTAAGAAACTCATCAACCTGCCTTTTAAACACCTCCAGGAATGGGGACTGCACCACCATCAAGAGAGTTCTAGGTGCACCAAATAACTACCTTTCACTTCAGCCTTTGGTATCTTCATTTCATCATCTGTAGAAAACTTGTGTAATTATTTAATGTGAGCTTAGGTTTTTTGTATTTATCAAATTGTGAAGTATTAATTAATAAAATGGCATATACAAAAACAATTCTGAAAGTCCTTTCCCATGTGCTTACTTTAAAACTGATAACAGACTTTGCATGAACTTAAAATTTTTCAAACCATTATATGGAGTGCCAGAAAACTCGGTTTTGTCTTTGTTTTTTTTGAATGGAAAATGTTAAGTATGGGAACAGTACTGCTTTTAAGATATTTAGAAGTTGTGTCCTGAAGTACAGTCAGCAGTATTTGCAGACCGGCAAAAGAGCTGAATTATGTATTTTGTAGGAAGCTATTAATCTTCCTTGGGAATACCATACGCAAACAAGAATATTTCTAAAAATGAAGCCAAATGTACATACTGTGTAGGCAACACGGGAAGGCTGCTGAGAGTTAAAAACGTGTGTAATAGCAAAAAGATTCTTACAGAAGATTACTTTCTCACATATTACAACACTCAACTATATAAAGACTAAAGCTTAGTTTGTATTCTTTAATACAGAGCATATGTGACTTACAGTAAGTGTAATTCTGTAAAAGTCTCTTCAGAAATGCAGTTTTATAGTGTTTCAAAGAATTCATCACACTTGTACTTGAATTTCCGAGGTTCTTACTCCTTTCTCTCCCACAATTTGATGCCACTATGCTTTTTTTACCAGTGGAGGATGGGTGGACTCTCTGTCCTGAACCCGTTATTGGGTTTTTTTTGAGCTAGAATTAAATCTGGCAAACAACACAAAAGGCACTTGCTGAGCTGGACTTGCAGGGACAAAACTGCAGTTACTCATGAAAAATTGAATATTAAAACAAAGAATGAACCGTGGTGAGTGTTCCCCCACGAGCTCTGGTGCCATAGCCACGGAGGTTTCTCGGGCATCCTTCTGCAAGACACTACAATAAAATTTTCAGATTTTGTCAAATCTGACTGTAAGGGAGGCATGGAAAGAGGGAACAAATGAAAGGGGAGGGGAAGGGAAAGAAGAGAGAGAGAGTGAATTATGCTTTCATGTGAACCAAACCAGACAGGTACCTGGCTTTACCCATGCCCAGACTGAAGTTGCTTGTGTTTATTAAAATCTAAAAAGAGAAAAGAATCAAAGTATGTCCTCTTTCTTCTTGCACCACTTGCATCCGAGTTTATTACCATGGTCGCAGTATTGGTTGCTTCACAGTAAGACTAAATAAAAGCGTGGTTGCTCTTCCAAGATCAATTTGAAGTCCTAAATTGCTGTCTAATTCTGAACAAGATGCGTGCAGCACCCGCCCTCTCGTCCATGAGAATAACAATGTATTTCAGATGCAGCCAAGCTTCCCATCAGTTTAGTTAAAGCAGCTTGTGCAAATTTATCTAAACCGAGCGTGTGTATAAGCGTGTGTGTGTGTGAAAATGAAAAATCTTTTCTCTGAGCAGCTAATCCTCAGTGGTGGGGGACTGAGCACGGCTTTGTTGGTTTTTTTGCTATGAAAAATAATCAGTGGTGTCTCCCTATAGGCCATTTTCCAAATGCTGGGGAAGAAAGGAAACATCGTACTCCTTTCCCTACTGTCTCTTCTAGTATTTTGTTATTGCTGCTGCTGTTTTTAACAAGTACAAATAACAATGTTACACTATTTGGCTGCCTTGGCTTTTGAGGAAATCTGCAAATTATGAATAATCTCTGTTCTTGAACATTAAAAAAACCAACCAAACAAAAAAAAGCCCCAACCCAACAAAAAATCCAAACCCCAAACAAGCAAACAAAGCGCTCAGCTTGGTTATCTGTTAATTGCTCTGTTTTTTCCAGCGCCTGAAGAAGGCCCCAAGGCAAACATGCCACTTATGAGCTAACTTTCTACTTGCAATATGTGTCTTACAAGCCTGGCTCCCTGTTCTCTTTTCATTTTTTTGCCTATTTGCTGATGCAACACAACTGTTGACTTCTTTGGGGGCTGTTGTGTGGGAGACAGCCAAGGTGAGAATTTTTTGTTATTGATTTTTTTTTTTAAAGTTACTGGAGTAAGGGATTCCACCTTCCAAACCCAGTCTGATAAAGGACAAATAGGCACTTTTTTTTTCCCTGTGTTTTTTGGAACACGGAAGCTGTGGAAGCCAAAGCATGACAAGACACAAGATTTATGTTGGCTCCTTCGTGTAGGATAGAGAGAACCAAAGTTTAGAACAGAGCACTGTCCTGAGCCCTCAGCCCAGCAACCAATGTGCATTACCATGATCTGTTCCATAGAAGTCAGTCTATAGCAGCTGTAGGTGGAAGTCAAGGTAAATACTAGTACCATTTAGCCCTAAGGAATTGATTTAATTATTGCTGTGCAACAAATTATAGAATAAGGCAGGTCTTCAGGCATAGAGATTGTCAGAATATTAAATTATTGGGGAAATGTTGTTCTTTGAGAAGAGTTCTTACAAAATTTGGAAAACAGTTGATGCCAGCAAGTTTTCATTTATTAATTGCATATATTTACAGCTCAGATACTGTGGTTATATTATTTATTCCAAAGACAAACAGAGCCATCCAATAACTGGTCATTTTGTACCATAGATAAATATATTTGTCCTATTTCTGTTTGTGATTAAGCATATCACTTATATCCTCGGTTAGGGGTATATATTATCTAACAAATGCTGCTGGAAAGTGAGCATGAATGAGCTGCAGTCTTCCCTTAACCTTTTCTCTGTTCTCTTCCTCTCACTAATGGACTGTATTATTGGGTGCTGTGTGCTGGTCACTTATGTGCACCAGCTGGCGAGTGTGTGTGAAATGAAAATGGAGATGTTGATGACTTGAACCAAACTGCTCATTAGCAGAACCTTCCCTCCTTGTTTCCCTCTTCCTCTGGATGCTCGTGTGAAAGCAGAGGAGGCAAAAATGAATTTTACTTCAGGTTTTATTCACTGAAACACTGTAACTGTGCAAGCACCATTGGGGAGGAGGGAGAAGAGAGTCACATACACAGAGCTGGTAAAGATGGAAAACTCAGTATCATGACGTTTCACAAAGCTGTATTCTATTGCTTTAATACACACAATGCAGGTATTAAGAGATTTAATAACATTAATATGTTGCATCTCACTTTGAAAATACCAGTTGTTTTAAACATAACAGCTTTTGTGAATAATTGTGAATCAGTTTTCCCAGCTTTGTGACTGAAAGCTGACTGGACTGTATGATTTGGGGTCTTTTTGATTAGTTGGAAGTACGCTTTTTCCTGTATTATACCAACAAAATATTTTTGTAGACGTTTACATGAAGTCCATAAGACACAAACTCAGTAGAAAGCATGGTGCTTATTTGCTAGGTTTTGTAAAATGCAGCAGATCTAGTGCAGCCACCCTGATTTTTCATGGTGAGGAGGTGCAGTGTGGAGCACGGTGTGCTGGGACGTGCACACCTTGCGGGCTACTGCTCGTTATTAAAGATGATGCTATCTGTGCTATAGAACTCAGTGGATCTCACTTTGCTTGCTTGTGGTTTTGAGATTTGTGATGTGGAGGTCAGGATGAATTTTCAGTAAGGTAACATTAACTTTACACAGCTGGTACTCACAGACACAAGTTTTAGCTCTTGAAAAGTGAAGGTTTGTACATCATCTTGCGTGAGGTCTGTTGAGGAGAACTACATATATGTACCTGTGTATACATAAAGCTATTTTCCAGTAACCTATGATTTGCTGCTGTTTGTGTTCTGACCAAACTCAGGATTTGCATTGAAACACGGGTGCACAGGGCTGGGGAACAAAATCCAGCCAGGCCAAATGGAATTAATTCCTGTAATTGAGGCTCAGAAAGCCTTGTATTTGTAACATTACTGTCAGCTGCCTTTTGTGAAGACAAGTAAATTACGTGCCCTGTAGAACAGAGATGATTTTCCACTGAAAGGTAGTTTGTGAGATCCAAAGCCAAATTTAATGCAAAACTCCCTCACCTTTATAGTCATTATCCTTCCCTGCCTAAAATAGCCTCGAACTCATGAAGTGCTTTGACGGTAGTTTCTGTTAAAGAAACACATTAAGAATTTATTTTTATATGCATATATATAGGCTCACACACAGATGCTAATAGTGTGGAGGTGAGCAGACATCTGCCTGATGGCTCTGAGCTGTCATAGTTGGATTTGAATTAACACCGTTTCTGTAGTAAGTTGTCTTGTACATTACTCCTGTTTTGAAGAACCCATCTTCATTATTAGCCCAAGAAGTCTGGCTTGTAGTCCAAGTCTTATCTTACCCCTTTAAAATAGGTTAAACTCATTGTCTTCCTATGCAGTAGGCTTCCTTTCGATAGACAAGAAACACAAGAAGGAGCCCGAGCAAGTTCTCTTTTCTTCCTTTTTAATTCGACCTATCAAATTAAAATGCTATAGCAGTTACTCTTGATAAAAGTGTAAGTGGGATGAGGGCAGTGAAGTTAAAATAAAAATGCTCTTCATTAACTGTTTATAACAACTTCTCCTATACAGCATCTCCCAATGGATAGGACTGGTAAACATATGCTTTTTTTATTATTATTTTAAGATGATGTTTTTGGCTTCAGTTTGTCTGAGGGTTTTTTTTTCTTCTCTGAAAAATGTATTTTGTAAAGGAATGAAATACTGGCAGTCATTCCAGAATTTTGGTAATACTTTTAAGAGGCATTTACCTTACCCTAGAAATAATGCTGAATTCAGATTTTGGGAAATATAATTATTTAAACAAAGTAATTGTATTTTGCACTCAAGTCGATTGGTGCATGTTTAACCAAGTTATTCCCAACAAACCTTCTTCCTCTGGTTAAGGTAATTGCAATTAGTTATTGTAACAAGTTCTAGTAGTTGTTCATTCTTTCTCCTAAGGCAATAGATAGTTGATGTATCTCAAATGCCAAAGTGACTTAACTTTTCAAACTGTGTTTTCCAAGACTGGAAGGCAGGTTTTTCACTAAGAGGCTTCTTGGACATAGAATCTGTCCCACAACGAGTGTCATCTTCACACTCCTGTCAAGTTCTTGGCCTGTGTTTTGGGCTCCGTTAGCTTTAACAGCAGCACCAGAGTGTTGGGATGGCGGTTCCGGTGTTCACAGCTGTTGCTCTGGCCCTGCTCAGTAATGGAAACAAGTGACGGGTGCAGGAACTCTGGAAGAAAACTCCATCAAATGTTGTTTAGTAGAAAGATGTGTGACCTCTGGTTCAGCAAGTCTTGAATTACAAATCACAGCGGATTAAGAATATATCTTAAATGGATGTATATAGCCAAATAAACCACATTTTTTAGCTTGGTGGGTGGCTGAAATTGTGAGTGAACCCATATGCAAGCACAGAAAGCCAGAAAATTTTATTTCCTCAGCAGTATCTGCAGAGGAACAAAACAAACATGACCCTGTTTCAGGTTGCTCTGCCCAGGATTCTGGATTACTTGCTTGAGCTGAAAAGAAGTGGGTCTCTGTTAAGTTTGCTCAGGTTGCACTTGCTCTCCCTCTATGCCTGGAACTCACAAGTAGAGCTTTTCTCGGTGTTAATTCACCCCACCCTCTGGAAATTGCAGAAGGACCGGTGCAATCTCTTCTCTGGCTGAGGAGTAGGTCCTTCAGTGAAATATCAGTATCAGCCCTACCTCTGGATTACTCATCCATCTACCCTCTCTGTTATTTTTGCAGAGAAGCCGGGTAGTTGTCTTCACATCTATATAATCTTGACCAAAAGGAAAAGAGAGATCCAGGGCCTTGCGGTGGACCCTTAATTAAGTACTTTCCAGGACAAGGTGATTCTTGGACACAAGCTGAGTTTTCCCCTGAGGCTGTGTCAGAACTCCATTTGAGTCTGCTTGGCTTATCTGCCTTATGTTCTCCTCTAAGGGCTGGAGGCTTTCTTTTATGCCTTACAGGTTTTGTGATCAAGGCCAAAACAAAACAAATATTCTGTCAGGAGGGCTTTCTGGATCCATGACTAGAAACTCTGAGTGCCTGGCGCTCCAAACGCAGAGACTGGCAGTAATTGAGTGATGCTGTGAGAATCAGCTGGGAAAGTGAAAGGCACATGATGATCCAGGCATGCTCCACCATGGCTCAGGCAAATCCAGCGCGTCTTCTCTCTCATTTTTTTTCCAACATACTACCTAGAGGTTTCTTCATGTGTTTACTAAGCCTTGCGCCCTGTTGAAGCCTGGCTGATTGGTGCTGGTTTGGGGAGAGCAGAGCTTCCATCTCCCTTGGACTCTGGAACCCTTCTTCAGGTAAGGAAGGACAATTCAGAGCTCACCTGGAGAGGCATTTAAAAAAGATGGAAAAGTTATTTACTGGTAGCCATTCTGCCTCTAAGGTGTGTCATCCTCCTGTATTCTCACAAACCATCCTCTTATCCTTCTGCTAGGAGTCCCCATGAAAAAAATATTCTCAGGTTACCAACTGAAGGGGAGGAGCACACGTCATGGATTTTGTAGCCGTATGAAGGGTGTGCAGAGGAGGTCATGTTTGTCTCCCTCCTCTGCAGATGCTGCTGGGAGAATAAAAGTCTTAGGCTTTCTGTGCTTGCATATGGTTTCACTCACAATGAGAATGCACACATAGACAATATTTATACAAGAACTGTTACCTCTAACTGTAAAATACAGTTTTAAACAGTTATTGAAGGCTTTTATGCTTGGATATTTTCAAATAAAAGCCGTGTTTATGAAAGGTTGTGGGGAACCTAACAAAGGATATTTCATTCTGATGGAATAAATTACCTTTGTTACAGATTTCTTGTTTCAGAAATTGGTCCCATTGTGCTAGGAAGCATGTAGGACTCGGCTTGTATATCTCTAGGTTCATGGTGGACGATGAGAACTTCAATAGGCTGTTGAATCGCTACACCGAAACTTCTTTCACTCTCCTCATATTGATTTGGGTGCCTGTACAGTAGTAAAACCTTCCCAGTTTTACAGTGACTCAAGGAAGCTCAGCTTCCTCCAATGACCATCAATTCTCACTTTTCCCCATATCTACTATCACAGCGTTCTTTTCAGAGAAACATTTTTAGGAAGCATGTGTATTCATTGTATTCCACAAGGATTTTTCTTGCATACAGTGCATTGGTGTGATCAGCAAGTAAATGGTTCATATTTTAGGGGTGTTTCCCACCCACATGTGAACAGTGGTGATGACACTGGCTCATATTGAGGGGAAAAGGGAAATACCCAGGAGTGGTGACAATTCATCTCCATGTTGGTTTCTTCAGGTGCCCAAGGGTGTATCTGCCAAAGCTGTCTACTGCTTGTCTGCTGATCATTCATTATGAAAGAGTTTTGGGAAGCTTGAACTGAATTGTGAATAACCCATTTCTGTATTGGTCTCATGTTTCTTCTTTACCCTTACCTTTATCTGAAGTAGGTTTTCAGTGTTCTGTACAGTGAAACCAAGTATCTTCACTTTTTTTTCTTAAAAATTGTTGTTGGGTTTGTTAGTTATTAGTTCCACCACAAGAAGCAGCACCATGCCTTTCAGACAGTTCTCTTCTGATATGGGTTGCATTTGGAGAACTGCATTAACTGGCCTAGTCTCCTGCTTCGATCTTGCTTTATTAAGTTGATGATATTGGGACTGACACTCTGCTAATGACAATTTCATTTAGTGGCAAAAGGAAGGGAATGGAAAGCAGCCCTCATCTAATCGTGCAGGCGTTTGTCTGGGTTGGTTCCTTTCACATGTTCTGTATTTTCATAAGTTTTAAAAGAATTGGACCGGTATGTCAAATATTTATGCATATATACCTTATTTTCCCTTTCAAGTGTTAGTTCCACAGCATGGAGAGATGTGAATAATTCCCTACAAGGCAGTACAGACTGTCTTGGAACTTTTTAAAAGCACTTTGCAGAGCTTTGTGATTGTCTGTGTGTGTGTTAAATATTGCTACTGGAGAAAGGGAGTTTTCTTGCTTTTCTAGAGTTTTGGAAAGCTTATTTTCAACGAATTGGGATCACTTTCTGTTGAAGAGGCATGGAAAGGAATGGCATTTGTTTTTTAGATTTTGTGTCTTGTAATGGTCTTGTTGGCAGATCTAGAAAATCAGACTTACAAACCATTAGTGTTTTCATTTGAAAAGGTCGTAAGCCAATATAGTCTATATATTATATTTTGGTTTTTTAAAATTAAACAGACCATTTGCTTTCTGTACATGACCTGTAGTTGATTGATTTGTCAGTTGTTGTTACTGTCCATATAGTACAAGACTGGAAAAAGTATCTTCTACCTTATTTAAAGTCGCATCTGCTGCTTATAAGTCACTGTATCTGAACTCATTCTTGTCCTTATTGAAGCACTGATAAAGTGCAGGGGTTCTCTTTGAAAAGATAGTGGCCATTCATTTGTGATTTCCCCCCTACTTCAGAAAAGCTTGCTAGATTTTTCTTCCTCCGTGTCCTTCAGTTCCTGCAGCTTTTTTTTCTCCCTCCTCCTGGCCCTTAACACTGGCCATTGGTTGAGACAGTGTCTCTAGAGCCTGCAGAGACTTATAAAGTGACAGATCCACATTCCTGCAGGGCCTCCCAACGCTGTTATGGGGAAAACAAGTACAGTGGGTGAGATTCTGCACTGTGCCTTTAAGAGCTTGTCATCAAAAAGCAGCTTTCTTAGCAAGTTAACTGCCATGAGGCAATATGATGAGGATGAGATATTTTGGGTTTTTCAAACAATTTAGCAGGTCAAGGTAACCCTTGGGTTCCTCTGAGGATTTGAACTATTTAATTTATTTAATTTATGAATTTAAATTATTTGAGAAGTACATGATTGCAGCTAGAAATTTTACCTGACGTTGCCCATCCCGAAGGCAGAGCACAACTGGCACAGCTTGCCCTTCCTTCCCGCGTCCCCGGGTGCAGCAGGGCTGGGACAGGATTACTGCCAGAAACCCGTAAACTGTCTCCTTCAATCTCTGTGCCTGTGCTTAAAAACAAGGAGCTCTCGTGCTTTTAAAGCCACTGCAGCTGATTTTTCCCTGCACACAGGACCTAGATCAAGCTAAAGATATTACCTAACGAGTACAGCAGGGCACTGGTTCCAGCTTTTTGTGGGCACACAGGGCAGGAGGAGCAGCTGTTGCTGCTGCCCTGCGTGGGGTGAGGCAGAGGCAGGAGGCTGCCTGCTCCCAGGGCCTGTTGGCTTGGAAGTCTGCTGCAGGGTTTGCATGGGGAGGGCAGAGGGGAAGAGGAGGTGAGGATAGAACAGCATTGGATTTTTGTTTCTTGGCTTATTTAAAAAACCAAAATAACAATAACAAACCCCTTCAGCCTCTACATTCCACTGCTTTTAGGGGGGTCGTTTTTTAGCTCTTGTAAAATGGAGAGGGAAGGATGTGAAAATAATTATCTTAAGTACCTACTACAGGTTCACAAACTAGAATATGTATGAAAAGAATCCAAAAAATGTCATTGTTGTAAAGCTTTTTTCCTTGTTTTGGGCCCAAACACAGGATTTTTGAGTGTTTCCGCTTGGTAAATATGACTCCAGCTCTGGCAGAAGAAACATGATTATTTTTGGCATTTCTCGAGAATCTTTTTTTTCTTTATTTCTAATACTGCTCCTTAGAGCCACCCCTGTGCCTTGCTCAAACTTAGAGAAAAGTTCATTTCAAATTGTGGGAAAAACAGCCCTTGTACAGTTAGAAGTAACAGTCACTTTAAATGCAGTGAGCTGCATATACACATGCAGCCCCTTACCCAGTTTGCCTTTTCTCCTTTTAAAGCGGGTGATCTTTTTTTAATTCCTTTGTGGGAAAATGTGGTGCATTAAGTGTGATTAATACGACCAAATGTTTTCAGTCAGTCCTGACCGATTTGTAAATGGTGGGCTTTGTTTGCTGTCGGGGTGGGAGTTGTTTACACTAATTTTTTTCCACAGCAATAACTGGAAGCAGTTTAAGTATCAGATTCAAACAGAGCTTTGAGTATTTTTAATGCAATTGTCATGTAGCGTCTCTAGCACTAGATACTGTTGCACAATAAACACACATAAATATGGAGAGACTAGAAAGGGGTAATTATGCTACTACTTGGCTGTAATAACTTAAAGATTATTTTTTTTCTGTTTCAGAGATACAACCAGAATTTTCAAACCTAGGTCAAATTGAGATACGTAACGGCCTAATTTTTCAGAGATGTGAAATTAATTGAAAATGGGAATGCTTATCATTTCTGAAAATTAGGCCAATTATTTCAGTGACTAAATATGAACATAGGTATCTAATAGTAGGCAATCAAGTTTGAAAATTTTATAACATTAACTTTTCTATATAGAGATCAATTCCTTCCTTGTCTAGGGTGATCTCAAGTGCTAAACATGAGTGAAGCTAATTTGTTATGCTGCGTGCACAGGAAGATGTTTGGACCTTTTAAAAATAAACAACCACGAGAGATTGAAGTTTTAGCTGACACTTTTAGTATCAGAACGAAGGGCACGAATGTTTCTTTTACCTTCCGCCTTTGCCTATTACAGTCAATTAGTGCTTTTTTTACCGAACTTGGCAAAACTTTTCCCACGTGCATGGTACCTGCTCTCCTTTTTCTTCCTGTCCTTGTCAGAACGGCGGTTGTTCCCACCCTCTGCCCTTTAATTTCTGTTTTTTTAGGAGCGGGTAGAGCTGGAGGGCCATGCTCGTTTTTAACTTGGAACATCTCATCTTGTCTGGCATGTCCTTACTGGCTCCGGCTTTGCTGCGCTGCCTTTGTATTTAATTAATTCCGTGCCTTTTCACGAGGCAGATAGTGGCGGGCCCACCTGCCCCTCTCCTCCAGGAGAGTGGGCACGAACACGGAGGGTGGACAAGGGGTAGAGGGCGGTTCGCTGCCAGCGGGTGCCTCCTTGCCCGGGCCCCTCGCTCCTGCTCCCGCCCTTGTCGGCATCCTCGTCATCGTCCTCCTCTCCCGCTGCCCCAGCCCGCGTGTCAGTGCCGCACTTTGTGGGCATGGGAATTTGGTGCTGGTTGCTTGGGAAATGCGAGGGAGAAGGACAGACACCCACACGACACTCCTTTCCCCCCGTTGGGATGCACGCATCCCCTGCGAGGCGTTATCGCACTGGGAATCATAGAATGGTTTGGGTTGGAAAGGATCTTTAAGCCCATCCAGTTCCAAACCTCAAAGCCCCATCCAGCCTGGCCTTGATCACTTTCAGGGAGGGGGCATCCACAGCTTCCCTGGCAACCTGTGCCAGGGCCTCACCACCCTCAGCATGAAGAATTTCTTCTTAATGTCTAATGTAAATATTCCCCCTTCCAATTTAAAGCTGTTCCCCCTCATCCTATCACTACAGGCCCTTATAGAACCATAGGAATGGTTTGGGGAAAATCACAGAACGGTTTGGGTTGGAAGGGACCTTAGAGTCCATCCAGTTCCACCCCCTGCCATGGGCAGGGACCCCTCCCACCGGACCAGGCTGCTCCAAGAATCTGCCGTCGGTTTAGGTAATTGGAGTGGTTTGGCGCTGACCGTGTGTCTTTCGAGAGGGGTGGGAGCACAACGGGACGCCCACCAAGGGGGGGGGGGAACCGTGAAAATCCGCCCCGCGGGACCGAGAAGCACGAGGACTTGAGTTAAACGGGGCTTTCCGAGGAGTTGGCAGGATTAGAGGGGATTTTTGGCAGACGACGGGAGGCACCCCCTCCTCGACAGTTCCCGAGCGCTGGCGCAACAGCCACGGCAAAGGTTGAAGTTGGAAAAAAAGAAACACACGCCCCCCTCCCCCCCAACCGCCCTCCCAGCCGCGGGCAGGGCCGGGCATTGCGACACGCGGGGCCGCCCGGGGGGAGTGCGCGAGCCTCCGCGCCTTCCCAGCAGCCCCCGCGCCGCCCGCCCCGCCCCCGCGGGCCTCGCTGCGGAGCTCCCGCTCCCCATCCCCCGCACGTAGGCGCTTGGGAAAAGGGAGGGAAGGGGGGGG